>SJYQ01105088.1:295873-307601 GCA_006410935.1 Redunca redunca | reverse complement strand
GGGAAAAGAACAGTAGGAAAAGCAAACAAAGGAATAAATGTAGAAAATAATAACAGGTTTTAAAAATTAAAAATTAAAGAAAAAGATAAAAGAAAAAAAGGAAAACTCCACAGAACTTTAAAAGCAAGACATAGAGGCAGAGGTTTATAACAACAATAAAAAACATTATTGAGCAAAAAATAAAATCTCAAAGGCTTAATTAGATTTCATAGTACCAATAAAATCGACAAATACAACAGAAGGGGAAAAAAAGAAGAAAAAAAGAAAAAGAAAAAATGGGAAAAAATCCAAAAGAATCTACAGAATAAATCAAAACAGAAGAATAATAAATGTTTTTCTTGAGTCACTCCTGTCAGAGTCCTTTCCCTCACAGGGAATCACAGTCCACCTCACCTCCCTAGGATGCCCTCCACCACTGTGCTGATCTCTGGATCTGCTGTATGGGCAGTTCAGATTCTAATCTGGTCCTACTCTGTGTTCTTGCCTCCCATGTCCACAGCTATCAGAACTACAGCATTTTCTTTGGTAGGAGCTGTCAATGACCTTTTATGTATCCCATGGACACATGGTCTGCCTAGTTGATTGTATGGCTTTCTGCAGCTTGAATACCTGGTGGGAAAGTTTTAGGTCTTCTTCCTTAGCCATGCTGCCCTTGAATTTCAATTGTGGCTTTATTTCCACCTATGTATGTGGGTCACCCACTGGGGTTTGCTCCTGAAGCTACCCTGAAGGACTTGGTTTGCCCCATAAGGGCCAGGTGTGGAAGTGGTGCAGCTGCTTGGGTCACAAGTGTTCTGGCAGCACCAGGTATTTAGGGAGTTGGTGGTTAGGACATCAGGAAATATAGTGCTCTAGAAGGTTATGGCAACCAGTATTGGCCAATACGCTTCAGTATTCTTGCCTGGAGAACCACCCTCCCTGACAGAGAAGCCTAGCAGGCGACAGTCTACAGGGAACAAAGAGTCAGACACAACCAAAGCGACCCTCTGCACATAGACACAAGACTTTTTGGCCTGTGGCAGCTCTGCCCCAGTGAGAGTTGAGTATGAAGGTGCCAGAGCTGCTTGGCTTGTGGGGACCCTGGCAGCCACCCTGTGTGCAAGGACATGGACTGCCTCCATTGCAGGAGTTATGGCCCTGTCAGAGATGTGTTTTGAGCTTCTAGTGTCTGGCAATCAGAAGGCCTCTTTGGACAGTCTTTCTCTGTAGCTCCACCCATTCAGGCATTTCGAGGGCTCCCTTGCCTGGGTTCCTTCCCTGTTGTTCAACATGTCAGGCATATAGAGGGGCCCCCCCATGGTTGGGGTCCTACTCTGTAGTTCAGTGTTTCAGGTGTTTAATGGGCCAGCCTCCGATTTTGGCATGTAGGGAGAGAGGGGCTATGGTGTTGGCTCCACCCCTAAGTGTGACTCAGCCATATCACCTTGCTTCCATGGCTGCTCGGCTTTCTTCCACAGGCATTTCCCACCACAATCTCCTCCCTCCCCTCCTCTCCCTTCAAGCCATCTCTCCACAGTCAACAGCAGCCCTTGCCCTGGGATTGCTCCATAATCCCTAAATTCCAGCTCCCAGCTGCTGTGCCTTCCAGGACACCTGTCTCCCAATCCAGGGTATGTATGGCTGCAGCAAGGACTGTCTGATTCTCATTCCATTTAAGCCGCCACAGATCAGCTGTTTCACTCTTAGCTTTAAGTGTTTCTCCTCTGACTCAATTGCCTCAATGTGGCAATCAGACCCCTGCTCCATTCCCCCTACCTGTCAAGGGCAGGTGGGAAAAACTCCTATTTTCCCCCCTAGTTCCTTCATCGTACTGAGTTTTGCATGGTTCTATATATTCTTTTCCTCTAGTCAGGTACTCCTGTCTGCTCTCAGCTGGTGTTCTCCATGCACTTCTGTGTTTGAAGATATATTCCTGATGTATCCTTGGAGAGAATTGTACTCCACATCCACCTATTCCTCCACCATCTTGTTCTCTGGATCCTTAGCATATTGTGCTACTGCATATGTCAACTGCATAGACTCTCCAAGCTCCAGCCTGTACAGCAAAAAAATGACAGTATTCCTGATCCACAACCAACATCCAAACCAACCTTATCTCTAGAGTCATTGTGGTTCTGGAGGATGGCTCTGTGCTAAGTGGCTGTCCTCACAAAATCTTGCACCATGTTCTGCTGCTGGGAAAAGGCAGCCATAAAATTAGAAGTACTGTGAGACAGATGCCTCTTCTGTCTGCTGGCTGACCACCAAATGTTCTTTTTTCTCACACCGGTGTCATCTCAAGGTATTTGAAAATGCACTGAATTCAGCACTGTGGTAATCAAGATGGACTCCTTTCCCATACAACAATGATCAGTGTCCCTGTTTAGTGAGTATTTGAAGACACAGAGTCCATCAGCGTCAGTCACTGTCGTATCCACCTGTACCACATCTTTATCCAATCTTTTGCTGATAGACATTCACATTGTCTTAATGTTCTGGCTATTGTAAATACTGCTGCAACAAATATTTGTACAAATGAAGTTATCTATAAAACAGAAATAGTTATACATGTAGAAAAAGACTTATGATTACCTGGGGATAAAGTGGGTAGTGATAAATTAGAAGATTGGGATTGACATATACACTACTGTATAAAAAGATAAATCACTATTCATAATAAGGACCTACTGTATAGCACAGAGAACTCTACTCAATATTCTGTAATGACCTTTATGGGGAAAGAATTTTTTTTAAAAAGTGGATATTTGTATATATGGGCTCCCCAGGTGGCGCTAGTAGTAAAGAACATGCTTGCCAATGCAGGAGACCTAAGAGACAAGTGTTTGATCCCTGTATCAGGAAGATCCCCTGGAGAAAGAAATGGCAATCCACTCCAGTATTCTTGCCTAGAGAATCCCATGGGCAGAAGACCCTAGTGGGCTACAGTCCACGGGGTCACAAAGAGTCAGACATGGCTGAGCCCCACGCACACATTGTTGCCTATGACTTGCCACAAACTATGTTCTCATATTAGAAACTTTTCATTTCTTCCCTGTTTATGGACTGTACTTTACATAACTGATTCATCACATTTGTATAGGTTTCCACTTAAATGTCCTCAGAACATTTCTTGACTACTCTCTCTGTTGTTTCCCCAGTAGCTCTGTTGTTCTCCTTCCCTTATTACAGTATAAGCTCAGTGAAGCTGAGAACTTTACTTTGCTCATGCCAACACTTTATATATTTCTTATATGGAAAATATCCAATGTCTTTTATTTAATTGAATGAATAAAAGAATACCTGCATGGTTGTTGTAATGAGTAAAGTTTTACTGATCCAACCTGTTTTATATGTTCACAAAGGTAGAGCTTATAATTATTAATTAGAGGACTAGTAATATGAGGGAGAATATAAATCCCAATCTATTTTCCCAGTCTGTTTATGTATATGTGTATGTGTTGGGGAAGGAGTTAGAGAAGGTTTTGTTTTAGGTGGGGACAAATTGGAACTAAAATATCCTATGTTTGTCCATTTCTGGGAAGGTGTTTAAGTATTTTTCCCTACATGGAATATGTATACATCATTCCTACTATTCTGCTTTTCAAAATGTTATCCTCTTTTATTGACCATATTGAATGACATATCTGCCAAGGAAAAAATCAGGGAAATATGTTGGCTTCCTCCATTGGATCCCTCTAATGCTCTCTTTGTGTCTCTTATGGCACTTGACTTACCATTTTTCACAATCAGTCATCCAAACCTGTCCGTGGAAATTCCTGAAACTCAGAGTCTGTCTTTACTCTCTTTTATTATAATTTCCAATGTGTATATAACAAGGTATCAATAAATATTTAACTTGAATTAAAGTATGTGATTATTCTGCTTTGTAGGATAGGTGTCTGATTCAATCTTGAAACTAAGTGTAGGATAAAACGCAGTGTTTATTTTTGCTTTATCAAGTTTAATTATGTTACTTATCACTTAATGTCCCTGTGTGATCTATAAACAAGATGCTTACCTTTTGTAATTTTGCAGTAATATTGCTAAGGTGCATCAGTACAAAGCCTAGCTTGCTTTCTCCTAGCAATTGTTCAAACCTTGTTCCATATCCCTACTTCTGTTGGCTTTGTCACCTTCATTTTAACTTATTTCCCATTATGCTCTATTCCAATCACTGAATTCCATTCCCACTGGCTCAGCACTGGGACTTCTTCTTCTCTGAATTCCCAAAACCTTCCAAGATAAACACCTTCAATTACAATCACTCCTCACCTCTCCAACAGAGGCCCCTAACAATAAACAACTTTCTCAATAGGTAGTTGAAGAGATGAGCTTAATGTAGCAGAGGACTAGGTTGTAATATGGTTTTCATTCTGTGAACTCCCATTAGTCTCCTTGTGGTAGAGAACTAGGCTGCTTAATATTTCCCCATAAGGGTAATTTCAGCAATGTGATATCTAGCAAAATAATGTTCTGTTATATTAAATATATACCATAATATACTAAGAAAATATTCCAGTAGTATAATAAACATCACTATGATTGCAATATATGTTTATAAACAAATAATAAATACTTATAATGTGAGAAGTACCAGAAAGTTTTAGATTTTGATATTTAAATCTTAAGTTGCAAGTAAGTTTAGAGAATGAGAAGCTGAAAAGTAGGCTTTAAATATGTACAATTTAGAAAACAAAGGGATTTAGTAATATACTAAATATATGCTAGTACACCAAATAATATACTAAATACAGTAATATACTAAATACACTATGTGTATAAATATACCCCAGGGAAAAAGATGAAGATGTATATAGACTTCCCCATTCTATCTCCTTACTTCCTTATTTATTTTTTTCTTGCATCCTGTGTCCTATATCCCACACACTGTACTGCCTCCTGTTCTTGAGAAGTCTTACACTTTGTTAAATCTAACAAAGATTTAAAGGTATAATAAAAATCCTAATTTTTTCAAGGCTATCCAAATATTAGTCTGCTAAAATTGAAAATCAAACAGGTATTAAACAGTCCTAAAAACAAAAACAAAATAACAACCACAAGTGACATTGCATGGAAGAATTGATAACAGTTTCACCAAATATGAATGGAGATCTCTGCCTAAGCTTTTGTTTAGATTACTCCACAAAGGCTATTTTCTGTGGTTTATAAACTCAACTGGTTATTTGCATTATACAAGCTATTGGAAACCCTTAAGTATGTTTCCTTCTGTATTACTAAAGTCACACGTATTAGAGAGCAGAGATGGTAAGAGAGAGAAAGAGGAAGAGAGAGACAAGTTTGCAGAGGTTAAGAAGAGGAAGAGACAAAGGAAAGAACAATTTTAACAAAATCTGCAATGACACAAGATAAAAATAAAATTGAAATAAAGTTATTTCAATAAAATTGAAATAATTCAGAAAACTAGTAATGTAATAAACTACGTTTTACTATGTTTTACAATATACTGTAAAATTGTGAGAGAATAAAAGAAGTCTATTTTAAAATTATTGTTTCTCCCCGCCTGCCCACACACACATTTCGTTCCACTCACAAACTTTCATTCACAAGATAGTAGTCTAGAAGGCCCAGAGTAGATGTAATCATTCTGTTACCTTGTTGGGAGTGTTAAAGTTTCTTCAAACACCACCAACAGTTCTCCCCTCTCCATTATTCAATAGTTCTGTATTACAACCTCTGGAAAAGTATTCCTTTCCCTTTATCTTTCTTAAAGAAATCTGAAGAGGGCCAGAAGTCATTTTAAGTCTGAAAATATTCTAATCTCCTTTAATTCAGGTTGGTATCTCTATTAGTAGTATAATTTTCTACAACTGTAATGGACTTTGAAAAAATAATTTTATTATAGTCAACTTACTGCGCCTACAGTTGCATCCATGATTCTGTTCCATATGCAGGGCTATCACTAAATTAAATTATAGGTTCATTACATTATCAGGCTTTCAAGTAAGGGTACATCCTTAGTATCTTCTCTCTGAATCCTTTGTCCAAGAGAAAGGAATCACTGGGTGTTGCTTATTTAATGATTAATTTCAACAAAGATATGAAGCCTACTCTAATAATTTTTTATCAAAGCTGAGTCTTAATTGGCCTTTGCCAAAAGAGACATTCTTTACATTGGCTCTTAGAAGCTGGATATAAGATAAAGGCATGTAATTTTAATCCTGCAAGTTCAGAATTTCTTAATTTTTTCTCTTTTTAATTCTACTTGTTAACTGACAGTTTTTTCCTACCTCATTTTTTTCTTGTAGTACCTTTTCAAATGCAAGTAATGATGGTTGAGGAAGTGAGTAGTATGTTAATAACAGCCCATATGCTCAATCAATTGCCTTTTAAATACTTAATTTTACTAAGTGGTTTGTCTCTGCATTTCATTCAGCCTGTAATAATAAATTCATTCCTGCCTAGAGCCTGATCCCAAAACAAAAACCTAATTATAATTTAAAAAAAGTTTGTGGTGCTAATTTCTTCATCAATTAGCTTTTGCTAGGCTAGGCTGTGATGTCAAAGAAACAAAGTGGGTGTTGTTGTTATATATTAGTAGCAAATAGGCTATTGCTCCTATTGCTCTGTTCCATGTTCTCTTTAATCCAGAGCCCAGAGTGAAGAGGCAGTAGTACACTGAACTTCTGAGTACACATTGGCCTCATGGTAGGGAGGAGAGAGCTATAGTAGAACCAAGAAATGACTCTTCAATCTTTTACCCATAATTTGCATATGTTACTTTCACTCATGTTCCATTAACACAAATGTTATGGACTGAAGTGTGTCCTCCCCACCTAAATATTGAATCTCTAACTCCCAGTGTAATTGTATTTAGAGGCAGGTCTTCAAGGACATAATTAAGGTTATGAGGTAGAAGATGTGGGACTCTAATCCACTATAGGCTGTGCCCTTATAAGCAAAGAATGGCCCAAGGATGCACACACATACAGAAGATTCATTATAGAAAGACACAGCAGGAAGTTGTTTCTTTGCAAGCCAGGATGAGAAGCCTCATTAGTAACCAAACCTTTCTCACAACTTAATCTTGGACATAGCCTCCAGTGAGTAAAAGTCTCTCAGTCAAGTCTAACTCTGCGACCCCATGGACTGGGGCCTTTCAGGCTCCTCTGCCCAAGGGATTCTCCAGGCAAGAATACTGGAATGGGTAGCCATTCCTTTCTCCAAGGGATTTTCCTAACCCAGGGAATGAATCCGAGTCTTCTTTGTTGTAGGCAAATTCTTTACCTTCTGAGCTACCAGGTAAGTCCCTCTAGCCTCCAGAACTAAGAGAAGATAAATTTTCATTGTTTTAGATACCTAGCGGTTGCTTCAGTTTAGTTCAATTCAGTCCAGTCACTCAGTCGTGTCCAACTCTTTGCAACCCCATGAATCACAGCACACCAGGCCTCCCTGTCCATCACCAACTCCCAGAGTTCACTGAAACTCATGTCTACATCCTGGAATGTGAAGTCAAGTGGGCCTTAGAAAGCATCACTATAAACAAAGCTAGTGGAGGTGAGGGAATTCCAGTTGAGCTATTTCAAATCCTGAATGATGATGCTGTGAAAGTGCTGCACTCTGGCATCTGGTCCCATCACTTCATGGGAAATAGATGGGGAAACAGTGGAAACAGTGTCTGACTTAGATACCTTTATATGGCAGCTTGAGAAGATTAATGCACAAATTTGTAACATGCTTAAGATTGACAGCAGTGGGATGGGGAAGTCTATACCTTCCTCAGGCAGCCAGTGAAGGTAGCAACATATTTGGCAGAAATATATGAACCACTTTAGTGGAAAACAGTAATCATTATAAACTGTAATACTATCTATCACAAGGTTTTTTACTTGCTTTTGTTTGATAATAGTGAACAGACTCAAAGTTTAAAAAAACCTTGAGCTTGGTTTTAGTTTTCATTTGATCTGGTGTTTTATTCTTACTGACCTTTGTTATCTCAACTAATTTAACAAAATTCCCAAAGTCCTAGTATCAGGGACCTTTTTGTTGGAATAAAGATGATTAAAATCAACCCCAAACAAAATAGGCTTTTGAAAATGAAAACTGAAAAATTATAATTTTAATGATTCAAAAGTAAAATGATTAAAAATCCATGTGTATTTATTGCTATGGGACATTAGCTCTGAAAAATATGTTGCATGTGCCTCTTTGGACTGATGTGTGCAGTGTCTCTACTATTAAAGAATCTTACATGCTATGTTCATACTTAATATCTTCTGTTACCTATTAGTTAACATAGGTATAAATATTATTCAATTACAATCTTTATCCTTCAAGGGTGTTTTAACCTTGAGGGAGAGACAGATGTGGAAGTTAAAAAGAGTGAATAATAAAAACAGAAAATACAGGGATATAAAATATGAAAGTAAGATAGCAGAAAGTGAAGAGGAACTAAAAAGCCTCTTGATGAAAATGAAAGTGAGATTGAAAAAGTTGGCTTAAAGCTCAACATTCAGAAAACGAAGATCATGGCATCTGGTCCCATCATTTCATGGGAAATAGATGGGGAAACAGTGGAAACAGTGTCAGACTTTATTTTTTGGGGCTCCAAAATCACTGCAGATGATGATTGCAGCCATGAAATTAAAAGAGGCTTACTGCTTGGAAGAAAAGTAATGAGCAACCTAGATAGCATATTGAAAAGCAGAGACATTACTTTGCCAACAAAGGTCTGTCTAGTCAAGGCTATGGTTTTTCCTGTGGTCATGTATGGATGTGAGAGTTGGACTGTTAAGAAAGCTGAGTGCTGAAGAATTGATTCTTTTGAACTGTGATGTTGGAGAAGACTCTTGAGAGTCCCTTGGACTGTGGGGAGATCCAATCAGTCCATTCTGAAGGAGATCAACCCTGGGATTTCTTTAGAAGGAATGATGCTGAAGCTGAAACTCCAGTACTTTGGCCACCTCATGCGAAGAGTTGACTCATTGGGAAAGACTCTGATGCTGGGAGTGATTGGGGCAGGAGGAGAAGGGGAAAACAGAGGATGAGATGGCTGGATGGCATCATTGACTCGATGGACGCGAGTCTGAGTGAACTCCGGGAGTTGGTGATGGACAGGGAGGCCTGGCGTGCTGCAATTCATGGGGTCACAAAGAGTTGGACAGGACTGAGTGACTGAAGTGAACTGAAGATAGTAAAGATGATAAAGATTAGTTTTTCAAGAAGAAAGGGATCATGAAAACTAAAATAAATCTTAAGACTTATTTTTCATTGATTTAACAGATGTAACGTGGTATTATGAACTAATCCTCCATCTTGCAAAATCTCAAACAGGTTGAATTCAGCACTGCCAATATTTGTGGTAGTAATGGTACTTTCTTCTCTTCCTCCCCTCCTTTTAAATTAGGGAAGTGGAATAACACCTCCTTTCTTTTTTTCTTGGAGTTACTGGCATCCTGTGCTGTTGTGAGGGCAGCTGGTGTAAGGCAGAGGGCATAATGAGAGCACTGACCATCTATACTCATATGGTATGAACAATCAAGTGTGTTACATATAAAGGTGAGGATATAAACCTGATTACACTCATTTTCTATTTCTAAACCTGCTTCTGATGTTGAGGGCTAAGGTTTAAAGCTGGTTCTGTGAACATAAATGGCTTCATGAAACTGTTTTGGCATCCACTGAGGTTTAGGAGAATCTCCAGATTCCCTACTGCTTCTTCAACTGGAACTTTATTTCTGTGTTTTTCTGATTTCCACTTAAACTTTCTCAAAGCTTTGTTTCATATATATCCATAGCTAAAAAGAGAGAAATATCCATGAAACTTTTTGTCTTATCATACAGAATTTTTTGGTCTCTTTTCCTCTTTCTTTCTCCTTATAACCCACTAAAAGTATTGAAATTCTGTTTTTTATTTTATTCAAAATCTCTCTTTTGCCTAGCTGCTCTTTCCCACCCACCATCTCTATACTCTCACACTACTTATCATGCCCTCCTACATTCATTTACTCTGTATGAAGAACAAAGACTCAAATGACCACACAACAGAGACACAAGGACAAATTCAATAGTTGGGAATGTACCTCAGTGATATAAAAAAGGGTTTTAGTGTCTAGATAATAAGTAAGAAGTAAATGCCTCTTAAAAGCACTTACAACCGGATTGAATTGTGATATGTGACAGTTCTAAAACTTCAGGAGCTCAGCTTTCTTGACTTTGCTTATCCTCTGCAAGACCTTGGCCCAAATAGCTCGAAGTTTAAGTCTTGATCTGTGTGGTATTTTATAATTTCAAAGCAGAGAGGCTCAGAAATAGAAAACTGAGGCTCAGAGAAGTCAGGAAAATGTGGTATTAGAAAAAGAGGAACCCTTAAAACATCAATTGATCTTTCCTCCTACCTCCTTAAAGTATCTCATATTCTCTGCATCTAACAAGAAATAAAATTCTATAGACTGCATGGTTCTCTGACTAGAAATCTTGTTAGAAATTTGCAGACAGAAATCTCTTCTTCATGTCTCTCATTTTAAGCCCAAGTTATTTCTAGCTTCATTGAAGATAGCAAACAGCTGTTCATCTTCCTTAAGCTCTCCATACATTTCACAACAGCTCTATTACACAGTCCTTCCTGTCTCTACCTGGAGCTGATATCCGATTATATTTTTTATTATTTTAGGATTAGCATTTATCTTACACTATTAACCTCTTTTCATAGTAACACTGTATGTCTCTCTACAAGGACTTTTGTAGGTCATAATGTAAGTTAGTCCAACATGAAGATGAATTGCTAGGAGTACAGAAAAAATGGCAAAATGTGGAATTGATGAATTGGGAGAGAAAATGGCTAGGTCAGGTGAGCTAATGAGCCAAGAAACTGAGAAAATATATTTACAGACTTTTTCTTTTCCTTATGCATCTATAAAGTATTTCCACTAAACAATATGGACTTGCTAAAGTGTAACAACAACAAAGAAATTCTAAGGAATATTTTACTTTCTTTAATTATCAGTTTTACCTTGGCAACCATCTACCAAAATTAATAATAAAAAAAGAGCAAGATTTGTTTCTTCTACAGTTGGCTGAATTTAGTTAAATTAAAAATAAAGTGTTATTGACATTAGCTTCAGAAGATAAAGATCCAAAGCAGTGATTTAATCAGAAAGTGATTAAATTCTGTGGATATATGTGATGGGTCCTCGGTCTGAAAGATTTTTGTATTGACTCTTCTTATGGAACTTTTACTAAAAACTCCCTAAATAAATTGCTAATAATAAGCAAAGACAATGGTGGAAGTAGATGCTACTTTTACAGCTTGAGGATAAAATATTTGTTTAAGAAATAGGTGTGCTAGAGTTCTCTGAGACTCCTTTTTCTATAATTAATGAGTTGATTAATTATATGTGTACTATGAATGATGGTGTCTTGATAATGATTACTGACCCGTATGCTGCTCCCAAACCACAGCAAACTTCAAAAATTCAATTACAAGGTCCACATGCTGTATATTGCATATGTAAACTTCTTCAGGTAGATAGACTGCATATTAATAACCCTATCTATGTGGATTAGCTCTGCAGCCAGGTCACTATTTGGCAAAAGTAGTTCTTGAAGCATCAAAAGGTATGTAGAAACTGAACTGTTTTAAGTTTATGTCAGCCTTCAAGTACATTACAACCTTACTTATATTATCACTAGTATTTTTATTTTAATAATTAAAATCTTTTAGATATTTTATTGGAGGTTATTGATATAATTAATGTTAATAGCTTTCAAAGATAAAAATGGGTCTCTAATA
>SJYQ01105088.1:269523-282511 GCA_006410935.1 Redunca redunca | reverse complement strand
TAGACGATAGCTATTAAGTGGTATAAATCATTTATTAAAGAGTCACCTGCTAAATTTTATATATCAGATCATGTTCCCACCTATAAAAATGTTCTAATATATCTTGTCATAAAATATCAGACTATTTGTAAAAGAGATGGAAAAAATATGATTTCTATCTATAAGAGAGATGGAAAAAATATGATTGATCAGAGTGATGCAAACAAACTAAGACAAGCAAAAATCTAATAACCACGTACTTCGTAGAGTTGCAAAAGCTGAACTCTCCATTTTAAGCTGATTGTATAAGGAAGTTTAGGATACAGACAGAGCTGAAGAGAAGTTTTAGGTTGGAGAAATATGGTAGCCATGCTTCTTACCAATACTTTCTGGTAACTTGACAACAGTGTCTGACAAAATGATAATTATGCAAACTTTAAAGAGCCAGCTTCTGGGAAGGTGTAATGGGGAGAAAAGACAAATTAACTGTACCTCTCACTCTGGCCTACTATTTCTTATTGTTGTAGGACAGAGAAAAATGGAGGATAGAGAGATGCACTGACTACATACCCAATTTTTTTAAATAAACACCTCCAGGATGTGATTTATATTCAGAAAGCATGACTCAGTAACATCTATGGTATTAAACAAAGGGTCAAGCAGAAATTAAAGGGTCAGAATGTCTGCATATTAATGTGTTAAATTTAAAGAGAAATCACAAATCTGACCAACAAAGGCCTATTATTGCTCAATTACTAAGACAAATTCCATGACTAGAATCAGAAACCTAAAGTTGTTGGTTGTATTGATAAAAAATTAATCAACTGATCTAACAAAGAAGTGGAAACTTTTATTCATGCCAAATTTAGGATTACATATTATTTGACCCTGAGAATAGCATCTCAGAAAGCTCTGAGAATTTTCTGCCCATTAGAGGTTAAAGCACAATTAAATAACTTTTTGAGACCGAGGGCTATACATTAAATGATGTACTGATAGATTATACAATCCAGATATGCTGGAAGTGGTGGGTAATCATGGCACTTCACAGAATCAAAAGGATTTGTGAACTTTTAAGAAGTTGTCTTGTTGATGGTAGGAGAATGTTGTTCTCTATGGTTGAGCAGGTATTTCTGCCAAACAAGAGAGGTTTGGTCAATAGATAATGCAGATACACAATACACAGTAGGCGGAGAGAGAGGAGGCCAAAGGGCAGATAAGTTTTCTCATGTTTAATATTTTTGGCCTTGCCATAAAATAAGAGTTTTATTTCACAGTTATTTGTGGCTCAGCTGGTAAAGAATCTGCCTGCAATGCTGGAGACCTTGGTTCAATTCTTGGGTTGGGAAGATTCCCTGGAGAAGGGAAAGGTTACCCATTACAGTATTCTGGCCTGGAGAATTCCATGGACTGTATAGTCCATGTGGTCACAAAAAGCTGGATACAACTGAGCAACTTTCACTTTCAAAGTGTGGCAAGAAAAGCCATGAAGGGAAAAAACATCAAAACGGAAGAAAAGCCTTCACTTTACCTTCCAAAGTGTAATCAATAGAAACGAAATACAAGATGAATCTCCTCAGAGAGTAAACTCAGAGGCTGCAACTGTGGCTGACAAAGAAACAGAAAAGGCCAAGAGTTACTAACCCACTCAAGTAGGATACAGTCTATGCTAAGAAAGGTTATTAGTCCATGTGTTTTCTCCTTCTTCCCTTTACCAGATGGCAGACTTCATCTCAGATAGCTTATTTTGAAATCTGCTTTTGAATCTTTAATGTGCTAAGAGTAAATTTTTATCTATGCTTAGGATTCTAGACATGAGAAGCTGCACCTTGAAGACCCAATGGAACTGTGGATGTTCTGCTGTGAGATGGAGGTAGAAAATATTATGAAATGGATGTGAAAGAATTTCTGGTCAGTGTATTAGACCAGATGATTTTTGATAGTATATTACTGAAGTCACAATATATATTGATTTGGATGTATTTAGAGACAAGGCCTCTAGTGAGGTAATTAAGGTAAAATGAGATCATGTAGACTTGACTCTAATTCAATATGTGTGGTGTTCTTATAAGAGAAAAGACTACTACACAGACTGACGGATTCCATCTAAGGACACAGCAAGAAAATTAAGTTAAAATGGTGCTGTTCAGGTAGGCCCTGATCTAGTCTGACGGCTGGTGTCCTTATAAGAAAAATAGACCATATGAGGACAAGAAATCAAATCTGCTGACACTTTGCCCTTGGATTTCTAGCCTCCAGAACTGTCATAAAATAAGTTTCTATGTTTAAGATACTCAGTGTCTCATTCCCCTCCTGTTGCAATGGCAGCCCAAGCAGGTGAAGACACCAGTCTAGAGGAGCAGCAGGAGACTGAGTGGTCAAGACTCAGTGTTCTCTCCTTGTTTGCTGAGCATCCTGTTGCCAGATACAGCCTCCTTTCTATGAATTCAAATTATAGTTCTTGCAAGTCTGTTTTGTGCTTCTTATGCTTTCTCATGTTTCACTATCTTCTGTTGGAATTTCAAATAGAATTCAAGTAAAGCAGAGTAAGACAGGTAGATTTTCAAAATAGGTGATTTTTATCTATTTTCTCAAAGTAAAATCCCTTTATCATAAGATAAAATAACCAACTGATAGAGGATAAACATACACATATACCTGTTTATCATACATGTGAATATCATATATGCATCATAGAACTAAAGATCCTCTTAATGAAAGTGAAAGAGGAGAGTGAAAAAGTTGGCTTAAAGCTCAACATTCAGAAAATTAAGATCATGGCATCTGGTCCCATAACTTCATGGCAAATAGGTGGGGAAAGAGTATAAACAAGGCAGACTTTCTTTTTTGGGGCTCCAAAATCAGCACAGGTGGTGACTGCAGCCATGAAGTTAAAAGATGCTTGCTCCTTGGAAAGAAAGTTATGACCAACCTAAACAGCATATTGAAAAGCAGAGATATTACTTTGCCAACAAAGGTCTATCTAGTCAAGGCTATGGTTTGTCCAGTAGTCATGTATGGATGTGAGAGTTGGAATATAAAGAAGGCTGAGCATAAAAGAACTGATGCTTTTTAACTGTGGTGTTGGAGAAGACTCTTGCAAGTCCCTTGAACTGGAAGGAGATCCAATCAGTCCACCCTAAAGGAGATCAGTCCTGAATGTTCATTGGAATAACTGATGTTGAAGCTGAAACTCTAATACTTTGGCCACCTAATGCCAAGAACTGACTCATTTGAAAAGACCTTGATGTTGGGAAAGATTGAAGGCAGGAGGAGAAGGGGATGGCAGAGGATGAGATGGTTGGATGGCATCACCAACTCAATGGACATGGGCTTCAGTAAAATCCCAGAGATGGTGATGGACAGGGAGGCCTGGAGTGCTGCAGTCCATGGGGTCGGAAAGAGTCAGACACGATTGAGCCACTGAAATGAACTGAACTGAACAACGCTTATAAAAGTCTTTTTCAGGAAAGTAGATTCTGTTGCATAGATAATATTTTCAATTTGCTAAAAAAAAGTTGGTAAATACAGATATGCAAAGTAACAACATTGAATTTCGCTCTAAACAAAGATAAAGATATTTTTGAAATTCTGGAAATAGAAGCAGGAAGAGATCTAGGATAATATTAGATATCAGCACAGAATACAAAAACGAAGAAGAAAGAATGTCTGGAAGTAGTATGAGTTTGGGACATTGCAAAAGTAAAAATCTTTAGTAATAGGATAGAAAAAGGAGTTTATAAGAGGAAACTCTGGTATTCCCAGTGTGGTTGCTTGTGCAAATATAATATCTTTCCTATGCCTTCATCTGTTTGATCTTTAGAAATTTTTACAGCAACAAATGTCTTGTATGTTCATGCATTTGTATTAGTGCATGGGTTTGAATGAGTATATGTAAATTAAATAAAAGCTATTTCAATCAACTTAATGAGTTACAACACCTGGGATAAGTTAGTAGTAATATGATAAATTAATTTAGCAAAAGCAGAAATCCAGAGATAGCAATAACAACTCAAAATCCATAACTTTCATAGAAATTTTGGGACAGATTTTCTATTTCATAATATATGGGAATGCTCAGGTTAAGCTTTACTGACTCTCAATAGTTTACACAGAAATCAGGCCCTAACACACAACAACAGTGCACTGAGAATAGGATAATTCAATAGGGTTTAGTAAAAAATGGGTGGGTACAGTGGAGGGGGAAAGAGAATACACATGATAATAAATTAACATGTGCTATTCCAGCAGCCAATTCCTAACCACCACTAAGTCTAAGAGAGAGAAGAGGGAGCATTATCAAAATCAGAAGTGAAATGTCCTGTAGAGACTGCTTTCTTTGCATCAGTGGTTGAAGGGTGAAGCTATTTTCAGAAAAAGAAGGGGAATAGTATCCTGACCTCTTGCTTTATCTTTCAGATCTCCTGCTGGAGCTCCCCATTGGCTGGAGACCAAGCAGAAGTCAAAGGACCCAAAGCTATAATATCTATAAAAGTCAGCTTTTTTGGTAAATAAAGAAGGGTGGAGAAATGTGGGACATACATTTGAAGAGGTAAATGGAAAGTATCTTTCACAACTTAAAACATTAGCTTCTATATGGGTTAGTTTTCCAAAAATACAGACAAGATGGTCTCTCTGAAGTGCCTGGAACAATATCCAGTTTGCAGTAGGTGCTCAAAAAATATTTATTCCCTTCCTCTTCCAACATTTGAAAAAATTTTTGCAATAAGAATGTATAATAGAAGAATGAAGTACCCTTGTTTCTGAAGAACACTTTAATTTATTAAAGATATTTTGAAGCTATAGGCTGTGTGGAGATTGTTATGAGCTACAAACACCATTTGTTAACATTGTCAACTGAGATGTGGATTCAACTATTTTGTTTTTATACTTCGATTTTTGGTGTTCTGTTATATACCTCTTTATGGATTTCAAATCAAAGCAAAAAATGTTTTGTTTTGTTTTTTTTTCAAAGTTGAGGATCTTTGGCAAGGAAAAGAGAAAAGGTGGATTCCTCTAATGTCCCATGTCATTGATTTCACCCCACAAAAAATCAATAGTTGCTCTAGGATCTCTGCTAAAACTCCTATGTAATAGCACTGAAAACGGAAACAATCAACTTTACTAATGCCAAAGGCAAATAGAACCATCTAGCAGTTAAAGAGAACAATCACTTTCACACAAATACTTATTTTTTATTTCCTAAAATGTTTTAAGGCTTCCCAAGTGGCACTAGTGGTAAAGAACGTGCCTGTCAATGCAAGAGACCTAAGAGATGCAGGTTCAATCCCTGGGTTGGGAAGATCCCCTTCAGGAGGGCATGGCAACCCACTCCAGGGTTCTTGCCTGGATAATCCCCATGGACAGGGGAGACTGGTGGGCTACAGTCCATAGGGTTGCAAAGAGTTGGACACAACTGAAGTGACTTAAGGCACACAAAGGTTTTTAGAAACTGGAAGTACAAACACATGTTTATAGATATCTAAGAAATTCTTGGTGTTTTGGAGAAAAATCTGTTGCTTTTGTGCATATTTTCTCTAGAAATAAATGAAAAGTAATTGTATAAGGCTAATTTACCAGAAATGTTAACATTCTGCATGACAGGATTATACGGAAGAGAAAAGACAGGTTATGTAGATTCTCCTATCTTCAATTATCAGACAGGATGAAAATAATATGAACATACATCTCCAGCCATGGCCAATGTCATTGCAAATGTCTACTTATCTCAAAGCAATACAGATTTATTTTATTCAAAATTGTGTATCTCAAAATGGATACCAATAACTTCATAAAAGGGCTTCCTGGTGGCTTAGCAGTAAAGAATCCACCTGCGATGCAGAAGACACAGGACATGGAGATTAGATCCCTGGGTTGGGAAGATCCCCTGAAGGTGGGCATGGAAACCCTCTCCAGTATTCTTGCCTGGAGAATCCCATGGACAGAGAAGCCTGGCAGTTTACAGCCCATTGGGTCGCAGAGTCGGACACAACTGGAATGACTTAGGGTGCATGCAGGAAACTCTATTAAAAAAGAAAACTTGAATATTTATGCAAGGATAAGGTATCAACATGCAACTTGCCTATACCAAATACTTCATCTTTTTAATTGTTAACAATCATTATTTAGAATCTCATCTTGTTCTAGCTGCCCTTTAAATTGCCTGGACAGTTGTTTTTCATTGCTGATAATGAAGATAAGGACATTATCAAGAAAAAAAGGACAAGGAAATAATGGCAATAATTAATTTGAACATATTTTTAGAGTACAAACATAAAATATGAAGACACAAATAGATTCAAATATTTATTAGTAATAACATTAATGGCTAAGAAAAAGTGCTTTTAGTTTGTTTATCTGTTTTCCACTTCCTCTGCTTCCTGTAAAACATGCTCCTGTAAGGATTTGCATTCCCAGGAAAAGATGTGTAGAATTTAGATAGATATTTGTATGATTTTATATCTCATTTTAAAAGAGAGTGTACCAGTGATAAAAAGAAATATATGCCTGAGGTAATCTGATTGCATCAAATTGAACAGTCCAGATTTCCAAGGATATTCACAAGACACCTGTGGGTGTCTTGATTCTGGCACTGTCTGGTGAGGAAGGTTCTCAGAAGCAGACTGAGCAGTGAGTAATTACATTCTAATATATATTTAGTGGGTGCAATTAGTAAAATATTAGAATATTTTTAAACCATGCCTGTATTTGTTAAAGTACCAGGCACATCTCAAATATGTATAACGTATGTTTCTGCCATTGACATTTTTTGAAAAATCAAAAATGGGAGGGGGGTTCAAGGTTGGGAACTCATGTACACCTGTAGTGGATTCATGTCAATGTATGGCAAAACCAATACAGTATTGTTAAGTAAAAAAATAAAATTTAAATTAAAAAAATCAAAAAAATAAAATATATTGTAAACTAGACGCATGTTCATAACACCAAACCAGAATACAATATGATATCCTACAGTCATAGGAAGGTAATATGTTAGACTTCACATTAACACACATCTCAGTTCAATTACAAAATGTGTGAGAGTCAGAAGAGAGTGGTGTGGTGAATATAGAGGCAAACAGGAGATTCAGAAAAAGTATCTCAGTCATTATTCTTGTATTCTCTCTGTCTCCAGCCATTTTAGCAAAGGTAGAATTAAGCACAGAAGAAATCATTTACAAGGCAAAGGGGAGTAAGAAAACAGGATCGCCTTTCATTCTCTATTGTGAATTTCTGCATGATCCATGGAATCAAAACATAGAAAACTTGCTTTCATGAGGAGGATGATTGGTGAAATATAAACTAGCTTGCGTGTAAATATAAAAAACTAACCTGATCATTAAAATTATGCTTAATCTAAAATTATTTCCATGTAGGGGATGTTTTAGCTGTCTTGAGGTATGAAAATATATCTGTACATAATTGTATCATAAATTACATGACTTACAGAGGTGAATTCTGCTTGATCAAACATAAGAAAAGAGATTTGATGTTTTCTTGTCTTGGTAGCCCCATCNTTTTAATTCCTGATTTGGAAAATTACATTTTGGGGGAGAAAATAAGTCTTATTTTTTATTCAACATTGTATTTCCTTCTTTAAATTGTAATTTCAATCTGGTATCCTTATAGACACTTTTCATTCAAATATCTTCCAGTTTGCCCATACCAATCCTGAAATACCTATAACCAAGAATTTTTAATTTTTTCATTTGTTTTTTCTCACTTTTGTTTCTTCTCAATTGTTCACTTGTTGATGGCCTTTTTTTTTTTTTTTTTTACATCTAAGACTCATTGCTTAGTGAATTCTTAAGTATAGGCTCCAAAAGTGTAATTTATGTCCAAGCTTCTTTTGGACAGGTAATATCTCCTTTTTGATTAATTACAAGGAAGGAATGTAAAGTATTAAGTAAAATGCTAATTGAAATATAAATATTTTAGATTATTAGATAACTATCATAAAAGTATGCATATATTAAATTGAAACAATTTTAGTGTGGTTATTTTACAGATCATAGCATGTGTAATGCATTTTTGACTCTGAAGAATAAAAATATTATCTTCCCAGAAATTCAGATGTCATTGAGAATTTCATATAATATGCTGCCTGAAAGGAGGTAAAATCACCTGACATTGTTAAACATTGGCAAAGACAGAAATAACAGATTGTGCTAATGCAAATTGGCCATAGTTTGTTGATCTAGATGAACATGGACAGATGGTTTTCAGTAAGTGGTATCATTATTGGTTTCCTATTTAACAGAAATGAAGAAATGTATATTTATTATGGCATACCAGAACCCGTGAGAATGAAGCTGTTCAACTTTTTTCTATCACTTTTTTTTTTTTTTTCATCAAATAGACAAACTACTAGGAGAGTGATGATTGGGAACTTACATGATGCATTATACTGTAAAAGTTGACCATTCTGACCATGTTTTATCTTGCCAACAATCATTACATCCTGTATTTTCTTTTTACCTTTACAGTAAAGTGTGATTGAGCTTAGTTTTTTAAGTCCATATACTTCATGGGCTATTGAAGAGGGAGTTGTGTTATTTGAAGTTTGTGAGTGTTAAATAGGAAAAACTGGTACATGTAATATATGCAAGTGCCTTATATAGAGTTCTCTGGCTGGTCATGAAATCAAGAACACCTATCCAGGGATAAGAACTGCTGGGTAGTAACAGTAAGACAGAACACATTTCCAAAGACCACAGAAGAAAAAGAAAATATAAAGAGCTAGAAATTTAGGAGGTATTACCTAAAAAAGAGAAGAGGGACTCTCCAGTGAAATAGGAAGATATTTACAATGAGAGTTCTGAGAAAGGCTATTTGGCTCCTTAGTATTACCTTGCATGAAAATACCAGATATAAGCTGATGTGATTATAACATAAAGACCTGGAAAGTATACAATAAGCATCATCAGATAATTTTTAAAATCAATTCTGATTTAATGTAGAGTTATCTACACTATAACCAAGTGTGGAAGATATCATTGCCATTCACAAAAGTTCAGATAAGCTTGTACTTTCCAATAAACAACTAGAAGTATGTTATCTGCAGCTCCATAGGGTCAGCTCCAAGGGAAGAACAAATTCTGAAACAGGAAATAAAATTTACTGTTTCAATTTTCAATACACTTAATTATATTAGAATACCCTGAAACAAAGTTAACTCGCTTAGTGTGGTCCGACTTTTTGAAACCCCATGAATCACAGCACTCCAGGCCATCCTGTCCCTCACCATCTCCTGGAGCTTACTCAAACTCATGTTCATTGACTCAGTAATACCATCCAGCCATCTCATCCTCTGTCATCCCCTTCTCCTCCTGCCCCCGTCCCTCCCAGCATCAGGGTCTTTTCCAGTGAGTCAACTCTTCGCATGAGGTGGCCAAAGTACTGGAGCTTCAGCTTCAGTATCAGTCATTCCAATGAACACCCAGGACTGATCCCATTTAGGATGGAATGGTTGGATCTCCTTGCAGTCCAAGGGACTCTCAAGAGTCTTTTCCAACACCACAGTTCAAAAGCATCAATTCTTCAGTGCTCAGCTTTCTTCACAATCCAACTCTCACATCTATACGTGACTACTAGAAAAACCATAGCCTTGACTAGACAGTCCTTTGTTGGCAAAGAAATATTTCTAGGTTGGTCATAACTTTCCTCCCAAGGAGTAAGCGTCTTTTAATTTCATGGCTGCAGTCACCATCTGGAGTGATTTTGGAACCCCCCAAAATAAAGTCTGACCCTGTTTCCACTGTTTCCTTATCTATTTGCCATGAAGTAATGGGACCAGATGCCATGATCTTCATTTTCTGAATGTTGAGCTTTAAGCCAACTTTTTCACTCTCCTCTTTTACTTTCATCAAGAGGCTTTTTAGTTCCTCTTCACTTTCTGCCATAAGGGTGGTGTCATCTGCATATCTGAGGTGATTGATCTTTCTCCCAGCAATCTTGATTTCAGCTTGTGCTTCTTCCAGCCCAGCGTTTCTCATGATGTATTTGACATATAAGTTAAATAAGCAGAGTGACAATATACAGCCTTGACGTACTCCTTTTCCTATTTGGAACCAGTCTGTTGTTCCCTGTACAGTCCTAACTGTTGCTTCCTGACCTGCATATAGGTTTCTCAAGAGGCAGGTCAGGTGGTCTGGTATGCGCATCTCTTGAAGAATTTTCCACAGTTTATTGTGATCCACACAGTCAAAGGCTTTGACATAGTCAATAAAGCAGAAATAGATGTTTTTCTGGAACTCTCTTGCTTTTTCCAAGATCCAGCACATGTTGGCAGTTTGATCTCTGATTCCTCTGCCTTTTCTAAAACCAGCTTGAACATCTGGAAGTTTGAGGTTCACGTATTGCTGAAGCCTGCCTTGGAGAATTTTGAGGATTACTTTACTAACGTGTGAGATTAGTACAATTGTGCAGTAGTTTGAGCATTCTTTGGAGAAGGAAATGGCACCCCACTCCAGTATTCTTGCCTGGAGAATCCCATGGACAGAGGAGCCTGGAGGGCTACAGTCCACAGGGTCGCAAAGAGTCAGACTCGACTGAGCAACTTCACTTTCACATTCACTTTGAGCATTCTTTGGCATTTCCTTTCTTTGGAATGTCTGAGGTCAGGGGTGGTGGCCCAGAGGAGCTACCCCACGCCCAAGGTTGGGGCTGTGGCCAATAGGAACTACCACACTTTCCAAGGAGCAGCAGCTTCGTGGGCACAGGAGGGCCGAGAGGAGCTACTCCATGTTCAAGGTCAGGAGGCGTTGCCTTGAAGGAGATATCCCTTGTGCAAGGTAAGGAGCAGCAGCAGCGCTTTGCTGGAACAGCCGTGAGGGATACCCCAATCCAAGGTAAGAGAAACCCATGTAAGAGGGTAGGTATTGCCAGAGGGCATCAGAGGGCAGACACAGTGAAACCATACTCACAGAAAACTAGCCAATCTGATCACACGGACCACAGCCTTGTCTAACTCAATGAAACTAAGCCATACCATGTGGGGCCATCCAAGGCAGACGGGTCATGGTGGAGAGGTCTGACAGAATGTGGTCCACTGGAGAAGGGAATGGCAAGCCAATTCAGTATTCTTGACTTGAGAACCCCATGAACAGTATGAAAAGGCAAAATGATAGGATACTGAAAGGGGAACTCCCCCAGTCGGTAGGTGCCCAATATGCTACTGGAGATCAGTGGAGAAATAACTCCAGAAAGAATGAAGGGATAGAGCCAAAGCAAAAACAGTACCGAGTTGTGGATGCGACTGGTGATAGAAGCAAGGTCTGATGATGTAAAGAACAATATTGTATAGGAACCTGGAATATCAGGTCCATGAATCAAGGCAAATTGGAAGTGGTCAAAGAGGAGAAAGGAGTGAACATTGACATTCTAGGAATCAGTGAACTAAGATGGACTGGAATGGGTGAATTTAACTCAGATGACCATTATATCTACTACTGTGGGCAGGAATCCCTTAGAAGAAATAGAGTAGCCATCATGGTCAACAAAAGAGTCTGAAATGCAGTACTTGAATGCAGTCTCAAAAACGACAGAATGATCTCTGTTCATTTCCAAGGCAAACCATTCAATATCACAGTAATCCAATTCTATGCCCCAACCAGTAACACTGAAGAAGCTGAAGTTGAATGGTTCTATGAAGACCTACAAGACCTTTTAGAACTAACACCAAAAACGATGTCCTTTTCATTATAGGGGACTGGAATGCAAAAGTAGAAAGTCAAGAAACACCTGGAGTAACAGGCCAGTTAGGCCTTGGTGTATGGAATGAAGCAGGGCAAAGACTAATAGACTTTTGCCAAGAGAATGCACTGGTTATAGCAAACACCCTCTTCTAAAAACACAAGAGAAGACTACACATGGGCATCACCAGATGGTCAACACCAAAATCAGAGTGATTATATCCTTTGCAGCCAAAGATGGAGAAGCTCTATACAGTCAGCAAAACCAAGACCAGGAGCTGACTGGCTCAGATCATGAACTCCTTATTACCAAATTCAGACTTAAATTGAAGAAAGTTGGGAAAACTGCTAGACCATTCAGGTATGATCTAACTCAAATCCCTTATGATTATACGGTGGAAGTGAGAAATAGATTTAAGGGCCTAGATCTGATAGAGTGCCTGATAAACTATGGAATGAGGTTCGTGACATTGTACAGGAGACAGGGATCAAGACCATCCCCATGGAAAAGAAATGCAAAATAGCAAAATGGCTGTCTGAAGAGGCCTTACAAATAGCTGTGAAAAGAAGAGAAGCAAAAAGCAAAGGAGAAAAGGAAAGATATAAGCATCTGAGTGCAGAGTTCCAAAGAATAGCAAGAAGAGATAAGAAAGCCTTCTTCAGCAATCAATGCAAAGAAATAGAGGAAAACAACAGAATGGGAAAGGCTAGAGATTTTTTCAATAAAATTAGAGATACCAAGGGAACATTTTATGCAAAGATGGGCTCAATAAAGGAAAGAAATGGTATGGACCTAACAGAAGCAGAAGATATTAAGAAGAGGTGGCAAGAATACACAGGACAACTGTACAAAAAAGATCTTCACGACCCAGATAATCACAGTGGTGTGATCACTTACCTAGAGCCAGACATCCTGGAATGTGAAGTCAAGCGGGCCTTGCACAGCATCACTATGAACAAAGCTAGTGAAGGTGATGGAATTCCAGTTGAGCTATTTCAAATCCTGAAGGATGATTCTGTGAAAGTGTTGCACTCAATATGCCAGCAAATTTGGAAAACTCAGCAGTGGCCACAGAACTGGAAAAGGTCAATTTTCATTCCAGTCCCAAAGAAAGGCAATCCCTCAAACAAAACAAACATGCAAATCAAGTTCCTGGCTGTTGCTTAGATAACAAAATTGTGCATGTAGGTGATATTCCATTTGCTTAAGTGTTAATCACAGTAAAATCAACTGATTTTTAGCCCAATGAAATGTAAGATCATCAGGATGTGATTACGTGTCCTTTATAATAACTTTAATCAAGATTAACTACACT
>SJYQ01105088.1:237479-259278 GCA_006410935.1 Redunca redunca | reverse complement strand
GAATCCAGATCAGAAAATAAGTAAACCTCTCACTGTTTGCAGATGACATAATACTGTACATAGAAAATCCTAAAGATAGTATCAGAAAATTACTAAAGCTAATCAGTGAATTTAGCAAAGTTTCAGGATACAAAATCAATACACAGAATTCACTTGCATTTGTATATACGAACAATGAAAAAATGGAAAGAGAAATTAAGAAGCCAATCACATTCACCATTGCAACAAAAGGGATTAAATATTTAGGAATAAACTTACCTGTTATGACCAACCTAGATAGTATATTCAAAAGCAGAGACATTACTTTGCCGACTAAGGTCCGTCTAGTCAAGGCTATGGTTTTTCCTGTGGTCATGTATGGATGTGAGAATTGGACTGTGAAGAAGGCTGAGTGCTGAAGAATTGATGCTTTTGAACTGTGGTGTTGAAGACTCTTGAGAATCCCTTGGACTGCAAGGAGATCCAACCAGTCCATTCTGAAGGAGATCAATAATGGGATTTCTTTGGAAGGAATGATGCTAAAGCTGAAACTCCAGTACTTTGGCCACCTCATGAGAAGAGTTGACTCATTGGAAAAGACTCTGATGCTGGGAGGGATTGGGGGCAAGAGGAGAAGGGGATGGCCGAGGATGAGATGGCAGGACGGCATCACTGACCAGATGGACGTGAGTCTGAGTGAACTCTGGCAGTTGGTGATGAACAAGGAGGCCTGGCGTGCTGTGATTCATGGGGTCGCAAAGAGTCAGACATGACTGAGCGAATGAACTGAACTGAACTGAACTGAACTGAAGGAGACAAAAGAAATGTACACAGAAAATTATAAGACACTAATGAAAGAAATCAAAGATGATATAAATAGATGGAGAGATATTCCATGTTCCTGGTAGGAAGCATCAATATTATGAAAATGACTATACTACCAAATGCAATCTACAGATTCAATGTGATACCAATCAATTTACCAATGGTGTTTTTCATAGAACTAGAACAAAATTTCACAATTCATATAGAAACACAAAAGACCCTGAATAGCCAAAGCAGTCTTGAGAAAGAAGAATGGAGCTGGAGGAATCAAGCTTCCTGACTTCAGATTATACTACAAAGCTACAGTCATCAAGACAGTTTGGTACTGGGACAAAAACAGAAATATAGACCAATGGAACAAGATAGAAAGCCCAGAAATAAACCCATGCACCTATGGGTACCTTATTTTTGACAAAGGAGGCAAGAGTATACAATGGGGCAAAGACATCCTCTTCAGCAAATGGTACTGGGCAAACTGGACAGCTACATGTAAGATAAGTTAGAGCACTTCCTAACACCATACACAAAGATAAACTCAAAATGAATTGAAGACCTAAATTTAAGACCAGAAACTATAAAACTCTTAGAGGAAAACAAAGGCAGGACACTGGATGACATAAATCAAAGTAAGATCCTCTATGACCCACCTCCTAAAGTAATGGAAATAAAAACAAAAGTAAACAAGTGGGACCTAATTAAACTTAAAAGCTTTTGCAGAGCAAAGGAAACTATAAGCAAGGTGAAAAACAACCCTCAAAATGGGAGAAAATAATAGCAAATGAAACAAATGACAAAGAATTAATTTCCAAAATTTGCAAGAAGCTCATACAACTCAATGCCAGAAAAACAAACACCCCAATCAAATAGTGCGGAAAAGAGCTAAACAGATATTTCTCCAAAGAAGACATACAGATGGCTAACAAACACATGAAAAAATGCTCAACATCACTGATTATTAGAGAAATGCAAATCAAAACTACAATGAGATATCACCTTATACTGGTCAGAATGACCATCATCAAAATGTCTACAAACAATAAATGCTAGAAAGGGTATGGAGAAAAGGGAACACTCTTCTGCTGTTAGTGGGAATGTAAATTGATTCAGCTATTATGGAAGATGGTATGGAGATTTCTTAAAAACCTAGGAATAAAACCACTATATGACCCTGCAATCCCACTCCTAGGCATATACCCTGAGGAAACCAAAATTGAAAGAAACACATGTATCCCATTGTTCATTGCAGCACTAATTACAATAACTAGAAGCAACCTAGATGTCTATCAACAGATGAATGGATAAAAAAGCTGTGGTTTATATGTACCATGGAATATTACTCAGCCATAAAAAAGAATGCATTTGAGTCAGTTCTGATGAGGTGGATGAACCTAGAACTTATTATAGCGAGTGAAGTAGTCAGGAGGAGAAAGATAAATAGTGTATACTACCATATTCTGTGTATATGGAATCTAGAAAAATGGTACTGAAAATTTTATTTACAGGACAACAATAGAGAAAAAGACATAGAGAATGGACTTATGGACATGAGGAGAGGGGAAGAGAGGGTGAGATGTATGGAAACAGTAACATGGAAACTTTTATTACCATATGTAAAATAGACAGACAATGGGAACTTGTTAATGGCTCAGGAAACTCAAACAGGGGCTCTGAATCAATCTAGAGTGGTGTGGTGGAGAGGGAGATGGGAGGGAGTTTCAAAAGGGTGAGGATATATGTATACCTATGGCTGATTCAAGTTGAGGTTTGACAGAAAACAGTAAAATTCTGTAAAGCAATTATCTTTCAATAAAAATGAATTAATTAAAAAAATCATGATGTAGTATGAGAAGGAAAAGAATATTTATAAAGATTACTTATTTACGGAAAATATGATCTTTTAAATATTAACATAAAAGAATCAATACCCAAACATTAGGCTTTTAGAAAAGATTGAGAAAACCGAAGTAGCTAGATATTACATTAATAAACAAACTCAAGTACCTATGATAAAGTAAAATTCATGTGAAAATTAAACTGGATTATTCTCGAAATCTGGACCACTATTGGACTAGATTTTATTTTCCCATGTTTGTATTCACATATTAAAAAGAAGAAAAAAAAGTATATTACATATTAACTTTAATGATGCAATCAAAATGATAAATTTTCTTGTTGCTGTTTAGTCACTAAGTTGTGTCTGACTCTTTGTAACCCCATGGACTGTAGCCTGCCAGACTCCTCTGTCCATGGGATTTCCCAGGTAATAATACTGGAGTGGGTTGCCATTTCTTTCACTGGGGATCTTCCTGGACCAGAGATAAAACTCACATCCTCTGTGGCTCCTGCATTGGCAACAAGATTCTTTACCACTGAGACACCAGGGAAACCCATAGTGTAGAATCTTCTATGTCCCTATTGATATTAGTCTTGTTAGTCTGGTTATTAAATCAAGGACTTCCCTGGTGGCTCAGATGTTAAAGCATCTGCATACAATGTGGGAGACCTGGGTTCGATCCCTGGGTCAGGAAGATCCTTTGGAGAAGGAAATGGCAACCCACTCCAGTACCCTTGCCTGGAAAATCCCATGGACAGAGGAGTGTGGTAGACTACAGTCCATGCGGTCGCAAAGAGTCGGATACAACTGAGTGACTTTCACTTCACTATTAAATCAAATACTTTACAGCTTACAATTTGGCCGATCTCATTATCAGAGAACATAAGCAGTCATGAGGGTATGACCAGTGTCAAAACACACTGACATTTTAAAGAAGCAGTGATACTCATCTCTGGGCAATTATAGGAAAGAATGCTGACCTAGCTTTGCTGTATATTCAGTTTTCAAGAAAAAGCGATTCTTAAAACATTTTATAATATAAAACTTTTAAGATGGGTGAACAGTTTCAAAAATAAATACATAAATAATAAAGCAGTTAGTGAGGGGAAAAGTCTGTATGTAGTGTTCAACATATAGGTAATTTATTTATGAGTCCTAGATCTTCAAAGTCAATGCATATTTAGGGTTGACACTAAAATGCAATACATATTCTTGTTTTTCTCCTGTCCTAAATTGTGAAGAATAAGTCAGTTTTCTCCAAATGCCAAGAACCTCAAAGTTGACACAAATTCCTGGCTATCACACATAGCATATTGTGTGGGGTTATAAAAAGTCATCTGAATTTGTTATAGATGAGTTAGAGCTTTAAACCTATGGCAATTAATTTTAATATTTATATTTTTATCTTCCATACCAGTATGAAGTTTCTACTTATCTAAGCCTTTTTTTTTTTTTTCCTTGCATTTATGTCCATTCTGGGTTGGTAGAACCTCGGAATTTAGGCTCATGAAAAAGCTATGAGAGAGGAATGACTAAAATGCAGTGCTCCAAATGGTAGAAGCATTTTTATACCTACAAAATTGTCTTTGACACTTACAGGGTTGTATTGAAGTCCATAGATACCTGACTGCTTAGTTGCAAAAAGAGGAATGGGGATCTCTAATAAGGAATTGAGATAGTAACATAAAATTGTTCTTTTAATTGGGAGATTTTTCTTTCCACTTTAAGTAATATATTTAATTTTACATCTACCATACTACCGATGCTTTCTAATTTTTTTTATATCCAGTTTTCTTTTTTCTTGGCCTCTTTTTGGTTAATAAATTATTTTTGCTGTTCCACATTTCCTATATTATTAATTATGAATTATTTATTATTCACTTAGCTATTGTTCTGAACATACCATATGCTCTTATTACAAATTGCAGTTTAAAAATTATTACTTTTATCACTCATCACTCTTCTGATAATGATAGAATATCAGAAGATTTAAATTCCATTTACCCCCTCTCTTTCTTTGCTTTTCATTTCTATGCCTGTTTTGTCTACAAATATATGTGTATCTGGCATGATGATTGTTTGGTTGAAAACTTTTTGCACCGACAGATTTTGAAAAATTATGTCACATTTTGAATGATACTTTTAATATCATTTTTTGTCTAAAAAATAATATCAGCCATGTTTCTTCAAATATTCTTTCTGCTTCCATCTCTCCCTCTTCTACTTCTGGAACTTTGAAAATGTTTTGTAGCACACTGGTAACTGTGATGGTGTATCACACACAGGTTGCTTAGGCTTTTGTTCACATTTCTTCCATTTACTTTATTTTTGTTTCTTAGACTTGATAATTTCCATCACTCTATCTCTGAGTTTACTGGTTAGGGTTTTTTGTTTTTGTTTTTGTTTTGTTTTTGTTTTTTGTTTTGGTCTATTCAAATCTGCCCTTGAATATCTCTAGTGAATTCTTCATTTCCATTATTATGGTTTTCACCTCCAGAATTTCTTTTTGGTTCTTTTATAGATTTTCTGTCTCTTTGTTGATGTTTCTGTTTTATTCATACATGGTTTTCTTCACTTTCTCCACATCTTTCTTTAATTTTTTGAGCATATTTAAGATAGTTGTCTTAAAATAGTTTTTATTAGATCTACTATGAAGTTTTTGTCAAGGATAATTTCTGTTGATTGACCTTTTCCTATGAACAAGCCATACTTTCTTGTTTGTTTGTATACCATGTGATATTTTAGTTGAAATCTGGACATCAAATAATTGAATCAAATAATGTAGCGACTGTGGAAATCAAAGGATCTCCTTTCCTAGGATTAGTTGGGTTTTGTTGTTTTCACTTTTTGATTACTGTAATATTGAACACAATATTTCTGTGTCAAGAATCAGTGTGAGGTTTTCTCTCAAGGTCTCCTCAGGTCTTTTCTAAGTCTGCACCTTCTTCTGCACATGCACAGTTGTATCTAATTTCCTCCAGTATATAGTTACTTTTGATGTCCTCTCTTCAATGTTTGGCTCCCAAAAGGGGAAAATAAGAAAAATAAAGGGGGAGGGACGAAAACATGCCAGCCCTTTAAAGTCCTTGAAAGTCACAGAAGGAGGGACTTGAAACATGGGTGGAGGTGTGAGAACAGTGGCTGGTCACTTCTGTGTCTGCACTCTGTGATCAGAAGCAGCACTCAGTTATCACAGTATTTATCTCCAGTCTTAGGGGCACAGGTTCCTTTTTGCCCACCCTGGCTTTTGCTTGTTGTATATAAACTGCTCCAGGAACATGTGCACAGGATCGTGCCATACAGCTAAGGAGTGAAGGATGAGTAGGTTCCACTGTGCTAAGATCTGAAATTTATGAAAATTGGCCACAATTTACTATCCAAGCTGTGATTTGGAAGTGTTGACCTTCAGTAGGCTCCATAGTTCTAAAATAGTTACATCTGACAGATTGTGCCAGCACAACTGTTATCTAGTTCAGGAGAAAAAATTCTGGTGCTTCCAACTCTGCCACTTCTCAGAGTTTTCTCATCAAGAAAGTTATATTTTTAACACTTAACCATTTTTGCTTTGTTCAGTAAATATATATTTGATTTACCTTTGCAGTTACATATCTGTCATTTTTCATTCCTTTCTGAGAATAAATTCTGTTTGTGTGAAAAATGTGTTTACTTTGTCATCTCTTTTTGGGATATTTTCCTTGAGTGTGGAATTATCTAATATTTTTTTTCTTTCAGCATTTTGAAGATATCATTCCATTGTCCATATCTTCCCTTATTTCTAATGAGAAATCAAGTTAATGCATTTTTGTTGCTTCTTCTGTTCTTTCTTCTTTCCTCCCTCCCATCTTCTCCCTCTTTGTCCTCCTTCTCTGGCTCTTTTTTTCTCATTTTCTTCTTCCTTCTCCTCCTCCTCTTCTTCTTCTCTTTTTTCTCTTCTTCCTTTTCAAACCTCCTCCCTGGACAATCCCAATCTGTGAATTACTGCCTTTTGACAGTTTTTGAAAATTTCTTTAAAATATTTTCAAATAATATTTGGTGCCATTCACCCTCTTCTTTTCCTCTGAGATTTCAGTTACATGTATATTCAAACTTTTCCTCGTATCCCACAAGTTTTTAAAGAACCTTTGTGTATTTTTCATTCATCCCTCAGTACTTCAGTTCATATGATTGTTATTGTTATATCTTCTAGTTAGCTATTTCAGACTTCAGTGCTGTCTAGTATGAAAATTAATTAAGGGAAACCTCACTAAAATGGAGTCAGGAGACCAGAAAGGGGAGCTCTCTGCAGTAGCACTCAATGTTGATCTGCAGGATGAATTGCCAGTTTTCAGACCCTAACAGAAGAATCGTGCACAGGAAAGAATCATCAATTACTGCCCCAACAGGAAAAGATACATTGCATCTCCTATAAAACATTGACCACCCCAATAACTCAGCCAATGAGAAACCATTATCACCCTGAACTCACATTTTTCCAATGCTCTTTCTTTCAAAATAATCACTCCCAACTTCTTTTTCTCTATAAAATAATTTTTCTTTCCTTTGTTTGTTGGATTTTATTATGGCCATTTGCTATCGCTTGCTTGTCCCAAATTGTAATTCTTCTATTCCTGAATTCACCCATTTTTGCTGGTAAAATAGCTCACTGTTTTATTTTTAATGTTAACAGTAACTTGCTGTGAAAGCTATCATTAGATTGTTTGTTACAAATGTTTGATTTTTCAGTTTTGGTATATCTATTTAATTTTTTGTTACACAATTCAATTATCTGTATTATACAATTCAATTCTCTATGTGAAAATATTTTTTCAATTGCTTTCTCCATATTTTATTTTCTTAAATATAGCAATTATAGATCTTTTAAAGACTTTGTCACCAATCTCTCTTATCTGGATTACTTTGGAAATATTTTTCTTTGAGGCCTGCTTTTGTCATGGTTTTTGGTCATGTGGCATGTCCAATAGGTTTTTTAAATTGAGTGTAATACATTTTGTATAAAAATATGAAGACTTAAAATGACTAAATTCTTAAATATATAATCTTCCCTCTAATAGAGGGATAAAATAGTAGTTTATATCCTTTATCTAGTCAGGGACTGTGCTCACTCTCAGCTGGGTTGCTGTGCTGGTAATAGTTACTCGACCTCAAGGTTTCTATTAGCTCTTATATGTTCTCAAATGAGATTCATGAGTGTACTTCATGGTCCCTCTAGTTTTTGTTTCATAAAAAAGCAAGTGAATCTGTTTTTCAACATATTTTCACCTATGAATTTAGCTCCAACTTCCCTGGTGGCTCAGATGGTAAGGCGTCTGTCTACAATGCTGGAGACCTGGGTTCGATCCCTGGGTTGGGAAGATCCGCTGGCAAAGGAAATGGCAATCCACTCCAGTACTATTGCCTGGAAAATCGCATGGACAGAGGAGCCTGGTAGGTTACAGTCCATGGGGTCGCAACGAGTCGGACACGACTGAGCAACGTTTCTTTCTTTCTTTCTTTCAATTGCACAGCCTGAAACTTCAGCAGATGTCCCAGGGCGGGGAAGGGGAGGGGCACGGAATTATGTCATGCGTCACCTATGTGTCCTTCAGTTTTTCTGTCCCCAGGAGGGCCATCTTGGGTTCTTTAACTCGTAACTTGGTTTAGTAACTTAAATACTCCCAGGGCAATGCTAGTTTCTGAGTTCAAATTATCTCTCCATGGTTCATATTTTTCTGCATCTCTAGCCCATTTATGCTTTTCTTTGTTGTTGTTGTTCTCAAAAAGATTATTTCTCTGATTTATCTGAGTTTTTTAAATAAACTTCATTAGAAGGGCTGATTACTAAGAGCTTCTAAATATTACTCAGGAGCAAAACTACCTGCATTGAATTAGCCCATATATCTAGAGCAACTATGTGACAAAAACTACATTAGAGATTTTCAACATGTGTACTAGGAACACATTGGCTTTTCTGGTAGCTCTGATGATAAAAGAATCCTGCTGTGATGCAGGAGACCTGGAATGGATCCCTGGGTTGGGAAGATCTCCTGGAGAAGGGAACAAGAAGATCAAACCAGTCAATCCTGAAAGAAATCAATCCTAAATATTCACCAGAAGGACTGATGCTGAAGATAAAGCTCCAATACTTTGACCACTTGATGCAAAGAGCCGACTCATTAGAAAAGACCCTGATGCTGGGAAAGACTGAAGGCAGGAGAAAGGGACAACAGAGAATGAGATGGCTGGATTGTATCACCTACTCAACTGAGACGAATTTGAGCAATCTCTGGGAGATGGGAAGAACAAGGAAGCCTGGCATGCTGCAATCCATGTGGTCACAAAGAGTCAGACAAGACTGAACAACAGCAACAATTAGGAACACATTATGTAAAATATGTATATATAAAATGATAATATATATATTGTTGTTTAGTTGTTAAGTCATATTCAGCTTTTTTGCACCCTGATGGACTGCAGCCTACCAGGCTCCTCTGTCCATAGGATTTTCCATGCAAGAATACTGGAGTGGGTTGCCATTTCTTCCTTACCTAGAGATTGAACCGGTATGTCCTGCATAGGTAGGTGGATTCACAACCACTGAGCCACCAGGGAAGACCATAAATATAAACATATATTCTAGTGATAACACTGTATGAATGATACAGTAAGATATTTCAATTAGAAAGAAGGTAGTGTAGAATTGGAGAAGGCGATGGCACCCCACTCCAATACTGTTGCCTGGAAAATCCCATGATCGGAGGAGCCAGGTGGGCTGCAGTCCACGGGGTCACTAAGAGTCAGACATGACTGAGCGACTTCACTTTCATTTTTCACTTTCATGCATTGGAGAAGGAAATGGCAAACCACTCCAGTGTTCTTGCCTGGAAAATCCCAGGGACAGGGGAGCCTGGTGGGCTGCCGTCTATGGGTCACACAAAGTCGGACACGACTAAAGTGACTTAGCAGCATCAGTGTAGAATTTTCAAAAGTTCTTTTGTAATCAGAGAATATATTGGAGAATTTGATTTATTCATAATTTTAACGTAGATAAATTATTATATTGATTTATTAACATTAAATTTTGTACTCTGATTCCAGAAATATTTGCTGAAAATTGAAACTGAGAAAAAAGTAATATTTTAAAGTGAGGTTAAACTTTAAATGTAATATTTTGAAGTGGAGGGGGAAGGGTCTTACATATTATTTCAATAAGCTGAATACAAATTTAAAAGGGTATGAGGAGAAAATATAAATTTCCAGGAAATAAACNTTTTTTGGTTTTGTTTTTATTTATTTTATTTTATTTTTTTGAAGATCATTTCTTATTTTTAATTTTTTATGTAATCAACTTATTTTTTTTAATTTTTATTTTTACTTTATTTTACTTTATAATACCCTATTGGTTTTGCCATACATTGACATGAATCCACCATGGGTGTACATGTGTTCCCAAACATGAACCCCACACCCACCTCCCTCCCCATAACATCTTTCTGGGTCTTCCCTGTTTTATTCAAAAAAACCACAAAGTTGTGAGGTAAATTGGATTTTCTCATATTGCAATGCTTTTATTCATTTATTCTTTAATCCCAGTTCAGTTCAGTTCAGTTCAGTCACTCAGTAATGTTCGACTCTTTGCAACCCCATGAATTGCAGCACACCAGGCCTCCCTGTCTATCACCAACTCCCAGAGTTCACTCAAACTCATGTCCACTTAATCTGTGATGCCATCCTCGGTTGTCCCCTTCTCCTCCTGCCCCCAATTCCTCCCAGCATCAGAGTCTTTTCTAATGAGTCAACTCTTCTCATGAGGTGGCCAAAGTACTGGAGTTTCAGCTTTAGCATCAGTCCTTCCAAAGAACACCCAGGCACCCAGGACTGATCTCCTTTAGAATGGACTGGTTGATCTCCTTGCAGTCCAAGGGAATCTCAAGAGTCTTCTCCAACACCACAGTTCAAAAGTATCAATTATTTGGTGTTCAGCTTTCTTCACAGTCCAACTCTCACATCCATACATGACCACTGGAAAAACCATAGCCTTGACTAGACAGACCTTTGTTGGCAGAGTGATGTCTCTGCTTTTAAATATGCTATCTAGGTTAGTCACAACTTTCCCTCCAAGAAGTAAGCGTCTTTCAATTTCATGGCTGCAGTCACCATCTGCAGTGATTTTGGAGCCCCCCAAAATAAAGTCTGACCCTGTTTTCACTGTTTCCCCATCTATTTCCCATGAAGTGATGGGACCAGATGCCATGATCTTTGTTTTCTGAATGTTGAGCTTTAAGCCAACTTGTTCACTCGCCTCTTTCACTTTCATCAAGAGGCTTTTTAGTTCCTCTTCACTTTCTGCCATAAGGGTGGGTGGTGTCATATGCATAACACCCAGCATCAGAGCTTTTCCAATGAGTCAACTCTTAGCATGAGGTGGCCAAAGGACTGGAGTTTCAGCTTTAGCATCAGTCCTTCCAAAGAAATCCCAGGGTTGATCTCCTTCAGAATGGACTGGTTGGATCTCCTTGCAGTCCAAGGGACTCTCAAGACTCTTCTCCAACACCACAGTTCAAAAGCATCAATTCTTCAGCTATCAGCTTTCTTCACAGTCCAACTCTCACATCCATAGCCTGGACTAGACGGACCTTAGTCGGCAAAGTAATGTCTCTGCTTTTGAATATACTATCCAGGTTGGGCATAACTTTTCTTCCAAGGAGTAACCGTCTTTTAGTTTCATGGCTGCAGTCACCATCTGCAGTGATTTTGGAGCCCCCCAAAATAAAGTCTGACACTGTTTCCACTGTTTCCCCATCTATTTCCCATGAAGTGATAGGACCAGATGCCATGATCTTTGTTTTCTGAATGTTGAGCTTTAAGCCAACTTGTTCACTCTCCTCTTTCACTTTCATCAAGAGGCTTTTTAGTTCCTCTTCACTTTCTGCCATAAGGGTGGTGTCATCTGCATATCTGAGGTGATTGATCTTTCTCCCAGCAATGTTGATTCCAGCTTGTGTTCCTTCCAGTCCAGTTTCTCATGATGTACTCTGCATATAAGTTAAATAAGCAGGATGACAATATACAGCCTTGACTTACTCCTTTTCCTAAATGGAACCAGTCTGTTGTTCTATGTCTAGTTCTAACTGTTGCTTCCTGACCTGCATATAGGTTTCTCAAGAGGCAGGTCAGGTGGTCTTGTATACCTATCTCTTTCAGAATTTTCCACAGTTTATTGTGATCCACACAGTCAAAGGCTTGAGAGTTATATTTACTTAACTTTTAAATCCTACACAAACTTAACTGAAGGTTACTGATAATCAGTTTCAACTCATTTTTCACTTAGCTAAGAAACATATAGAAATTATGTTTTATCCCAATATATGTAAATTACATTTTACAAAATCTAATTTTTGAATATTAAATATGTATACTTGACACTGTAGAACATACTTTATTGATATTCATTTAGATACAGATAATACACTTGATCTTCCCTGGTGGCTCAGAGGGTAAAGTGTCGCCTGCAATGCGGCAGACCCAGGTTCGGTCCCTGAGTCAGGAAGATTCCCCTGGAGAAGAAAATGGCAATCCACTACAGATAACACTTACTGAATTTGTATTAAGTACCTGGCAATATCAAGTACTACTCAAATCTTATTTTGCATATTAAGGAACTAATAGATATTATGTAAATGAATTGACCAAATTCACCGGTCTAGTAAGCGACTGAGCTAAGATTTGGACCTGGCCATCTGAGCTGTTTAGTAGCCGTTTTCCTAGTCAGTATTTGAGTACTTGATCTGTAGCACATTCTCGTCTAGAATGTGAACTCTTAAGTAAAAGACTCAGGAGATATGCAGGGAAAGATAGTTACTGCATTGATGCTGTAATTGAAAAAATAATTGGAGACTGTTACTTAATTACACGTGATTGCACTCATCTCACATGCTAGTAAAGTAATGCTCAAAATTCTCCAAGCCAGGCTTCAGCAATATGTGAACCATGAACTTCCAGATGTGCAAGCAGGTTTTAGAAAAGGCAGAAGAACCAGAGATCAAATTGCCAACATCCGCTAGATCATCAAAAAAGCAAGTGAGTTCCAGAAAAACATCTATTTCTGCTTTATTGACTATGTCAAAGCCTTTGGCTATGTGGATCACAGTAAATTATGGAAAATTCTTCAAGAGATGGGGATACCAGACCACCTGACCTGCCTGTTGAGACACCTATATGCAGGTCAGGAAGCAACAGTTAGAACTGGACATGGAACAACAGAAATTGGACATGGTTCCAAATAGGAAAAGGAGTACCTCAAGGCTGTATATTGTCACCCTGCTTATTTAACTTATATGCAGAGTACATCATGAGAAACGCTGGACTGGAAGACACACAAGCTGGAATCAACATTGCTGGGAGAAAGATCAATCACCTCAGATATGCAGATGACACCACCCTTATGGCAGAAAGTGAAGAGGAACTAAAAAGCCTCTTGAGGAAAGTGAAAGAGGAGAGTGAACAAGTTGGCTTAAAGCTCAACATTCAGAAAACAAAGATCATGGCATCTGGTCCCATCACTTCATGGGAAATAGATGGGGAAACAGTGGAAACAGTGTCAGACTTTATTTTGGGGGGGCTCCAAAATTACTGCAGATGGTGATTGCAACCATGGAATTAAAAGACCCTTACTCCCTGGAAGGAAAGTTTTGACCAACCTAGACAGCATATCCAAAAGCAGAGACATTACTCTGCCAACAAAGGTCTGTCTAGGCAAGGCTATTGTTTTGCCAGTGGTCATGTATGGATGTGAGAGTTGGACTGTGAAGAAAGCTGAGCACCGAAGAATTGATGCTTTTGATGGTGTTGGAGAAGACTCTTAAGATTCCCTTGGACTGCAAGATCAACCAGTCCATTTTAAAGGAGATCAGTCCTTGGTGTTCATTGGAAGGACTGATGCTAAAGCTGAAACTCCAATACTTTGGCCACCTCATGTGAAGAGTTGACTCATTGGAAAAGACTCTGAATGCCTAGAGGAACTGGGGGCAGGAGGAGAATGGGATGACAGAGGATGAGATGGCAGGATGGCATCACCGACTTGATGGACATGAGTTTGAGTGAACTCTGGGAGTTGGTGATGGACAGGGAAGCCTAGCGTGCTGTGATTCATGGGGGTGAAAAGAGTAGGACACGACTGAGCGACTAAACTGACTGACTTAAATATTTGGCAAAGATGAACATCTTAATACTAAGCCACAGAAGTAGAGATGTTTCCTTACTCCTGTCCAGTCAGAGCTGAATGAATGCCAAGTTTCTTCTGTAGTGAAGTACAGAATTCCTTCTGGAGATTTTAGATGCCAATTTAGTCTTCTTTCCCGGAGCTGGAATGAGTGAGCGAGCAGGAAAAGACTAAGGTTGAGATACTAAAAATATTCATTTCTTTGCACATGAAGTGAGTATTTGCCTTCCTCAAAATCCACTGTGAAGTCATATACAGATAGATAGGTAATAATAGATAATAGATAGATAGATAGAACTATACCTCAATAAAATATGTTTACTAAATTGTTAGGGCATTTTCTAGAAAATTGCTACCTTTTCTTCTTTAGTTTAGGATGCCAATATTATATTTGGGGAAATAAAAGCTTGTTTTTTTGAAATTCTCAATCTGATTTTATAATTTTTCCATAAACACAAAATTTTATGAGTTAAATCATAATGGATTGTTGCCCCAGTAACTACCCAATGCTTTTAAAAGAATAAATATTCAGATACTTAAAAAATGCTAGTTCAAAATAATGTTGTTTTTTTTTTTCATAGATCCACTAGCAACTCTGGCAGCTGCTTTTCTTTCTCTTTTTTTATATTTGCAGTTGATAGAATCATAGTCTCTAAGCCCAGATGCCAGTGTGCCAGTGTACCACAACCAGTATAATTGTACACTGCATTTCCGAAAGCATCATCTTGTGATAGCACATTTATTTTATATTCATTCTCAAAACTAAAAACTGGTTAATTTTCACTGGTTAATTGGTCACTTATTTGAGTAAATAGAATCTTGTCCAAGTCAATACACATAAGATATTTACTTTGTAATTTGATTTGGTTTTATTTGCAAGGTATGGCTATCAAGTGACTTGGATTTCAAAGTTTCAAATTGTATGATCTAGTAGAATTATGGTTCATTTAATTATGGAGCTTAATTGTTATAATGAAATCTAAGCACACCTTGGAGATAGTGCAAGTTTGGTTCCAGACCACCACAGTAAAACAAATACTGCAATAAATGAGTCACACAATTTTTTTGTTTACCCAGTACATATAAAAGTATTTTACATTATATTTGGAAAAGGAAATGGCAACCCACTCCAGTATTCCTACCTAGAGTATCCTGTGGACAGAGGAGCCTGGTGGGCTGCTGTCCATAGGGTCGCACAGAGTCAGACATGACTGAAGTGACTTAGTATGCATGCAAGCATGCATTACATTATATTGTAATCTGTCAATGTACAATAGCATTATATTTAAAAAAACAATGTACATACCTTAATTAAAAATATGTTATTGCTAAAAAATGCTAGCCATCATTCACTGAGAGCCCTCAGTGAACTGAAATCTTTGTGCTGGCCTTGATGTTAATAACTACTGACTGATCAAGGTGGTGGTTGCTGAAGGCTGGGAGAGAGAAAGATGGGGAAATGATCAGTTGACGATGAAAGCACTTAAAATACTCCAGGAATTGTCAAAATATGAAACAGTGACAAATTCTGTTGCAATTACTGCTGGAAAAAAAATGGTGTCTATATACTTACTTGAAGCAGGATTGTCACAAACTTTCAATTCATAAAAAGCAACAGCAAAAGGTGTCAGCAAAGTGCAGTACAGTGATCTGCAATATAATGAGGTATGCCTGCAAGTGAAGTGAAGTGAAGTTCTTCTGTGTTTCACAATGATTTTGTAGGTAACTCATCCTGCAGAAAAGGTAAAATCTGCAGAAGAATTTAAGTAGATAATAAATGGATATCAATCTGACAGGTCAGTTTACTATTAACATTGGCATGAACTTTCATTTAGAGAATTAGAACAGTAGATGTAAGGAAGTACCAGCTTTGATCTCAACCTACTTCTCTGATATTTTCAGTCACAGTAAGCAAGGTAAGGGACTTAAAACAGTTTGAGGTTTGGTCAGCACAGAGGATTTAGTCTTTAGTGTAAATTTCCCAGCTCTCTGCTTAATTTATATTATTTCCTGTTAATGGACTTTCTTAACAGAAGTATGAGTAAGAAGGTTGCTTATAAACTTCTAGGTACAGCTGTCAAATATCAGGAGCACAGGAGAAAAGTGACATGCCAACAAAGCAATAGTCCATAAAGCTAATTACCTGGATAACTCTTGAAAGGAGGCCCTGACATGGGCATGACACGTAAATTTCTAACACAGATATAACTTGAAGTGTGAATCTATGCATTATTACTACTACTGTTGTTCTGTGACAAGGAAACATTTTTATCAACAAAAGGCAAAAATTATGAACTGAGCTGTTTCAAGAAAATATTTGACTTTGATGGAAAATATATGCATCACTCCCATCACCTTATCTCTGTTATACACAGTTTCTGATCTGTTAGTGATACCTATTGGATATCCCTCCAATTTAAACCTTAAATTTCCATCTGCACAGTTTCCAAATACATAGTCTTTCACAGAAGCCAACAAAGCAGGAAAAATATAAATTGTTCCACCTAGAACATTGACATCATTAAGCATCTTAATTCTTCAACCCATTACCCTTTTTTATGTTAAATATTATTGGATATTGTTATACATATAACAGAGAAGGAAATGGCACCCCACTCCAGTATTCTTACCTGGAAAATCCCATGGACAGAGGAGACTGGCTGGCTATAGTCTATGGGGTCAAAAAGAGTCAGATACAACTGAGTGACTGAACAAATACCTCTAATGCATTTGGTTAAAATTCTCCCATGTCATTTTACTTTAGATCTCAGCTGTTTACTACTGTGTTTAACATCTTATATGGATTACTACCTTATGACATAAACATCCTATTTCTCATTGAGTTTCAATGAAATTTTACTACTGCTTTTCATCCCTTAGATTTCAGATTAAATGTCACTTTCTCATAAATATTAGCTAGAGGGTCTCCTCCGTTATTTTCTAACAATAAACCCTCTTCTTTCAGTCACAGTAGTCACAATAATTTAGAATTATAGACTTATTTTATTACCTATTTATTTTCTGAACTCCATAGTAGAGTCTGAATTTCAGGAAGACAGAGAATAAACCTACATAAACCTTGCTCAATCCTGTTATAGTAATCATGAGTGCTGTCACACAAATATTCCCAGCTTTCTGCCCTCCATGCCACAGTAATATTGCATTTTCTGGCCCCTTTTTGTTTGTTGTGACATTGAGTTTAATTATAACCAATGCCCAGTGTGAAAAGTGATGTGGGTCACTTCTGTGGCTAAGTGCTTAATGGTCAATAGGGGATTCTATAGAGCATTATCCCTGTAGCACCGCAATGGGTTCCATCTAAGATGAACACTGATTTGTCAGCCTGATTTCCTGCAATACTATAATGAGTCATCCCCCTCTGGCTACTTTTGATGGAAGCTCAGTGGGATTAGATAACAATCTAATGTTATTTTAACCCACTAGGATTGTTTAGTTGTTTGATAACAGAGCATAACATAGACTATCCTGGATGATGTACTGCCTGATACCACACTAAGTGCAGAGACTTGTATCTAAAATAAACTAGATAATTTATGATAGAAAAAAAGAATAATGCTGTTTATTTAACAGTGTATTGGTATTCTTGTATCTGTGACTTTTTAAATGAGAAATTTCTCACTTTATTTTTAATATAGATACTGTAAAATCAAAGAGTACCTCCAAAATCCAAGGTGAAATAAAAAAATAAAAAAGGAAATAATCTTTGTTTACCAAAGGAGTCATCTTGTGGGACACTATTAGGATACAGTAATCCTTCTTTGGCTGAAAAATTGGTGTGTTAGAAAAGAAAAAAAATGTTTCCAGCACTTTCGTGTGTTTTGCCTAATAAACTATGTATGTCTCAGTGCAGAAAGAGATTCTATTTGGTTCAGTCTTCTAATGAATAAAAACCCACTAAAGAAATAGTATGAGCTGGTTAGAGGGGAGATTGCACTAGTACTATGCCCAAAACTAAGATATGTCCCTTTATTCTAAACCAGGTATCTAGCATGTTTCAGTAAAAAATGTGTTCACCTGTGCCAACTGCACTTCTTATTCCTATTACCTGACAGGTTTGTAAAGTGCCTCTGTCAGCAGTCCTTCAGTTCAGTTCAGTTCAGTTCAGTCGCTCAGTCGTGTCCAACTCTTTGCCACCCCATGAATTGCAGCACACCAAGCCTCCCTGTCCATCAACCACTCCTGGAGTTCACCCAAACTCACGTCCATCGAGTCGGTGATGCCATCCAGCCATCACATCCTCTGTCGTCCCCTTCTCCTCCTGCCCCCAGTCCCTCCCAGCATCAGAGTCTTTTCCAATGAGTCAACTCTTCGCATGAGGTGGCCAAAGTACTGGAGTTTCAGCTTCAGCGTCATTCCTTCCAAAGAACATCCAGGGCTGATCTCCTTTAGAATGGACTGGTTGGATCTCCTTGCAGTCCAAGGGCCTCTCAAGAGTCTTCTCCAACACCACAGTTCAAAAGCATCAATTCTTCAGTGCTCAGCTTTCTTTATAGTCCAACTCTCACAACATACATGATCACTGGAAAAACCATAGCCTTGACTAGATGGACCTTTTTTCAGAAAGTAATGTCTCTGCTTTTGAATATGCTATCTAGGTTGGTCATAACTTTCCTTCCAAGGAGTAAGTGTCTTTTAATTTCATGGCTGCAATCACCATCTGCAGTGATTTTCGAGCCCAAAAAATAAAGTCTGACACTGTTTCCACTATTTCCCCATCTATTTCCCATGAAGTGATAGGACCAGATACCATGATCTTTGTTTTCTGAATGTTGAGCTTTAAGCCAACTTGTTCACTCTCCACTTTCACTTTCATCAAGAGGCTTTTGGTTCCTCTTCACTTTCTGCTATAAGGGTTGTGTCATCTGCATATCTGAGATTATTGATATTTCTCCTGGCAATTTTGATTCCAGCTTGTGCTTCTGCCAGCCCAGTGTTTCTCATGCTGTACTCTGCATATAAGTTAAATAAGCAGGGTGACAATATACAGCCTTGAAGTACTCCTTTTCCTATTTGGAACCAGTCTGTTTTTTCATGTCCAGTTCTAACTGTTGCTTCCTGACCTGCATACAGGTTTCTCAAGAGGCAGGTCAGGTGGTCTGGTATTCTCATCTCTTTCAGAATTTTCAGGGCTCTAATTTTGTGACGGTGCTGGAGGTTTGCCTGTTTCACCTTCAGGACTCTTGTTATCCTACCCAGGTGACTTCACACCTTTTCTCCTCATCTGCAGGTAGACACTTAACATTTGTAGTAAGTCAAATCTATTTATTTTCTATCACTGACATTTTCAAATACATATCACATCTAATTTCTATGAAAAGTTCTATATGAACTTCAAATTATTTACTTTATTCAAATGAATTACAAAGTGTTCTTTCCTACCTATTTGAATATTATCACTGAATATATGTTGTTTCATGCAGTTCCTTTTCAATTAGCATAAGTAAAATTAGATAGCCAGTAGAAATCTTCTGTATGATGCAGGGAGCTCAAATCCAGTGTTCTGTGACAACCTAGGGTGGGATAGTGTGGGAGGTGGGAGGGAGATTCAAGGAGGGGGGATATACATATACCTATGGAGGATTCATGTTGATATATGGCAGAGACCAATACAATATTGTAAACAATTATCCTCCAATTTTTAAAAAAATCATTGAAAAAAAATCATGAAAACAGATATTTTTAAGACTTCCCAAAATTATGTCTTCTTTCATATTTCTGGACTTTAGTCTGGCAACTCCATCTTATCTTCTTCTCTTCTGTCTTTCCTTCTTCTTTTTTGTCTTGCCTTTCTTCTTTCACCATAAATCCAAGTCAAAATTCTTTCTGCTATGTTGGCACAGGATTGGTGATAATGAAAAGATTAGAGGGCATGACTTCAATTGGTTTTTACTCTTTTTTTCTTTTTAAATATTCAGATTTAGTCCTTTTAAAAACAATGCAAATGTTCCTTCATGATCTTTATATTTTTTTCAAACTTGTCCAAAGTTGAATCAGAGTTGCAGAAAGGTGTTTTAGGTCACTCTACATAATCAGACTCAAGTATGTGGAGGTCCTTCAGTGTGATCGTATACCACTACATTGTCAGTATTATAGACTCTACATTATGGTTTCTTATTATAAGTGAACACTTAACCACATACTGCTTTAAAATGTATTTAAATTCAATGTTGTTGTTGTTCAGTCGCTCAGTCACATCTGACTCTGTGATCCCATTAACTGCAACATGCCAGGCTTCCCTGTCCATCACCATCTCTGGGAATTCACTCAAGTTTCTGTCCATTGAGTTGGTGATGCCATCCAACCATTGCATTCTCTGTCATCCCCTTCTCCTGCTTTCAATATTTCCCACCATCAGGTCTTTTCTAATGACCCAGTTCTTCGCATCAGGTGGCCAAAGTATTGGAACTTTAGCTTCAGCATTAGTCCTTCCAATGAATATTCAGGACTGATTTCCTTTAGGATTGACGGTTTGATCTCAGTGCAGTCCAAGGGACTCCCAAGAGTCTTCTCCAACACCACATTTCAAAAGCATCAATTCTTTAGGGCTCAGCCTTCTTCATGGTCCAGCTCTCATATCTGTACATGACTACTGGAAAAACCATTGCTTTGACTATACAGATCTTTGATGACAAAGTAATGTCTTTGCTTTTATTTATTTATTTATTTATTTTTTTGGCTGTTATGTTTTTAATGAATGGAGGCAGATACAAAATGCATCGATGCAAAAGAATAGCTTACATACTCATTAGCATAGTGATTAATGTTAATTTAGGGAGACACAACCTGTTAAGCCTCAACTACAAAGTCTCCTGCAACCTAACATAATGGAAAAGCTGCTTAAGTTTTTACCCACAACCTTTAAAGTTCTAAATGGTATCTGGAAGAACTAAAAAGTAATAGGCTCCTTTCAGCTGTGGTTAAGAACTCTAGTGAAGCTGTATGGCAGTGACACTTGGACTGCAACGTTTCCCCAAAGGGGCTTTCCAGATGACCACATCACAGACTTTAAAGGTATTGTCTAGGTTTTTCATAGCTTTTTTTCCAAGGAAAGATTTCACCACTATTATACCAAGATTTCACCACTATTACTGTGCTGATATCCACTAACAGATTGGGGAAAACATTTTATTATGAAGAATCTAAAGAATTAAAGGAAGTTATGACTAAGGGAAGAGATATAAAATTAATTCTATAGTCTTATTGCAGAAACAGATTTGCTAGGTTATAATTACTTTTAATCGTTCCACTGAAGTTATCATGTTAATGAAAGTCAAATTTTGTGATATCAATGCCACATTTTGAATCTCTCCCTTAATGCTCAATTTTAGTTTTGATAATGAATGCATTTGTTCATGACTAGAAAATTATGGGTTGGAGACAGACAGATGAATATAATGAGAAAATCTATTTTGCAATTATGATGGAAGGCAAAGGTGTCAAAGATTAAGAAAGACATCTGGGGAAAAAGTCACTGTGCTTAATTTAACTTATATTATTAATAAATAATTATTCATGCCATGCTTTTAGTCTCTGTATTTGAAAGTGTGACAAAGAATCAAATTATTCAGTGTTAAAAAGATATCACAAAGATAAAATATTTGAATTTTCAAAGATTATCAATATCAGTTCAGTTCAGTTCAGTTCAGTCGCTCAGTCATGTCCAACTCTTTGCCACCCCATGAATTGCAGCACGCCAGGCCTCTCTGTCCATCACCAACTGCCGGAGTTCTCTCAGACTCACGTCCATCGAGTCAATGATGCCATCCAGCCATCACATCCTCTGTTGTCCCCTTCTCCTCCTGCCCCCAATCCCTCCCAGCATCAGAGTCTTTTCCAATTAGTCAACTCTTCACATGAGGTAGCCAAAGTACTGGAGTTTCAGCTTCAGCATCATTCCTTCCAAAGAAGTCCCAGGGCTGATCTCCTTTAGAATGGACTGGTTG
>SJYQ01105088.1:226477-237067 GCA_006410935.1 Redunca redunca | reverse complement strand
AAGTATTAGACATTATATTAGAATAGTATGTGTATGTTATTAGGTTTGCAATATAAAAACAAAGTTACAGAGTATAGGAAAAGGGAAATAGAGGAGTAGAAAGAATTATAGGAGTGCTAGCTCCTCATATATCATCTAAAATTGTTGGAATATTGAACAGATATTTCAAGACTTTACTTAAAGGTAAAAGATAACCAGAAGCACTAAAATAATAACTGTCAAAAACTGAAAGAGAAGAAAGGGGAAGGAATGGATAATTGAAATGAATCCTCATCTGTCATGTCGAACATGGTTGCCTCTATTACTATAAACTATAATGCAAAAAACCAAGGTGTTGATTTTTAAAAAAATTAAAAATATAAGGCCAGGCTTTTGTTTTAAATGCTAAACCAGTTTTAATATGTTAATTTGTTTTAAAGTACTATTCTTCTAACTTGCTAAAAATATTTCATAAACCATTAGCTAAATTTAGATGAATGCTCCCAGAAGTCATTTTTAGGTTACTGCTGGTGAAACTCCCTTTCACAATACAAGCTCAGTAGCAACACGGTAGTTTCCACTTATCCATGGGGAATATATCCCAAAACCTCCAATGGATTCCTGAAATCATGGACAGAACCAAATCCTATATATACTATAATTTTTCTTATATATGCACACCTATGATAAAGTTTAATTTATAGTCACAGTAAGAGAATATGTAAATTGCCAGTATCATTATTCTTACACTTTGGGACCATTATTAAGTAAAATAAGGGTACTGCAATACTTTGACAATCTGAGAACAATTCCTACTAATGTTTGGGGAGTGTATGGTGATACATTGACAAAGGGATGATTCTTGCCCTGGGAGGAAGAGCAGAGCAGGAAGGTGCAAGATCCCATTATACTACTCAGACCAGCATGTGCATTAAAACTTATACCTTATCTTTGGAATTTTTCATTTTATAATTTTGGACCATGGTTCACTGCAAGAAATTGAAACTGTGGAAAACAAAACTGGTTAAGTGGGGACTACTGTATATTACTGTATATAATTTTATCTCCCAGTAGGATCTGGCTATACTTTCTTATCTACTTGATTATGATAAAATATAATATCGGGACCTTCCCCATGGTGCTAGTGTAAAGAACTCACATGACAATGCAGAAAACATAAGAGACACGGGTTTGATCCCTGGGTTGGGAAGATCCGTTGGAGGAGGGCATGACAACCCCACTCCAATATTCTTTCCTGGAGAATCTCATGGACAGAGGAGCCTGGTAGGTTATAGTCCATAGATTTGCACAAAGGCAGACACGACTGAAGCAACTTAGCACACACACACACACACACACACACACACACAATATAATATTTGAATAACGTTCTTAGCAAAACCCATGTGTCTTTTCATTATTTATAATACTGAACAATTACATTTTACCTTCTCTTTTCTATAATGTTAGTATTAACTCTTACTGGGAAAGCAGAGTACTGTAATAACTGCCTCACTCACCTCTGTAGAAAGAATCAAAACAAATTCAAACTAACACCACCATAACACAACACAATTTGATTGGGAATATATCTAGATTACATCAATGAAATGCAAGACTCTGAAGATAAACTCATCTTCTTTTTCTCCTTTCTGTATTTTACTAACTTTTTAAAAGATAGTTTTATTAATGGTACTGCCTTCATTCTTAGGACACATGCAGGGAAGATAAAAGAAATATGATATACCAGGTTCAATGATATCTCACCCCAGCAGAGAAAATTACAATTGTCAGTTATGATAGAGGCAGGCAGTTGGTCCTGGCCTTAATAAGTTAACCCTACTAGAAAGAAGCCTAAGGCAAAGCTTGTAGTTGGAAAGTAAAAACAAAAGGAATACACTGAAAAATTCATTTTATTTGTTCCTGTGATCAGTCATCAAAAGGTTTTTTGTCAAAATTGGTGGCACTATTAGTGTTCAATGGCACCCATGAGAACTATCACAATAGGAAGTGAACCTGGCCTTGATCTCCTTGTTTCCAAGTATATGCAAATACATGGATTTTCAGAAATTTCTAGGAATGAGGGCTGCTTATCAGGTTGTTCTAAGGTGAATCATTTGACTTTTCTTTTTTAATTTAGCCCCCATGGATATGAAATGAAAGTAAAAATTGAAGACACAAAATAAAAGCCTGAAACATGACTTATTTCAGTTAATTTTTAATTTTATTTCAATAGATACCAGTAAATTAAAGTTTTTTCAATTTCCCTCTCTAGTCCTACTGAATCTCTGAATGTTGGAATTTAAGCATAGTTAGAGAGAGTTCTTTAAAGCATAAACTCAGATATATACATTGACCTCAAAATAATCTTCTTAATATTTACATTTATTTACTTTAAAAATAGTATTGAAGAATGAACAGGTTGGCATTCATCTTCCATCTACACATAGAGAAATTCCAGTACTAATTATAGGATCTAGACATGACATTTTTATTCTTTCAGCCTCAACTTCATCTTCTTTAAAATGGGAGGCTTCAACAAGATGATTCTTAAAGCATCTTCTTAATATAAGGTATGAAATGATTTGAACAAAGTTTTTAATGTAAAAAGGACTAAGATAACCATGTGCTCTGAGTGTTTGAAATCATTCTTATTTTATGGACACACTCACTTAGCTTCCATCCCATTTTTCACATCTTATTGCTGCTAATAGTCAAAATGTTTAGAGTGTTTTCTGTGTTCCAATTATTGTTCTGAAAACATCACATGGCTTATTTTGTCATTCTTACAATAGCTCTGAGGGAGATATTGTTACTCTTATGACCGTGTTACAGATGAAGGAGAGAAAGTTCAACTAGCTCAAGGTCACAGAAATAGTAAGTGGGAAAAGAGATAGTGATAGTTATAAACTCACTCTAAAAGACATTTCATTGCTCTCATAATGCTGTTTTCTGCCAAGGATGACTGAAAAAAAGCAAGCACCAAGCGTTATGCATACCCATGGCCATTACAGAAGTTCATTCCTTTAGAGATTCTGTCTATAAAATGTAACAGAAAGTAGCAAAGTAAAAGATTAGAATAAAAGGATCAGAGGAAGATAGAAATATAAAATTTTGTCTTAAAACATAGAAAAGAATTTCCAAGAATAGTGAACAACAATGTCGAATGATACAGGTTTTGAATAGGACTTAAGATTCCAAAGGTCTGATAATTAGAAATTGTTGGTGGCTTTTGAGTGAGAGGGTTCACTAGTGTAACTGATAAGAAAGGAGATTTAAGTTAGTTGATTAGCATATAAAAAGGGGTGGAAGAACTTTCATAGAGAAAAATTATGTTTATTTACTTTGCCAACAAAGGTCCCTCTAGCCAAAGCTATGGTTTTTCCAGTAGTCATGTATGGGTGTGAGAGTTGGACTATAAAGAAAGCTGCTGCTACTGCTGCTGCTGCTGCTGCTGCTAAGTCGCTTCAGTCGTGTCCAACTCTGTGCGACCCCGTAGATGGCAGCCCACCAGGCTCTGCCGTCCCTGGGATTCTCCAGGCAAGGATGCTGGAGTGGGTTGCTGAGTACCAAAGAATTAAGGCTTTTGAAATGTGTTGTTGGAGAAGACTCTTGAGAGTCCTTTGGACTACAAGGAGATCAAACCAGTCAATCCTAAAGGAAATCAGTCCTGAATATTTATTTGAAGGACTGATGCTGAAGCTCCAATACTTTAGCCACCTGAAGCAAAGAACTGACTCATTGGAAAAGACCCTGATGCTGGGAAAGATTGAAGGAGGCAGGAGGAGAAGGGGATGACAGAGGATGAGATGGTTGGATGGGATCACCAACCTGATGGACATGAGTCTGAGTAACCTCTGGGTGTTGGAGAACAGGGAAACCTGGAATGCTGCAGTCCATAGGGGCACAAAGAGTTGGACACAACTGCAAGACTGAATTGAACTGATGCTTATTTAAGATATTCATACAGAAAAGGGAAATAAAGAAGTGATTGTTTTAGGGCTATTTGTAAAGGATATGGCTTGTTTCTTTCTTTTTTTTTTTTTTTTAATGGACATAATCTAAAATAAAGTAACTAATCTGGCAGAAAATTTTAAGACAGATCTTTGAAGAAGTACAAAAAAAAGGTCTTTGGAGGGGAAAATAGTCAGTTCCCCACCCCTCCACTCAGAGTTAGCACAACAGGGGATAAAGAGAAAGGAGGATGAGAGATCTTAAAGCTTTTGAGTTCACACTCAAATGCTTTTATTTCCTTGGGAAAGTCAACTAGGTCAGCTGCTGTTGATGAACTTTAGTTAATTTGTATATTTCATTCTCTAGCACAGACACAGAGGAAACATTTTCCTCAGGTCATTTCCTTCAGATCTCATGTAATTAAAATTCCCATTTTTGTATTAGAATTGATGTTAGGAAGCAAAATACTTAAGTATAAATTTATAACACTGTATAAGTTATGTTTTATTTATTTATGAAAATCAAAGAAGTGACAGAGTTGAGGTCAGAGTATTGAAATGGTGAAAAAAATGTAAGATATATCCTCAGAAAGATACCCGAGGCTTTCAGGGCTGGATAGAATTTAGTATTTAATAATCACTTATTTAACAGCTATGGATATAGCAGTTCTGAAAATCTATGGGAAATAGGGATATAAAGAGAGAAAATATTAATATTTGCTCATTGAAATGCTACAATGTAAAAGTTACTTTGGCAGAATCTTGAAGCTACAAAAATGAATAAAACCATGACTTTTTAAACCCTCAAATGAGTCATAATTTGTATCTATTTAATTATTCATAATTTATACTAGAGCAAATCGACACTATTGATAATGCTATTAAAATTAATACAGAATTTTCATATAAAAGAGTTTTTTTTTTAAATTCAATTTAGGTCACAGGGATAGAGTTCATGTAAACTTTGAATTAGTCAAAAAACATTTTCACTGAAATTTAAGCGCAATACAAAAGTCAGTGGAAAGCACAAGTAGGTGATTGGTTTTCTACCATTTGAAGGTTGCTCTTCAGTCTATTTCTTGAAAGATGAAATCTCAGACCTTGTGGGAGAGGTTGAATTTGGATATGTAGAATGAGGAGAAGTGTTTAAGTTGAATGAAATATTGTGAACAAAGTTATAATTAGGGGAAATAACTTAGGCTCACAAAGTTGATTTTATGCACTTTAATTATGCTGGAGGACAGGGTATGAGAAACCAAATTGATTCCAGATTGAAAGATGTGTTAAGGTGTTTGGATATTTTAGATTATGTGTTTTAATCAAATTTTGAGCAGTGTGTTAGCATTAGAAGTGTGCTTCAAGTGTTACTCACTTTGTTTTCTCTTGTCTCCTTTGACCTACCCCTCTTCCAAAGTAAAGCTAAGTTAAATGAACATTTTAGCCATAAATACTTTTATCTATTGCAGTGTTTTACCCATGATATTTTTATTACCCATTTCCCTATGGAATACTACCACTGAATTTTAAACTGCTCAAAAGTAGAGTAATTTTTACCTATCTCTGATTTCCAAGTACCCAGTATAGTGCCGAGCATATTTCAGAGTTCAGTATATTAATTAAATTATTAATGAAGATTTATTTATACGTAAGATAGGTATTAAATCCAATAGAAGTGTGAAGGAATTGGAATGAGTAGTGTTGATAATTTGTCAATCTAAGAAAAAATTGCAACATTTTATTTAAACCAACTTTGAGGATTATAACCCAGGAAGAGCTTCTCAGAAAGTGCTGCGAACTGTTCCACTTGTTAGAAGTCAAGATACAGTTTATGAAAAATTTTTGAGACAGAGGGCTGAATAGCAAATGTATTAGTGACAGTTTGTGTAATGCAGATTTAAGCTCCATTTTGGTGGGTCCTGTGACTCCTTTCAAGATCAAGAAAGAATATTATCTTTCAAGGAGTTGTCATGTTGATCCTGGGAGAATGTTGCTTTTTATGGTTGAATATGTTTTCCTGCCAATGGTAGGATGCCTAACGCAAATACATAATGCAAAGTTGGGGGAGAGAAGAGGCTAAAGGGCAGAAAATTTTTATGTTAAATTTTTATTGTCTTGAAATAAAATATAAATTTTATTTCACAGTAGAAAAAAGCATTTGCCTGTAGGAAAGTAACTTTTATTGTTCTCTAGTTTACAATACCTCTAAGGTACAAATTTATTGTTAGCTTTTTCCTCTGTCTACAACCAGGCAAGAAAAAGCTATGTTTTTCAGTCTACTACTCTACAGTTCTATTTTATTATTCTTTGGATGTTCTTCCTACTTTTATAGGGCTAGGATGACAGCTTCCAGGAGAGCTCTGAGGTAACTATTCCTTATGTCAAGATGGCCTTAACACTTCCCTCAAGTTGGCTAAATGTTAGATGGCCTTCTTCCTGCCTCTATGTCCCTAAACTACTTCCCACTCCAATCCTTCAGGTATCCAGATAGCCTAACCACAGGGGTCTCTCTCTTTCCTTTCCTTAGAGCATTTACTTTAGAAAATTTAGTGTGTCTACTTCATTGTCACTTCTTCTCTGCTCCTTTGAAGTGTAGATTTTTTTTTTTTTTTTAGAGTCTCTTCCCAGCTTTACAACTTAGAACTATCTTTCTCAGGGACATGGGAGGCATCCCTGTGAAATGTAATAATCAAGGAAGATACTGACTCAAACTCCCCGTCGCTGTGAGCGGTCAGGGGCCTAACTTCAGTAATGTTTTTTCCAAGTTTTCAAGTTACCTCCTGTCATAAGAAAAGGTGGAAGTTTACTTTCTCTTTGGGTATGTCCAGTTAGAAAATCAGGTGTCCTACAATTCCTTGAATGCCAGGTCTTTAAAATTCTCTCACTCTCTGTCTCAACAGAGCTGAGTTCAGACTATGCATGGGTCTCTCTCTCCTACTGCAAAGACTTTGAATAATATTTCTTTTCTGTTTAACTTTGGTACAGTTTTTGCTATGACATTTACCTCAAAAATACCTGGAATAAGTGAGCTAGTATTGAAGCTCTGGGACCAAACTTCTCACTTCTCACTTGACTCCTCATTTACACTGTCATCCTTTCATACTTTCCCTTATTTTGAATTGATAAAACACTATATTATCTTTGAGAATGGATTAGAGGTAGGAACATCAAACCTTTATGCTGGCATTTATTCTATTTGGATATGACAGTGCAAGAAGAAAGGGCTTCCTCAGGTAACTCAGCAAACCTCTAATGTGTTTGAATTTACAGCCTTGTGGGTGATACAGTATTTTTTGGAACTCTTTTTGCCTAGTTTCTCAATAGATTTTCTATTAATAGCTCTGGAAACAAATACATGTTAGAGGACAGAGATTGGGTATCCATAATACTTGGTCTATCATATATCATTTTATTTAGCCACAATGATAATGAGTCCCAGAGAAGGGCCTGGCAACCCATTTCAGTATTCTTGCCTAGAGAAGGTTATGGACAGAGGAGCCTGGAGAGCTACAGCCCATAGGGTGGCAAAGAGTCTATCATTACTGAAGTGACAACATGCACACATGCATAATGAATCCCAAATTTCTTCATAATTCAACAGTTAATTAAGGAAGATCTGCCTTAGAGTTATGACAGTGGAATAAAAATGCAAAAGATATTTTAGAAATCAAAATAAATAAATTTTCAAAATATACAATTTAAGTAAATAAAATAAGGACTACTTTTTCCTTCTCTAAAGAACATAGTAGAATTGTGGAGACAGGAAACACAGAAAAATTAAAAGTCTAATGGTTGATCTATATGATTTGAAATAACAGGTGGTAAATATCCATTCATAACACAAACATTTTTCTGTGTATAAATGATGGAGGTCAGACAATTCAAATCAGAAGTTAGACAATTCATTTAAACTGGGGTGGATTGCATAAGATCATAGAAAAATATTGAATTCATTTTTGTTTAGGACAAAGAACAAGAACTAGATCGAGTATTTCCAAGTTAAAGTATATTAGGAACAAAGCTGAAGAGGGAAAGGGGAATAGTGAACAGAATATTTTGATTGCAGCAAGCCTGCCATAGTGAAAATCAGCAACCAAAGTAAAGCAGGAGAATTCTGAAGAAAGAAAGGAATCAGCAACCAAATTCAGAGTTAGATAAGCTGAAGAAGGTGAAGATAAAATTCTCTGGGTACCACAGCAAGTAACAACTTCCTGCACAATTTTAGGGAGTAAATTATTATTCTTATTCTCCAAGTTGTTTCATTCAGAGTGTATTGCTTTGTTCAGTTACCCAGTCATGTCCCACTCTTTCTGATCCCATGGACTGCAGCATTTCTCCTCTCTGTTCCTCCCCATCTCCTGAAGTTTGCCCAAGTTCATATCAATTGCATTGTTGATGCCATCAAGCCATTTCATCCTCTGATGCCCTCTTCACATTCTACCCTCAATCTTTCTCAGCATCAGGATCTTTTCCAATGAGTCAGCTGTTGCATCAGATGAACAAAATACTGGAGCTTCAGCTTCAGCATCAGTCCTTCTAATGAGTATTCAGGGTGGATTTCTCTTAAGATTGATTTGTTTGATCTCCTTGCTGTTCAAGAGACTCTCAGAAGTCTTATCCAGAACCACAGTTTGAAGGCATTGATTCTTTTTTGCTCTTCCTTCTTTACAGTCTAGCTCTCACAGCTGCATATGACCACTGGGAAGACCCTAGCTTTGACTATACAGCCTTTGTTGGCAGAGTAATGTCTCTGCTTTTCAACACGCTGTCTAGCTTTGTCATAGCTTTCCTGCCAAGAAGCAATTGTCTTCTGATTTCCTGTCTGCAGTCACCATCCACAGTGCTTTTAGAGCACTAGAAGAAGAAATCTGTCACTTCTTCCACTTTTTACCCTTCTATTTGCCATGAAGTAACGGGGCTTCCCTGGTAGCTCAGCTAGTACAGAATCTGCCTACAGTGTGGGAGTCCTGGGTTCAACCACTGGGTGGGGACGATTCCCTGTAGAAAGGAACAGCTACCACTCCAGTATTCTGGCCTGGAGAATTCCATGAATTGTATAGTTCATGGGGTCACAAAGAGTCAGAAATGACTGAGCGACTTTCAGCTGCTTTCATCAAAGGGACTACATGACATGGTCTTAGTTTTTTTTAATATTTAGTTTTAAGCTAGCTTTTCACACTCAAGTGGCTCCTCCCTTTCTGCCATTAGAGTGGCATCATCCACATATCTGAGTTTGTTTGTTGATGTTTTCCCTGCCAATCTTGATTCCAGCTTATAACTCATTCAGCCCAGCATTTCTCATGATGTGTTCAGCATATAGGTTAAATGAACAGAGTATTAAAGTATACCTCCGGTTAAATTTAAAAACATAAAATGTTATGACAGTATAATTCTGCTCAAACTCTAGATCTCCTAATTTTAATTTTTATGTGTTTTATGGGTTTGTGGTATTTTTATCTAAGGAAAACCTGGAATTTTTGCCAAAAGCAATTCCTATGAGGAATGGAATAACTTTATGAAAAATGGTTTATTGAGCAGATGTGACAAAACTGTCCCTTTCTTGTTTTGCCCCATTTACAAGAAACTCTAAAGGATTTCTGAGCTTTTGCATCAGATTTCTAAGAGATGCCTAGGATTGTTGGAGGTGATGGTGGAGCCATAAGGATAATATTCTGTGGATCTTCACATTATCCTAGTCTTAACTTCAGACTGAGAGCTTGTTAAATAAAAATTGCCTGGTTTTTCTGTAAACTTTGTGTGAATATGCAGAATTTATTCTAACAGCCATGACCTCAGGATGGCAATTATTATTTTAATTGTATTTCAAAGTATCAAACTTCTAAATATATTATTAAAAATGAAGATTCTTTCATGACTGATTTCTGAAGATTTTCTTCATCAATGTCAGAAAATATATGAGGTCTGAAACTTGACTTTTGAAGAATCAGGGATTGTTGCTATCTAAATCAGGTTATGACCCAGGACAGCCACCACTAGAGAACACTCACATGGTAACATTATAAGACCCAGTGCTACAATGATCTGGGAAGGGCAAATAACCATGGGTACTACTATTCGGATCAGAGAAGCACCAATTAATTTGTCTGTTCTCTGATCCACTAGAAGAGCTCAGCTGGAAACCAAACAAAACCAGCTTTAAAAAAATCTAACATTTGAGGTATTTTATGTGTTCTTTCAAGTACACTATATTTTAGACTCTAGAAGTAAGGGTCATAACTCTTGTATCTCTCTCTCTTCATAGAATTAGAGTTTGTCAAAGGTGTTAAAAATAAAATGAGTGTGAAAGCTCTATGAGGGTTATCAGAAGGTTGAGGAAAAAGTAAAGAAAGACTAAAGTAAGACCTTCAGATAAGAGTAATAACAACAAAATGATGATGAAGATTAAACTTTCTTTTCATCTTCTTTGCCTCTAAATAGTCCTCTTGAGAATCAAATTTGTATGAAACTTAAATCTTAATGACTATTATAAAATTTAATCTTCCAGTTTTGAATAAAGCAATGATGGAATTGATTTAAGAATTTATTTTGGATATCAACAAAAATCCCAACAATCTCTCCATTTACTAAAACCCTATCAAATATTGTACTAATTACATGACCTTTACTCATTTCTTTTAGAAATGTGCATAAACTTTAATAC
>SJYQ01105088.1:215395-226454 GCA_006410935.1 Redunca redunca | reverse complement strand
GAGAACACTTCCCAGAAATTATATTATTGTCCTTAATCTCAGATATAATTTTGTGTTTTTTTTCTGAATACCAAGTTTTCATCTTTTCAAGTCTAAGTGTCTCCAGAATTCTTACTCAATAAAAATTTTCTAGCAATGCCATATGTTCATATTTTTTCTCTTTCTTGATTCTTTATTGAGGGCCAGAGTGTTTTTAAGCATTGAGTGTGCATGTGTATGTGAGTGAAATGTATCTCTGTTTAGCTCCCATAGAAATATGTTTTTAAAAGTAAGTAAAGATACTTTCTATCCTTGCCTTGATGGAATGATTCGTACCAGATTTGTATTCCCTTTATCAGCTAGGAAACTGAACAGCACATATAAACAAGTGCTTTCAGATAGACAATGCACAATAGTGATTCTTGGGAGTTGGGCAAAGTTCTACAACATCACTGGCTTTCTGACAGGAGGTATTTCAAAACTGTAGCAGAGAGGGAAAACTTAAATATAGAGAAGGAAAATGAGTAACACTGATCATACTAAGTTGGGGAAACAGAAAATAAAGTTGAAGGAGGCTGAAGTGGCTAGTGGAAAAGAAAAAGAAGTAAAGCAGAGAATGAAGTCCAAAAATCTGAATGGAATAGCTTTGGTTTTTGTTGTTGTTGTTGAATACTAGGTTGTAAATTGAGAGGGAGAATCTCCATAAGGCCAGTCAATGAAAACTAAGAAAAGTTATATACTGAGCAACGCCCCAAATTTACACAGTATGGGGTAGGCATTTGAATTCCAACTAAGCAAACTCAGAAAAATGTGTTAAATACCAAGAGAATTCAGCAAACTCTGTAAAAAGATTATAATCTCATAGTTAGGTTTAAATTTGTCTTAGAGGAAGAGCTATAGCCATTCTATAACAAACCCCCAAAATAAGGCTTTGAAAACCTGGGGTTAATCCACAAGTAACTGGCTGTCTAAACAAGTCGGTACATTTTGAAGGAAGAAAATACATACAGACATTTAACAGTATAACATTCACCAAGTCTAGCACATAATGCTTCATATAAATATATTTAGAAAATCCCTAATATTAAGTAATTAAACAACATATTTTGAATAACTTATTTATGATAAAAATGTCTTGGCAAATAAATAATATAAGTGGACTTGATTAGCTTGATCAAAAACTACAAAAACCTATGAATAATATCATACATAATTGAATGACAACATTTTCCCTCTAAACTTGAAACAAGACAAGTATATTTCCTCTCACAACTTCAAGTCAACATTGAATGCCCTAACATGTGCAATAAGGCAAGAAAAAAAAGGAACAAGGCCAAAAACTTCAATTTGTATTGCCTTGAGACTCTGAGATGGAGGCAAGCAGGTAGGGATATCATTTAGAAACATCTCTGTAATCAATATCTGTGGTAAGGAGGTTAAATAAACAATACTGGGTAGAGGAAAAAGTCATGCTGGGATACAAAACCAACAATGCCTCAAGTAACCAAACAGGATATGTGGAATTAGAGTGCTACTTTATACATGGGACAGGTGGTCAAAGTTTTATATGTTCCAAGAAGGGATTGATAGCTTCCCTGATAAATCAGTTGTGCTTCCTGATAGCTCAGTTGGTAAAGAATCTGCCTGCAATGCAGGAACTCCAGTTGGAATTCTGGGTCAGGGAAGATCCCCTGGAGAAGGGAAAGGTTATGCACTCCAGTAATCTTGGGATTCTCTACTGGTTCAGCTGGTAAAGAATCTGCCTGCAACACGAGAAACCTGGGTTTGGTCCCTGGGTTGGGAAGATTCCTTGGAGAAGGGAAAGGCTACCCGCTCCAGTATTCCAGCCTGGAGAATTCCACGGACTATATAATCCATGCGGTTGCAAAGAGTAGGACATGACTGAACGACTTTCACTTTACTCTAGGAAGGGATTTTTTTGGGCAAATTGGCTGCCTTCAGCTGAGGCACTCTCTGAAAGAGTGATAACCTCACAGTGACTACCAAAAGCATTCATTCCCAGCATGTAGATAAGTCCTTCACTGAAGTATGATATGGTAGCTCTACCCACTATGCATGGTAATTAAATATACACAATATCCAATATAATCTATTAAAATTATTACAACTCAGAAACATGAATTTACTAATTCAAGGGATACATGATTTATATATAGTAATAAAGTGTGTTTCTTTACACAATCAATGAACAGTTAGAAACTAAAATTAAAAATATAATTTGCAATACCATCCAAATTAGGGGATAATTAGGTATTAATTTGGTGAAGTATGTATATGTAAGGCTTCTACACTAGAATGATACATCTGTGTTGGGAGAAATTAAAGAACTATTACTTCCCTGATAGCTCAGTTGGTAAGGAATCCACCTGCAACACAGGAAACCCCGGTTTGATCCCTGGGTTGGGAATATCCTCTGGTGAAGGCAATGGCTACCAACTACACTATTCTGGCCTGGAGAATTCCAAGGGGTCCTGTATACTCCATGGGGTCACAAAGAGTTGAACACTAAAGAGTGACTTTCACTTTCACTAAATAGAGAAGCATGTCATGTACACATATTGGGATTCAGTGAAGGGGTGTCAGCTGTCCCCTAAATGATCTGTAAATTCAGTGCAGGATAATAAATCCTAGAAGATTTTATTTCATAGAATTTGACAAAATGATTGTGAGTCTAAATTGCAATGTAAATATTATAAAATAATTGAAATAATTCTAAGGAAGAAAAGCAAATTTGAGAGATTTCTGCCTGATTTAAAGATTTAGCTTAAAGTTACAGGGTTTCCCAGGTAGCTCAGTGGATAAAAAATCCATCTGCAATGCCAGAGATGTGGGTACCATCCCTGGAGGAGAGCATAGAAACCTACTCCAGTATTCTTGCCTGAGGATATCATTGACAGAGGAGCCTGGTGTGCTATAGTTCATAGGGTCACATAGAGCCAGACATGACTGAAGCGACTAAGCACTCACACACAGAAAAAAGACAATCTAATCTTGGCATAAGAAGAGATGTAGAGGTAAGTAGGATACAATAAAAAGCTCAAAATGTAGTTGGGTTTTGACAAAGGTGCCAACATAATAAAATGGAGGAATAATATTAATAGTTGCTTCTGCAAGTGGTTCTGGATATAGGTATAAGAAAAATGAATTTAAATGTTTATCTCACAAAATTTAAATTGCTATGAATTTTAATACTAACACAAGCCCTAAAAGTATCAAATTTCTACATGAAAACATAAGAACAAAATTTTTTGATCTTGAGCTTGGCAAGCATTTCCAGTTCAGTTCAGTTCAGTCGCTCAGTCGTGTCTGACTCTTTGTGACCCCAGGTAATGCAGCATGCCAGGCCTCCCTGTCCATCACTAACTCCCAGAGCATACTCAAACTCATGTCCGTTGAGTTGCTGATACATCCAACCTTCTCATCCTCTATCGTCCACTTCAGTTCCCGCCTTCAATCTTTTCCAGCATCAGCGTCCTTTCAAATGAGTCAGTCTTCACATCAGGTGGTCAAAGTTTTGGAGTTTCAGCTACAGCATCAGTCCTTCAAATGAATACTCAGGACTGATTTCCTTTAGGACTGACTGGTTGGATCTCCTTGCTGTCCAAGGGGCTCTCAAGAGTCTTCTCTAACAGCACAGTTCAAAAGCAACAGTTTTTCAGTGCTCTGCTTTCTTTATAGTCCAACTCTCGCATGCATACATGATTACTGGAAAAACCATAGTTTTGACTAGATGGACCTTTCTTGACAAAGTAATGTCTCTGCTTTTTAATATACTGTCTAAGTTGGTCATAACTTTTCTTCCAGGGAGCAAGCATTTTTTAATTTTGTGGCCACAGTCACCATCTGCAGTGATTTTGGAGCCCAAAAGAAAATAAAAGTCTGTCACTGTCTTCATTATTTCCCCATCTATTTGCCATGAAGTGATGGGACCAGACGTCATGATCTTAGTTCTCTGAATGTTGAATTTTAAGCCACCTTTTTCACTCTCCTCTTTCACTTTCATCAAGAAGCTCTTTAGTTCTTTGCTTTCTGCCATAAGCATGGTGTCATTTGCATATCTGAGGTTATTGATATTTTCCTGGACAATATTCATTCCACCTTGTGCTTTATCCAGTCCAGCATTTCTCATGATGTAATCTCACCCTTATGGGTGAGACTGAGGGACTGAACTGAACTGAACTGAATCTGCATATAAGTTAAGTAAGGAGGGTGACAAAATGATTTGAAACCAGTCTGTTATTCCGTGTCTATTTCTAACTGTTGCTTCTTGATCTGCATACAGATTTCTCAGGAGGCAAGTCAGGTGGTCTGGTACTCCCATTTCTTGAAGAATTTTCCAGTTTGTTGTGATCCACACAGTCAAAGGATTTGTCATAGTCAATAAAGCAGAAGTAGATGTTTTCCTGGAACTCTCTTGCTTTTCTGATGGTCCAACAATTGTTGGCAATTTGATCTCTGATTCCTCTGCATTTTCTAAATCCAGCTTGAATATCTGGAAGTTCATGGTTCATGTACTGTTGAAGCCTGGCTTGGAGAATTTTGAAGATTTCTTTGCTAGTGTGTGAGATTAGTGCAATTGCGCAGTAGTTTGAACATTCTCTTTCATTGCCATTCTTTGGGATTGGTATGAAAACTGACCTTTTCCCATCCTGTGGCTACTGCTGATTTCCAAATCTGCTAGCATATTGAATGCAGCACTCTCACAGCATCATCATTAAGATTTGAAATAGCTCAACTGGAATCCCATCACCTCGACTAGCTTTGCTTGTAGTGATGTTACCTAAGGCCCATTTGACTTCATATTCCAGGATGTCTGACTCTAGGTGAGTGATCACACCATCGTGATTATCTGGATCATGATAACATTTTTTGTATAGTTCACTGTGCATTCTTGCCACCTCTTCTTAATACTTTTTGTTTCTGTTAGGTCACTACCATTTCTGTCCTTTATTGTGGTCATCTTTGCATAAGAAGTTCCCTTGATATCTCTAATTTTTTTGAAGAGATCTCTAGTCATTCCCATTCTATTGTTTTCCTCTATTTCTTTGCATTGATCACTGAAGAATTCTTTCTTATATCTCCTTGCTATTCTTTAGAACTCTGCATTCAAATGGGCAGATCTTTCCTTTTCTCCTTTGCCTTTAGCTTCTCTTCTTTTCACAGCTATTTGTAAGGCCTCCTCCAACAACCATTTTGCCTTTTTGCATTTCTTTTTCTTGAGGATGGTCTTGATCCCTGCCTCCTATTCAATGTCAAGAACCTCCATCCATAGTTCTTCAGGCACTCTATCAGATCTAATCCCTTGAATCTATTTTTCAATTCCACTGTATAATCATAAGGAATTTGATTTAGGTCATACCTGAATGGTCTAGTGTTTTCCCTGCTTTCTTCAAATTGTCTGAATTTGGCAATAAGGAGTTCGTGATCTGAGCCACAGTCATCTTCTGGTCTTGTTTTTGCTGACTGTATAGAAGTTCTCTATCTTTGGCTGCAAAGAATATAATCAATCTAATTTCAGTTTTGACCATCTGGTGATGTCCATATGTAGAGTCTTTTCTTGTGTTGTTGGAGAGGGTGTTTGCTGTGACCAATGCATTCTCTTGGCAAAATTCTGTTAGACTTTGCGCTGCTTCATTCTATACTGCAAGGCTAAATTTGCCTGTTACTGCAGGTGTCTCTTGACTTCCTACTTTTGCATTCCAGTCCACTATTATGAAAAGGACATATTTTTTGGGTGTTAGTTCTAGTGGTCTTGTAGGTCTTCATAGACCCATTCAACTTTAGCTTTTTTAGCATTACTGGTTGGGGCATAGATTTGAATTACTCTGATATTGAATGGTTTATCTTAGAAATGAACAGAGATCATTCTGTTGTTTTTGAGACTGCACCCAAGAACTGCATTTTGGACTCTTTTGTTGACTACAATGGCTATGCCATTTCTTCTAAGAGATGCTTGCCCACAGTAGTAGATATAATGGTCATCTGAATTTAATTCACCCATTCCAGTCCATTTTGTTTGCTGATTCCTAAAATGTTCATGTTTACTCTTGCCATCTCCTGTTTGATCACTTCCAATTTGCCTTGATTCATGGACCTAACATTCCAGGTTCCTATGCAATATTGCTCTTTACAACATCAGACTTTACTTCCATCACTAGTCACATCCACAGCTGGGTGTTTGTTTGCTTTGGCTTTATCTCTTCATTCTTTCTGGAGTTACTTCTCCACTGATCTCCAGTAGCATACTGGGCATCTACCAACCTGGTGAGATCATTTTTCAGTGTCCTATCTTTTTGTCTTTTCATACTGTTCATGAGGTTCTCAAGGCAAGAATATTGAAGTGGTTTGCCATTCCCTTCTCCAGTGGACCACATTTTGTCAGAATTCTCCACTATAACCTGTTTGTCTTGGGTGACCCTACACAGCATGGCCCATAGTTTCATTGAATTAGATAAGGCCATGTGGTCAGATTGGTTAGTTTTCTGCAGTTGTGGTTTTCATTCTGTCTGCCCTCTGATGGAGAAAGATAAGGGGCTTATGGAATCTTCCTAATGTGACTGACTGAGGGAGAAACTAGGTCTTGTTCTGATGGGTGGGTCCATGTTCAGTAAATCTTTAATCTAATTTTCTGTTGATGAGTGGGGCTGTGTTCCCTCCCTGATATCTGACCTGAGGCCAAACTATGGTGGAGGTAATGAAGATAATGGTGGCCTTCTTCAAAAGGTCCCATGCAGGCACTGCTGCAGTCAATGCTCCCAACCCTGAAGCAGGCCACTGCTCACTCATGCCTCCACCAGAGGCTTCTGGACACTCATGGCCAAGCATTTCTTAAGACACAAAAAATAAAATCCTAAGATAAAATTTTGATATACTGGATGTCAATTCAATTTGAAAACTTCTGCTCTGTGAAAATATTGTTAAGAGATAAAAAGACAAGACACAAACAGGAACAATTATTTACAAACCTAAGTATCTAACACAGTATTTGTATCCAGAGTATATAACAAAAGCTTATAGTTTAATAATAAATCAAATTTTTAAAAAATGCCATCTACTTGAATAGATACTTAACAATAAAATATTTGCCAATGACCAATAAGCACATTAAAGGATGCTTAACAATATATCATCAGGAAAATACATATTAAAACTATGGTGAGATACTACTACACATCAAGAAGGTTGAAGTAAATATCTAAATTGAGAATAAGCATCTAGATATATTTAGAGCACTGGTACAAAGTAATATCATATCTGTTGAATCTAATGCTGAAGTAACAAAATAGAGCCTATATTGTAGAGATTTTTCACTTAAAGAGTAATTTATTTTTATTCTAATTCCTAATGTGTTAACTTTGAGAAACTGAAAAACTTTTTTAATGGCCCTATACCACAGATATGTTGAGAAGCATTGCTCTAACTAATCAAAATTCAAAGTATTTGGCTCATGGCAGTATACAAGCAAGATGACCACATGGAAATAACCAGAGAGCTAAAGCAATGTATGCTGTGGGTATATCTTTAATGTTTCTCAATTCCTTTTGGAATGCCCATGAAGACAGCAAAAATAATTGCTTTGACTATCGTGTTTCCCCCATATGTTATTACAATGTATGCATACCATGAGAGGTGAAAAGATTACATAAAATGTGTACGTCTAATTCCCTGGGAGAGGAAGTTTAAGAACAGAAAATATGGCTAACCTTTGCATTGATCCAAATATGGAGACCAAATTTCATGCTGATTCTCCAGATGGCCACTGCTTTCCAAAGCCTGACATGCAGTTTTTTTTTCCCTTATAAAATGCTAAGTTAGTACATCAGTTGCTTAGCTTTAAATTAACATACCTTCTTTATGTGCTGTGATGATCAGACCTTCGATAACTGAAGAAAGAGCAATAAATAAACCAAAATAATGCATTGATTGTGAAGTCTAAGTTTTTTAGCCAAAGAGAGTTGTGAATTGACAATATGCAAGCTTATTTCCTTCCAATATAAAGCTGAAACAAGTCCATTTATTGGGCTATAATTTCAATTATTAGATACTTTTTAATGAATGGGACAGCATCAATTTTACACACACACACACACATGCACACACAAATTGTTGGGTGCTCTGCTAGCATATGTTCAACTTAATGAAGTATTGTGACAAATGTTATTTATATATATTTTTTCTTTCAATTAAATGTAGACTAAAATAACATGGAAAACTAAGGCGAAATAAAGAAATATTGTATCTCCAACTAGTTTTATTAAGTGATAAACAACCAGTAGAAGAAATGAAGTCTAATAATTATTTAGAATAAGTAAGTGCATATGAGTATTTAACGTTTAAATGATTCTTGTGCCAAAAACTCTAGCATAGAAGGATGTGAAAGACACTATATTGTTTTCGTGTCTAGTAAAGATCCATCAGGCTTAGAAGGATATGTTTATAGAGCACTTTGGAAACTTTCTAAATATAGGCAACTTAAACCTCAAAAAACTTTCTTGAACCTTGCTGTGTTAATAGTTTCTATGTAATCCAGAAAAGAAATCAATATATGCAGTTTGCTTTTGAAAACCTTTGTGATTATCCCCCCAATCCTCTCTTCCACCAAAGAAATTAACTGTGCTTCACTGTAGTAGTAAAAATTTTCTAGAGCCATGGCTGCTGCTGCTGCTAAGTCGCTTCAGTCGTCTCCGACTCTGTGCGACCCCATAGACGGCAGCCCACCAGGCTCCCCTTCCCTGGGATTCTCCAGGCAAGAACATTGGAGTGGGTTGCCATTTCCTTCTCCATGGCAGCTATCTTTAAAATAGGTTTTGTTCTTTTTCTATGTCAGTGACTTACTTCTTGTAAAAGCAACAAATAGAGAATCTAATCATTTCCCCAGATGTTTAATTGAAAATTCATAGTCATAAAGTGGTAAAATGTTTGCACAAAAGTAAATCTCCTGGAAAGATGCAAACTAGTGTATATGGATAAGTATGTAATTTTTCAGCGTTAGTTATTATTTTGCCATGGGAGTTGTTATTTGGCCATTACAGTGTTGTGTTAACTTTTTGAATAATTTCATGTTATAAAGCACTGTAATTGATTTTACTTAATTATAGAATTATCTCTTTTCTTTCACAAAGACATAAGATAACACTGAAGTTATTAAATTATATCAGTAACTCAAATACCTTTGTTTGTTTACAGATAATACTCCACTCTGTGGGAAATTTTAGTGTAATTATTAATCATCAGTCATCCATTCTTCCTCTGTGTCTGTTGTCCTATTCTCTTTCACAGAAATAATCATAGTACTTGTTACACAAAATTTTTAAGAGAATTAAATGAGCTTAAAAAAAAATGCCTGGAACCTAGTAAGCTGCATAAATGTTCTCTAGTATTATTATCATGCAAGCTATGAACAAAATACCTTTGATTATCTTCCTATCTACTTTCTACATTATAATTTTGCCTTTCTTTTATTATTTCAGTAAACCTTGATTTCATGCTCGAATGCTCTGAACCATGTAGCTTTTGGGTTTTTGTTTATTTTACAATTTGAAATAATTATTGATTCTTTGAAAAATGACAATCATAAATTGATTATATCTTAGCATATGTAACATTTTTTGGGGAAAGTAATTATATTTCCTAAAACAAAAAGTTACTTTTCCAGATTTATTGAGCAATGACTGACAAATATAATTGCATATATTCAAAGTGCGAAGCGTTGACTCATTGGAAAAGACCCTGATGCTGGGAGGGATTGGGGGCAGGAGAAGAAGGGGACAACAGATGGCTGGATAGCATCACCAACTCGATGGACATGAGTTTAGGTGAACTCTGGGAGTTGGCAATGAACAGGGAGGCCTGGCATGCTGTGATTCCTGGGGTCACGAGTTGGATATGACTGAGCAACTGAACTGAACTGAACTGAACAGAAATTGTACAATATGATGATTTATTATACATAAACATTGTGGCTCCTTTAAATCTGGTTTCCTGATTTCATCTCAGTCTGGCTTGCTCTTCTGTTTTTGCTCCTCTGTTTCTACTATCCCCCGAGTTCTTCATCAAGAACCTTCTCATCTTTATGTTCAGAAACTCGCTTTCCAGATCAGTTACATATTGAACAAGCTATGTAGACCTGCAAGAAAATTTCAATTATTCACCTATTTCCTAAAAGTGAAGTTGCTCAGTTGTGTCCGACTCTTTGTGACCCCATGGACTAGAGCCTACCAGGCTCCTCCATCCATGGAATTTTCCAGGCAAGAGTACTGGAGTGGGTTTCCATTTTCTTCTCCAAAAGAATATCCCTACCCAGGGGTCAAACCCAGGTCTCTTTCATTGCAGCCAGAAACTTTACCATCTGAGCCACCTGGGAATCAGAGATATACAAATAACAAAATACACCACCCACCCTCCCCCTTCCAACACACACACGGTTATATTTCTGATCTGATTTAACATTTAATTATTGAGAGAGTATCAAATCCTGAAGCCTTGACATAACATACTCCTTTTCCTATTTGGAACCAGTCTGTTGTTCCATGTCCAGTTCTAACTGTTGCTTCCTGACCTGCATACAGGTTTCTCAAGAGGCAAGTCAGGTGGTCTGGTATTCCCATCTCTTTCAGAATTTTCCACAGTTTATTGTGATCCACACAGCCAAAGGTTTTGGCATAGTCAATAAAGCAGAAATAGATGTTTTTCTGGAACTCTCTTGCTTTTTCCATGATCCAGCAGATGTTGGCAATTTGATCTCTGGTTCCTCTGCCTTTTCTAAAACCAGCTTGAACATCTGGAAGTTCACAGTTCACATATTGCTGAAACCCGGCTGGAGAATTTTGAGCATTACTTTACTAGCATGTGAGATGAGTGCAATTGTGCGGAAGTTTGAGCATTCTTTAGCATTGCCTTTCTTTAGGATTGGAATGAAAACTGACCTTTTCCAGTCCTGTGGCCACTGCTGGGTTTTCCAAATTTGCTGGCATCTTGAGTGCAGCACTTTCACACCATCATCTTTCAGGATTTGAAATAGCTCAACTGGAATTCCATCACCTCCACTAGCTTTGTTCAT
>SJYQ01105088.1:162851-192041 GCA_006410935.1 Redunca redunca | reverse complement strand
ATATACAATATACAATATTGTATCATGTATTATATAAGGGCTTCCCTGGTGGTTCAGATGGTAAAGAATCCACCTACAATGCAGGAAACCTAGATTCAATCCCTGGGTCAGGAAGATGCCCTGGAGAAGGGAATGTCAACCCACTCCAGTATTCTTGCCTGGGGAATCCCATGCAGAGAGGAGCCTGGTGGGATACAGTCTATGGGTCACAAACAGTTGGACACGACTGAGTGACTAACACTTTCATGTATTATTTTGAAACATACAAAATATAGCATAACACAAATGAAATATTACTTTGACAAGATTCATGTTTTCTTTAAATTTCAAATTGAAATTGTCCCCTTGATTTATTAATTATAGGATGTATCCACATGTTTTCCTCCTAGCTAATTCCTGCTATGTTGAACAAGCTTATGCACGGTGTATCCATGTTTGCCATATTCATAAGAGAATAAAGAAATCAATATAGACACAGATGTAGATATAGATTAGACTTTGATATAGCTATAGACATATACTACATTTGTGTATATGTACATACTTTTGAACTGTGGTGTTGGAGAAGACTCTTGAGAGTCCCTTGGACTGCAAGGAGATCCAACCAGTCCATTCTGAAGGAGATCAGCCCTGAGATTTCTTTGGAAGGAATGATGCTAAAGCTGAAACGCCAGTACTTTGGCCACCTCATGAGAAGAGTTGACTCACTGGAAAAGACTCTGATGCTGGGAGGGATTGAGGGCAGGAGGAGAAGGGGACGACAGAGGATGAGATGGCTGGATGGCATCACTGACTCAATGGACGTTGAGTATGAGTGAACTCTGGGAGTTGGTGATGGACAGGGAGGCCTGGCATGCTGCGATTCATGGGGTGGCAAACAATCGGACACAACTGAGTGACTGAACTGAACTGAACTGATATGCAGTTATATACACAAGCATAAACATATATATTCATTATGCTTGATTTATTATGCTTGTCATAGTGTCAGACAATAGAATATTTGTGGTATAACTCTAATTTTACTAAGTCATATAGGAAGCTACTAAATAGCTTGATCTCTTAAAGATGTGCAAATTGGGAATTTTTTCCAAGTATTTGCCTAAGCATCTAAGCATTAAAATTAAAACTATATTACATGAAATTTTACTCCAACATCCCTTTGGGGTCAGTGGGAATTGGGCACTAGCCTGTGATTTTGGTTTGAATTCTAACTTTAAGTTAATTAGTTGTGTGGGTCATTACTTTTGCCATTTATAGGCATACCTTAGAGATATTTCAGGTTCAGTTCCAGACCACTGCAATAAAGGGAATATTGCAATAAAGCAAGTCACAGGAAAGTTTTGGTTTCCCAGTGCATATAAAAGTTATGTTTACACTATACTGCAGTCTATTAAGTGTGCAATAACATTATGTAAAAAATGTGTATACCTTAATTAAAAACTACAAAACAAAACAAAACAAAACAAAAAAACACTTCCAACAGTAATATCAAAGTTCACTCTTCACAGATAACCAAAACAAACATATATAACAGTGGAAAATTCTGAAATATTTTGACAGTTAACAAAATGTGACACAGAGACCACAAAGTGGGCAAATGATGTTGGAAGAGTGACACCTATAGACTTGCTAGGTACAAGTTGCCAGAAACTTTCAATTTATAAAAAAAAGAAAGAAAGAAAGAAATGTGACACTTGTGAAAAGCAATAAAATGCTCAGTTGGTGAAGAATCCACCTGCAGTGCAGGAGACCCTGGTTCAGCTCCTGGTTTGGAAAGATATGTTGGAGAAGGGATAGGCTACCAACTCCCATATTCTTGTGCTTCTCTTGTGGCTCAGATGGTAAAGAATCAACTGGCAATGCAGGAGACCTGGGTTTGATCCCTGGGTTGGGAAGATCCCCTGGAGAAGGGAAAAACTACCCACTTCAGTATTCTGGCCTGGAGAATTCCATGGACTATGTATAGTCCTTGTGGTCACAAAGAGCTGGACATGACTAACCAGTCCATCCTAAAGGAGACCAGTTCTGGGTGTTCATTGGAAGGACTGATGCTAAGGCTGAAACTCCAATATTTGGCCACAAAGAGTTGGACATGACTAACCAGTCCATCCTAAAGGAGACCAGTTCTGGGTGTTCATTGGAAGGACTGATGCTAAGGCTGAAACTCCAATACTTTGGCCACCTCATGTGAAGAGTTGACTCACTGAAAAAGATCCTGATGCTGGGAGGGTTTGGGGGCAGGAGGAGAAGGGGACAACAGAAGAAGAGATGGCTGGATGGCATCACCGATTCGATGGACATGAGTTTGGGTGAACTCTGGGAGTTGATGATGGACAGGGAGGCCTGGCGTGCTGTGATTCATGGGGTCGCAAAGAGTCAGACACTACTGAGCGAATGAACTGAACTGAACTGAAAGCGAGTTGCACTTTCAGTGCATGCCCGTTATCTCTTTGAGCCTTACATTAAAACTGGAAAATTCAAGTGGAATTCTATAAAATCATTCAGATTTTCTTCAAGCAGTAAAATTCTTCAATTTTTCTCATCTTAGGTGTTTTCTTCCATTCTCCAAAAGTGTTTCAAAACTAGTCAGAGGGATGTCTTGCTCTGACTGAATCAGTACTTGTTATGGAGCCAGGCGATCTTTAGACACAGGATATATTGGAGATACATCGAGCTAACTCGATCCCTGAGTTCAGCTAAAATACATTAAACATATATTCTGTGTTCTTAATCTTCCTTGAAAGCAAGCTAGCAGGCAAAAAATATATTCATTCCTTATCAGCTCAGCCCAAAATATAGGAGGTAAAATCTTCTATCCTAAATAAGCATTTGCTATACAAATAAATGTGACAAGCTTACAATAAGGGGGAAATAGTTCCTCTGAGAAACTGGAACTCGTTTCTCGCAGTAGTACAGGTTGCATAGAACTGCTGCCATAGAACTAAATTAAATAAAATGCAAGCAAACAAAATGATAAATTGCACAGATATCAGGGTGCTGCATAATTAATCTTCTAATTTTACTGGAACTTTATTTTGGAAGAAAAGGAAGAAAGTGTCTACGTGATAAAATATAATGACCCAAAGAGAAACCAATAAGATCCAGACATCGTTTTTAACTGAAGAAAACCCAAATGATACAACCCAAACACACTGGTCAATGATTTGAAGGCTATTTTAAGTGGAATGAGTATTTGTATGTACATATGAATTATAAATGAATAAATCATAAACATTGGAAGGTCAGTAAAATGCTTCTATGCTAATATTTTTCAGATGACTACAAATGACACATAAGATATTTATAAGCAAGCATTTATTTCAGTTCTTCTGAAATATAAATTCAACCAGATTCACTGTGTTTGCCCTCTTTCTTAGAGCAGTCATTCACAACTGGGAGCGATTTTGCCTTTGACGGATATTTGGCAGTGTTTGGAGAAATTTCTCTTTGTCACAGCTGGGAAAGGGCAGGGGGAGGGTGTTGCTGCTATCATTGACTGGGTAGAGGCCTAGGATGCTCCGACAAAATGCCCAGGAAAGTCTTCCCAGCAGCAAAGAACTATCTAGCTCAAAATACCACTTGTGCTAAGCCTGGAAAACCCTGCCTTAGATTAATTAAATGTTATCCCTCCATGCATTTCACTATAGATTTTGAAAGCTAGATTTATTAAATTTTATAATATAGATTGAAGAAAACAACAGAGGCAATTAAAAAAATAAGATAGAAATATAAATTTAAAAAGTCAAGACAAGGCTCCAATTGTATAAATGTATTTTTACNTCACATGAATTTAATATAAGTAACTATCCCTTTATTCATTAATATATTCATTCATTTGAAAAATATTTAGACATTTACTATCTACAAGAAATATACTGGAGATGGATTAGAGAGCAAACAAAATTAGTTTCCTACCCTTATATTTTGAACCTATATTTTAATGCAGAAGGCAAGTGTGTGTATGTGTGTGTCAAAAAATGGTAAGTGCTATGAATAAAATGAAGAAGGATAGTGTGGACATAAAATTATTGTCAAAACTAAATGGTTGTTTTCCCAGAATGAGCAGGGAAAGAATCTTTTAGGAGGTAACATTTGGACAGAGGCCTGCATGAAACTATCTCCCTAAGAGGGAGCAATTTACTCTCAGTTGCCAAAGGGGGGGAAAAAAAATCATCAAATCCAAAAGCCTTGAGACCAATCTATGCTTGGTGTTATCAAGGAAAGATAAGTAAATCAGAGTGACTGGAGTAAAAGATGGTAACCAGGGCCTTGGTCAGATAAGCAGGTGAAGCCTTAGATTAGGAGATTGGACTTTAAGTAGGATGAGAAGCTACTGGAAGTGATGAAATAATACAATGATGCTGTAAATAGACCACTCTGCTTGATAGGTGCAAAAAACATGGAAAAGAGACTACAGTGATTGTGGGAACCAGTGATGAGGTTATCGCAATGGTCCCACAGATATGAGACAGGGTAATACTGTAGGAACAGAATAGCAAAGTTGGGACATGATTTAGGATAGAGCCGATGGGCTTTGCTAACGGCCTTGATGATTGGTAAGACAGAAAGAGAGAGAAAGACCAAAAAATTCAATTTTAGTAGTTTGCAATACATTTTGGATGAAGATCCTTTTCTGTAAATCTTCTTAAATATCTTTAATAATTTATTAAGGGTAATTCCTTGTATCTCAAATGATTAAATCTCAGATATGGACTTTTTACATTTAAAGCTTATATTGGACATGGTATGTTTCTTTTAAACAAATACCTCATAGTTAGAGCTTGTAAAAAGATAAACTGAAGCATATTAAAAATATTAGGACTTTATTTGGGTATTTATCCATTCCAATCAGGTGGTGCCATACCACAAGGGTTAGGAATGATCCATTGACAGAACCTGAGAAAATCTTGTCTGGAGAAAAAGCAGAAGAAAAGCAGGGAAATTATTGATTGACTATGGCTTATAGTCTAATTGGCTGTTTGTGATTGGTAGTACTTAGGTTTTAAGTTAGTAATCTTGAGGCACGTACTGACCTCCCTTTTGGTTTGCTTCTGTGGGCCATTTTGGCTTTAGAGCTCACTCAGTCTAAAGGCCTTCTTGCTTAATTAGTTTAACAAGCTAAATAGAGTGGACTATTATTTTTCATCATTATTACATTATTAAATTTTTACATAGGTAACTTGCTTGTGAGAAAATAAGCAAGAACATAAAACTAGCAGTGTAACAGAATATCATTCTTAAACACCCATCAACATCATCTATTATAGTTTACAGGAACAAATTCAATGAAATTATGTTTTCACCTTTGTTTTGGTCTTCTATAGGGGCTTCCCTGGTAGCCCAGTTTGTAAAAAGTCTGCCTGCAGTGCGGGAGACCTCCTCAGTTCGATTCCTGGGTCAGAAGATCCCCTAGAGAAGGGACTGGTTATCTACTCCAATATTCTTGAGCTTCCCTAGTGGCTGAGATGGTAAAGAATCTGCCTGCAAAGCAGGAGACCTGGGTTTAGTCCCTGGGTTGAGAAGATCTCTTGGATCTTCCCCTGGCAACCCACTCTAGTGTTCTTGCCTGGAGAATCCCCATAGACAGAGGAACCTGGCAAGCTACAGTCCATGGGGTCACAAAGAGTCAGACATGACTGAATGACTAAGCACAGCACACCACTGGTCTTCTGTATTTCTTTTTTAGTGAATTTCATATTCATGTCACTTGTTTCTACTTACCTGAAAAACTGAGCAATATTTTTATATATATAAAATATATTAGCTCTTTATAGTATGTTGCAAATATTTATCCAAGTTTTTATCTGTATTTAGACTTTTTAGTCATCTTTTGTTTTAAATATGTTTTTATTTATTGTCTGGAAAATCAATTAAATGTATCTGTAATAGACTCTTATCTTGTTTTTATAGTACAAAAGTCCTCCATTCAAAGAACAAATACACTACAGATATAATTTCTTGATATGATTTCACACTTACCTTTTTGATAACTATTTTCTTCTAATTTCTTGGTGATGTCTTTTTAATCCTTGAGCTAGGGACCAGGGAAAATATGTGTAAAAATAGAAATGGTGTCATTCCTTGTGAATTCTTGCTATAATTAGTAGAAATAATAATTACATAAATTATTAAAATCACTAATGGACATGAGTTTGAGCAAGCTCCGGGAGACAGTAAAGGACAGGGAAGCCTGGCATGCTGCAGCCCATGGGGTTGCAAAGAGTCAGGCATGATTGAGTGACCAAACAACAAATCACTAAAACACATGTAAATTCCAACAGCCATATGCTACAAAGGAAAGGAATTAATCTCTAGGCCAGGATATAAAAGCTAGATTGGGCTTTCAAGAGGAGTTGGGAACGTTATTTCTATGACACTCACAAAGCAGCTAAAATCTGAAGGGTGTATGGTAATTAAATCAGGATAGGAATTTGGAGAAACATCCAAACAGGGAAAATATTTATTCAGAGACCTAACATCAAAAAGGAATATTTAGCATGCAAGAGACTGAAGGAATTCCAATTATTTAAGGAGTAATGTTGAAATTTAAAATCATTATTCTTCCAAATAGTAAAAATTATTTTTCAGAATGGATGACTAAATAATCTGTACACACTCCACCTTGATTATATATAACTATGTCTATATTTAGATCTAGGTCTCAGAATATTTGTGTCTTCTGAGAAGAAAGAAACTGAGCTTTTAGTCTGTCCTTTCATGAATACCAGATACCTTTAATCACTTGGCTTTTACAGTATTACTAAGATGAATTTCAAATGAAATGCTATTTTTGAATTATGCAAATAAGGCAACAATTTCTAATCACACAATTTTTTTTTCAGTTTCAACAATTGTCTGTTCCTTTGTACCAGATGATTGAATCATTTAACTACTTCATGTTTGATAATATGTCCTACACTATAATGTAACTGTGGAAACCAGTAAAGTCATAGAAACATGCTATTTTTGAACAGTTATCTCAAATGAAACTTTGCTTTTATATGTTTAAATTATTATAATAACAGTAAAATGCCAATTACATTATGAACACTTGCACATTATGATCCACTATAATAAGAGCATTGCACGTGTATCATTTACTCTATAAATCCAACAAAGCATAGACATAATTTACTCCATTTCACTAACAAGAAAATTAAGTCTCAGTGACTAATCCATAGTCACACAATTTATAAGGATTGTATTAAGGATTCCAATTCAGCACCACTTTTATTTCAAAAGTCACATATTTAAGTCCAATGCTAACTAATATTTTCTGTTTTCTATGACTATTTTGTGGGCTTCCCTGGTGACCCAGACAGTAAAGAATCCGCCTGCAGTACGGGAAACCTGGGTTTGATGCCTGGGTTGGGAAGATCCCCTGGAGGAGAGCATGGCAACCCACTCCAGTATGCTTACCTGGAGAATCCCCGTGGAAAGAGGAGCCTGGTGGGCTATAGTCAGTGGGGTCACAAAGAGTCAGACATGACTGAGCAACGAAGCACAGCACAGTGTATGACTATATTGTAGTTGGAGATTCAGTTAGGTTTGGAAGATTAAGTTAAATCTCTAAATATCTCTGAATCTCCTAGTGTACTAGTATACTTTAGGCCTCTCAACCTTACAGTTTTTATGTCAGAAAGAAAATCTATTTTGGCATAAATATCATTAACCAACCCCCGCCCCGCAACATTTCAATGCATTGGATAATGTTTCAGCCCTGAATCATTTGATTAACTTGCCCTGGAATGCTGAAACATTCCATATTCAGAATTGTATCTGGAAACATGATCAAGATGATTATTTATCTCAGATACTTGAATTGCACTTACATAGTGAATACTGCTTATTCCTTTAGTCCAAGATTTTTATTTTAGAACTCCAACTTAAAAAAAAAAAAAGAATTGAGAATTATATTTCTTAAGAAGAACCATTTATATATACCTGTCTATATTGTCTCCCTTTGAGGCCTAGAGCAATTTCAGACTAAATTATACCTTTTCAACTTCAAAAGTTGTGTATAGTAATAAACAGTTATTTCTGCAAGTGGATGCTACTCGAATAATGAATACATATGTGAAATCACTGGATTTTAATACCTCACATGAAAACAGTTGTGGAGAGTGCTGTGTAGTTTAAAATCCCTCAGGGATGAATAATTTTAAATCAATGGCTTCAGATATTGTGTTTCTGAAATATAGCCTCTCACAGGAGTTTCCTGGCAACACTGGTAAACATTATGCCATCTGTATAATTGCTCTATGTACTTTCATTCCTTTAACTTAAAAGGCAGTGTTGGGAGGAAGGACAATATTAGAAATGGATTACTCTGAAAGCAATTGACAAAACTTATCCTTTTGTATAAATATCTTTTAACATTTATATTTCATGTATATATATATACACACATAACTATTAGACATTAGACAATTAGACATTAGATTAAGATTCTGGGCATTTCAGTAGCTAAAATACATTAGACTTTATTTCGACTTTATTTCCTTCTCATAAGTGAATGCTCCTGGGTATCTTCCCTTCACAAAGTAATTCATATACTTGAGTTCATTCTATGTCATGACTACATTATTCATTTGCTTCCCATTGCAATCTGCATTTTTTTAGAGGAAATATAGTTAATGCTATGGTGTGGATCCCTGCTCGGACCTAAGTACTTATTGCTCCACTCTTGATGGTGCAAAGCTGCTTGTCTCTTCAGTTATCTTTGGCTATACAAGCTGTCTTTCTCAAGGTTACTCTTTTCTTCAGAAGCTATCCACAACAAATAACTGGTCAATATAAAGTTACAAAGACCCATGTCATTGACTTAAGGGTTGCTATCTCTGAAAGGCCGTTCCAGCCTTGAACTCACTGTGGCATTGGCTGAGGCCTCTACTGCAGATGCATTCTTCCGTTGCAGAGAGAACTGTTCAGCTACTCTCTCTTTTCAATCCTGCTTGCTGCACTTCTCTGCAGGTATTATTCTTGAGTATTCTCCAAAATAAACCTCCTGTATTCAAACATGTCTGTCTGGAGCCAAATTACAAGAGAAGAAAGAGAAAGTACAGAAGGCACACCTCTGTTTTTTGTTTTTGTTTTTGTTTTTTTTTTTAAATGCCCTGGCCTGGAAGCTGCACTTATCACTTTCATTCACATTGCAATAGCTAGAACTAGTGTCTTGACTACATGTGTATGCAATATTACTGAGAAATATACTACTTCCCTGGAGTATTCACGAAAGAGAAGGGGAAATAGTAATCACTGCCACAGTGTCTATGCGAATAGTAACTTTTAGAAGCTAGGAGACTTAGAATGAAATAGGATTTAAATTGTTAGGAAGCTTCAGGTCAGGGGACTTCCCTGGGGCTCCAGTGGTTAAAAATACACCTTCCAATTCAGGAGATATCAGTTTGATTATTAGTCGGAGAACTGAGATCCCACATGCCATAAGACAACTAAACCCATGCGCCACAACTAGAGTGTGGTGCATCACAACTAAAGAGAAGCATTTGCACTGCAGCAAAGAGCCTGCATGCTGCAACTAAGACCTAATATGGCCAAATAAATAAATAAATACTTTTTTAGTTAAACAAAAAGATGTTTCAGGTACAAAAATGAGATTTTCTTCTTATGTTTACATTCAAACTACTTTAGACATGAAAGTGAAAGTATTAGTCGTTCAATCCTGTCTGACTCTTTGTGATCCCATAGACTGGAGCTCACCAGGCTCCTGTGTTCACGGAATTCTCCAGGAAAGAATATTGGAATGGGTGGCCATTCCCTTCTCCTGGGGATCTTTCTGACCCAGGTATTGAACTTGGGTCTCTCACACTGCAGGTGGATTCTTTACTGTCTGAGCCACCAGAGAAGGCCCTAGAATTATATTCTTTTTCTAGGAATTTCTTTTCTTTTAAAATAAATTCAAAATAATTTGTTGTGTATAACTTGTTCATACACACCACTCATCAATCTCAAAAGTATTTTTAAACTACCTACTATGCACTGTGGTAGACAGTAACATAAGATATGAAACATCAAATTCATAGCCGTGTAATATATTTCAGTGAAAGTGGACAAATATTCAATAGATCTACACTGTTGGGGTAAATTTTATGATGAAGTCTATTTTAAGAGCTAGGGGGTTAAAAGGAGGTATCAAAATAATTTTGGAGAAAGCTAGGAAGTTTCATCAGCACAGCCACTGTGTATGTTTGTTCACAGTGTAGGTAGGTGAAAAATACCTGCTTCCAGTTATGCAAAGTACATCCAGAAAGACTATACCAAAAGCCTCTATTTAAAAGTTGCTAGAACATGAACTGTGTCTTTATTCATAGTCAGCCCAGACAGATGACAGGGAAAAAAGGTTTTAACCATTACATCTATATAAATTCTGTCACATAGTATGTGGTATGTTCCATGTATAGTTGAGGATTACATGTCTGCATAAAGTAATAAATGTATTATCAAAATATTTATTCAACATTAAGCAGACACATTTATGAACTGCAATATTTTTTGTGAGAAAAGAAACATTTAGATTATTTAGTGTAAAGTATTACATCAAAGGAGAAATATAGAAAAGCAGAAGTGGCAGCAAATTTAGCAAGAAGAAATATTTAGAAAAGCTCATAATTTACAGTGATTAACCAATTCCTATGGAAAGAAAAAGCAAGATAAAACAAGTATATAAAACAGAGAACTGAGAAATGATTTGCTTTATTGCAACTACAAAAGGCATTGTGCCGAGTCAACACCTAAGGAATGCTTCTGAACTCATTCCACAAGGCTAGCATCATCTTAGTACCAAAACCAGCCAAAGATACCACAAAAATTAAATTATAGGCCAATATCACTGATGAACATAGATGTAAAAATATTCAACAAAATATAAGCAAGCCAAATTCAACAATATATCAAAAGGATCACATACGATGATCAAGTGGGATTAATCTCAGGGGTACAAGGATGTTTAAACATCAGTAAATTAATCAATCTGATACACCACATTAACAAACTGAAGCACAAAAACTTTTGACAAAATTCAATATTCGTCTATTATACAAAAAGGAGGGTTTGGATGGAACATACCTAAACATAGAAGGAAAATACCTAAACATAACTAAGTGTATGTTAGTTGATGTATGTATGTTAGCCCACAGCTAACATCATACTCAATGGTGAAAAGCTGAAAGCATTTCTCTCAAGACTAAGAGCAGGACAAGGATGTCCACCTTCATCACTTTTATTCAACATAGTAATGTAAGTCCTAGCCACAGCAATCAGACAGGAAAAAAAAAAATCCAAACTGGGAAGGAAGAATGAAAACTATCACTACCTGTAGATGACTTGATGATATATATAGAAAACCCTCGAACACCACCAAAAACTGTTAGAGATCATCAATAAATTTAGCAAAGTTACAGGTTACAGAATTAATATACAGAAATCTGTTTCATATCAAAAATGAGCTATCAGAAAGAGAAATTTAAAAAGCAATCTCATTTAAAATCATATAGAAAAAAATAAAATACCAAGGGAAAAAATCTAACTGAGGAAGTAAAACACCTGTACTCAGAAAACTATGACACTGATGAAAGAAATCAAAGATGGCACAGATGGAAAAATATATATTGTTCATGGATTAGAAGAATTAATATTGTTAAAATATCCATACTACCCAACATAATATACAAATTCAATGCAACTCCTATCAAGACACCAATGACATTTTTCACAGAACTAGAATAAAAATTCTAAAATTTGTATGAAATCACAAGAGGCCCTGAGTAGCTGGTGCAGCAGTAAGCATGAAGAGCAGCACTGAAGGAGTCATGTTCCCTGACATCAGATAATACTACAAAGTTATAGTAATCCAAATAGCATAGTATTTCACAAAAACAGACACATAGAGCAATGCCAGAAATGAACTCACACTTTTATGTGCAATTAATCTATCACAAAGGAGGCAAGAATATACAAAGAGGAAAAGACAACCTCATCAGCAAATCTTGTGGGAAAACTGGACAGCTTCATGCAAAAGAATCAAATTGGGCTACTTTTTATAATAAGCACAAAAATAAGCTCAAAATGGACTAAAGGCTTAAATTCAATGGTTGGAACCATAAACCTAGGAGAAAACATGGGCAGTACATTCTTTGAGACTAGACTTAATAGTTTGCTGGGGGAGAATGGGGGTATGTCTCTTCAAGAGAGGGAAACAAAAGCAAAGGTAATAAAATGAAACTACAACAAACTAAATAACTTTTGCACAGTGAAGGAAACATCAAAAGATAAAAAAGAACCCTAAGAATGAGAGAAGATACTTGCAAATAGTATGTCTGATAAGGGCTTAATATAAAAAATATGGAAAGAACTCATACAACACAACATCAAAACAAACAAACAAAAATCTCAGATGGGCACAGGATCTGAACAGATATTTTTCCAAAGGAGATATATAAATGATCAAGAAGTAAATGGAAAGATGCTCAACATTACTAGTGATAGTGAAGTGTAAAACTAAACCACAATGAGGTATCACCTCACACCCATCAGAATGGCTATTAACAAAAAGACAAGCATTTGTGAGGATGTGGTGAATAGGTAACCTCTGGTACTGTTAGTAGGAATGTAAATTGGTGCTTAGACTTGAGTTCAATCCCTGGGTCAGGAGGATCCCCTGGAGAAGGAAATGGCAACCCACTCCACTCTATTCTTGCCTGAAGAATCCCATGGACAGAGGAGCCTGGTGGGCTATAGCCCATGGCATTGCAGAGTAGGACACGACTGGAGCGACTTAGCACGCATGCACTTGTTTATGAGTCCCTAGTGGCTTAGATGGTAAAGAATCTTCCTTCAACATGGGAAGCCTGGGTTTGATCTCTGGGTCGGAAAGATTCCCTGGACAAGGGAATGGCTACCACCCCAATATTCTTGCCTGGAGAATTCTATGGACAGAGGAGCCTGGTTGACTACATACAGTCCATGGGGTCAAAAGAGTCAGGTATGACTGAGTGACTAACACTAACTAAAAACAGTGCAACTACTGTGGAAGCCAGTATGGAAAGTCTTCAGAAAACTGAATATAGAACTACCATATGATCCAGCAATTCCATTCCTGGGTATTTATCCAAAGAAAACAAATGCAGTAATTAGAAATATGCATTAGATAACTAGTAATTAAATATATGCATCCCTATGCTCACTGTAGTACTATTTATAATAGCCAATATATGGGAGCAACTCAAATGACCATCAATAGATGAACGAATAAAGAAGATGTGGTATATATACAATGGAATATTACTCAACCATTAAATGAATGAAATCTGCTATTTTTGAGAACACTGATAGACCTAGAAGGCATTATACTAAGTGAAATCATGGCCTCCTGTCCCATCACTTTATGGGAAATAGATGGGGAAACAGTGGAAACCATTTCAGACTTTATTTTGAGGGGCTCCGAAATCACTGCAGATGGTGACTGCAGCCATGAAATTAAAAGACACTTACTCCTTGGAAGAAAAGTTATGACCAACCTAGATAGCATATTCAAAAGCAGAGACATTACTTTGCCAACTAAGATCCATCTAGTCAAGGCTATGGTTTTTCCTGTGGTCATGTATGGATGTGAGAGTTGGACTGTGAAGAAGGCTGAGCGCCGAAGAACTGATGCTTTTGAACTGTGGTGTTGGAGAAGACTCTTGAGAGTCCCTTGGACTGCAAGGAGATCCAACCAGTCCATTCTGAAGGAGATCAGCCCTGGGATTTCNTGACTACCTCATGCGAAGAGTTGACTAATTAGAAAAGACTCTGATGCTGGGAGGGATTGGGGGCAGGAGGAGAAGGGGATGACAGAGGATGAGATGGCTGGATGGCATCGCTGACTCGATGGACGTGAGTCTGAGTGAACTCTGGGAGTTGGTGATGGACAGGGAGACCTGGCGTGCTGCAATTCACGGGGTCACAAAGAGTTGGACACGACTGAGTGATTGAGCTGAACTGAGTCAGACAGAGAAAGACAAATGGTGGATGATTTCACTTATATATGAAATATACAGATCAAAACAAAAAATTTAATAAAACACAGAATTACAGATATAGAGAATAAATGGATGGTTGCCAGAGGGGAGAGAGGTGGATGGAGGAAAAAAATAAGTACAAACTTTCAGTTGCAAAATTAATGAATCACAGGTATGAAATACACAGTGTGGGTAAAATGGTCAATAGCAATGTATATATTTTGTGTCATGCTGTCTCATAATTAAACTTCTGTGGTAATCATTTAAAAATGCATAGAAATACCAAATCACTATGTTGCATAACAGGAACAAACATAGAGTTGTGGGTCAATTATACTTCAAAAACAAAACACAAACAAAATCATAGAAAAAGAGATCAGATTTGTGGTTACCATAGTGGGTGATACAGGTAGCAAGGATCCGATAAAAACCAGTCAAAAGGTACAAACTTCCAGTTATGAGTAAGTACTAGGGGTATAATGTGCAACATATGAAAGGAAGTTACGGGAGTAAATTCTAAACATTCTCATCACACATACACAAATTTTCTCTCTTATATCTATATAAGAGAATGGATGTTCACTAAACTTATTGTGATAATCATTACATTATGTATGTAAGTCAAACCATTACACTGTACACCTTAAGCTTATATTGTGCTGTATGGCAATTTCATCTCAGTAAAAGTGAAAGAAAAAAAAAAAAAGCCGAGTGCCAATACGCCAATTTATTTATCAAAAACCCATCAGACACGAGTATTATGTGCTAGGCTGAATCAAACAGAGTCTCTGACATCAAGGATCTTATATTTTACTGAGGAAAATGTCATATAGAAATAAACTTCATATGTGGCATGAAATGAAATAAAGCAAGTAGAGAGATGATGATTAATTCATTTATGTTTTTAATAAGCTAATCATTGAAGGGACTTATGAAGAGGTGACATTTGCCCAGAGAATTGACAGAAACAAAGGAAGGAACAATTTGGATATCTAGGGCAACAGAGAACAGTAAGCACAAAGGCCGTGCTCGACAACGTGCCTAGTATGTTTAAGGAATGGAAAAGAGAAGAAGCAGTGTGGATAGTCTTGTGACAGATTTGCTTTTCTTCTGTCACAAGCCAATGCCTGGGCTCTCATAAAATAGTAAGTAGCAAAAGCAAATACAAATACATTCTCTTATTACTTATACTACTAAATAACATGCCAGTATAACATTGAAACGGCCGTATATTCAAGTTTTGGATATTGTTTGTTAACAATCATTTACCACAAGGAACCACACTGTATAAAACATGACTTACTTTTTTTAATGTCATAAAATATTTAATGTTTCTTCTTTTAACTATTTTGAAAAATTATTTTCCCCTTAAACTTTATTTTTGCTACTGTCAATTCTGATGGTATATAGTAAATTAAAACTCTTTTGACTCTTTAACTGAATTTTAAAAGTTTGAAAATATGAACAAGTACAGAAGGAACTGTTAAACATGTTAATGAAAAATGAATAGACTTATACTTCAGATAGCTTTATGGACTTTGAGAACAGGTAATTTTTGGATGTTTGAAGACTAGAAAGATTTTAATATGAAATATTTAAACCCTGAATTGTGATAGCAAAATTAGCTTGCTGCTGCTGCTGCTGCTAAGTCACTTCAGTCACGTTCGACTCTGTGCGACCCCACAGACAGCCCACCAGGCTCCCCCGTCCCTGGGATTCTTCAGGCAAGAACACTGGAGTAGGTTGCCATTTCCTTCTCCAATGCATGAAAGTGAAAACTGAAAACAAAGTCGTTCAGTCGTGTCCGACTCTTAGCGACCCCCATGGACTGCAGCCCACGAGGGTCCTCCATCAGTGGGATTTTCCAGGCAAGAGTACTAGAGTGGGGTGCCATTGCCTTCTCCAAAAGTTAGCTTAAGAGGAATCTAATGCAGATTCAAGCCATGTATCAGTAGTCCACAGACATAACAAAATGTAGAAATTTGGGCCAAGAAAAGACTAATCAAACAAATACTAATGCTATGGGAAAAAAAACAAAGAAAGAGACGTCTTAAATTTAATGACAAAGAACAACACATCATACTATTAATGTTAAATAATATCTGATAGAAGATATAAAAATGCATATTTCATTCACTTGGAAAGAACCATCACACACACACACACACACACATACCCCTGCACATATACATGCATGAAAAATGAACAGCAGTGACCTTAAATCAGTGGAAACATTTGCTTTGTTTGCCAAGTTTTTCCTCTTAAAACTGTCCATTTTTATTTCACCTGGTCACCTATATTAAAAACTCAAGAAAAACACTGTACATCAAATCTACTTAATTAAATCCATAGGAACAAATTTTAAAATGTACCATATATTAACAATAGAAAAAAACAGCTAGGCAATAGTCTTAAAAATCTTTGTATATTATATATATATATGTCTCTGATTTTCAGCAGATAACATAAAAAGTATCATTTGAATGCAAATATAAAAATCTTCAACTGATAAAATATATCCATATATAGTTTCATCTAATAGTAAGACAAAGCACCTCAAAGGATACAGTCTGTTAAACTTAAAGCAAACATATTCTTACTGATTTGTTGAAAGCTCCTACATGTCAATTTCCATGTATGAAGAGCTGAGAAGCTAAAACTTTGTTGTAAGAGAGAAACTAGGAGAATTTTTTTGAAGCTGCATTTGAATATCATGCACAACATTTTTACTTAGATTAATTGAATTGACTTGGGAGTGGATGGATGACTGTGTTGTGAGGGGACTAAATCTTTCCCCCCAGAGCCACCCTTTGGCAGTGCCATTTTGTTAGACACATAAATCAAATGACATTATGTGGCACACATTTATAATAAGGAGATGAAAAAATAACAGCTTCTGTTTTCTAGAAGCTTAGTAACTTTGAGTGAAGTAGAGAATTTAAAAATAACGTGAAAATTTCTCAATTGTAAAAATGCAAAAAGTATAACAGCTTCAAACGAAATGGTCTTGGAATATAAGGGAAGCCTTTATTTTACTATTTCTCTTCTGATTTTTCTCTTTTGCTCGTTCTTTTATTTCTCTTTGCTTAATTTACTGTAGATATTTGAACATTTTTTAGGATTTCATCCTGATTTGATTATAATGTTTCTTAATATCTCACACTTTATGAATCTCTTAGTAGTCACTCAAAGTATTAAAAATAATATGTGAAACGTCACTATAAACTGGCATTGAAATATTGCCAGTTCTAGTGAAATGTAGAAATTTTACTTCCATTAGTCTCTTTACCCTCCCCTTTTTCAAATTTTAATTGTATTAAGTATTCATTGAGTACATCAGATGCTTTTATAGTTGTTTCCAACTTCAAATATGGGTTATAAAACTGATAAAAATGAGAATAGTCTATTATATATACCTTTATTTTTACTCATTTTTTTTCCTTCTGAAATTTCAAGCATTCTCCTGTTATTATTTCCTTTCTTTTAAGAGAACTTGTAACCCTTTTTCAGGTTCATTTTGCTAAAATAGCTTCTCTCTTAGTTTTACTTCATCTGACGATGGCTCTATTTTCCCTTCATTCCTGAAGAATATTTTCCCTGGATATAGTATCTCTGATTGACAATTCTTTTATTTTACTTGAAAACTACTGAGCCATTTCTTCCTGGCCTTCATGGTTTCAGATGCGAAATCTGCTCTCATTTGAATTGGTGTTCCTATATAAAAAATGCACTGTTTCCCTCTGGGTGCTTCCAGACTTTTCTTTCTGTTTAGATTTCAGCAGCTTAATTATGACGTGTCTTGGCACGGATTTGTTTTGTAGGTTTATGGATTTTTACCAATTTAGGAAATTTTCATCAAGAATTCTTTCTTTGAATACTTTTTTGACCCCATTCTCTCTCTCTTTTTTTTTCCTCTTGAAACTCCAATGATATGAATGTTAGCACTTTTGTTACTGTCACACAGGTCTCTGGAACGCTGTTGTTTTCCAGTTCTATAATTTCCACTTGGCTTTTCTTATAAACTCTATTTCTTCTATGAGATTTCTCATGGAAGGGTGATTTTAAAAAATTCCTAAAAATAACTACATAAAGAATTCCTAATGGATTGTGAAAGCATTTTCAGATTGCCAGTGAAAAATACTTTTTGGATTTTTCTGAAAGCTGATTTGGTGTCTGGTGATTGTCCTTTCCCATTAGGGTTTTCCTGGCTCTTTGCATGACACATGATACACTGGACATATTATAGTTTATATTATGAGTCTCTGGATCCTATTTAATCTTTCCTAGCAGATAGTCCCTCTGTTGAGGTAGATCACTAGAGCCTACTAGGTGAAAAGCCCAGCTTTTCATTATGACCCATGAATACCTCTTGGCAAAAGTGGAACATTTATGCACACCTCCTCATTTCAGGTGAGTGGACAGAACTACAGTTCCCCTAGTCCTTGCTGACATTTCCTCAGTAAAAGCAAGTCATTGATGATCACTGCCTTTTTGCTTCTGATTGGGGATATAAGCTCAGCTCCCCACTATTCCCCTCTGACACCAGTAGAAGGAAGTAGTTGACACTCATCAACTACTTCACCTTCTACCAGCTTGTTCTACCTCATCACTACAAGGTGGAAAGGGACCCTACTTTTCACTGGGTCTTGCTGACACCAAGGGACAAGGAGGACTAGAGTGATGACTGGCTCTGATTTGCACTGAAACCTTCATCTTGTTGCTGTCAGATGGATATAGAGGGTCAGCTCTCCACCGGGCCTCACTAATACCAATAATTGTTGGGGGGGAATAAACAGCATACAAGTCCCAATTCCATTGTATTGTTCAGGCTCATTGATACTGGATGGGATAGATGCTTAGACTGCCACTGCACCCTTTGAAACTACTTTGGCTGAAGGAAACATGATAATGTCTGCTGCTACCAGGTGAGGAAGAAAAGCAGCTAAATTCCTGGCCCACCAGTAGTGTCTTGAAAGAAAATTGCATCACTATCACCTATTTCCGAAGGGCAGGGCAGGGAAGCTCACTCTTTGCTCAGCCTAGCCAACACTCCCAGATGAAGGATTTGGGACACTGTCACTTACTTACATCTGTCTTGAAAGGTAGGGTGGAAGATAACTCTCTTTTCTCACCCACGAAATTGTGTAAGTGTGCATAAAGGGAGGAGTCTTTTCTGCTTTTTTTGGTTGAATAATGGGTGTTGATATGAACTGAGTGTTTGTGTCCTCCTCAAATTTGTATGTGGAAACCTTAATCTGCAATGTGATATTATTTGGAGGTGGGACTTTTTGGAGATAATTAGTTCATGAGGGTATATTTCTTGTAATTGGATTAGTGCCCTTATAAGAAGAGACACTAGAAAGTTTCTTCCCTTTCTGCTCTCTATCATGTGAGGATATAGCAAGAACCTGGTCATCTGTAGACTTGGAAGTATGTTCTCACCAGAACTGAGTCATATTGGTGCTCTGATCTTGAAACTCCTAGCTTCCAGAGCTGTCAAGAAATAAATTTCTGTGGTTTTAAGCACCCACTCTATGATAATTTGTTACGGTAGCCTGGACACGTGGGTATTGACAAAAGGCTTTTAGTCATTAGTCCAGATTATTGCCTGTCTTTTGGCTGAGGAAATAAGCTCTACTTGAGCATTTGGTTGTTTGTTTCTGCCTGTTGATGGTTTGGGGTTAGAGATTTCTACAGCATTCTGTTCAGAAGATATGGGATAAAATAAGGAAATTCAGAGGTCTTACCACTGTCTTGGTCCTCAAGTTCCATAGTCTGTAGGCAGCCTGACTTCTTTCCTTCTTTAATGTTTTTTTATGCTGGTTTGTGGTGTTATGTCCAGAGACTTTTAGTTATGAGATGGAGGGCCTGAGAGATATAAGATCATTCTATCTTGGCAGAACTTCATTTTTATAAAACAACTTCTCTATTAAATAATAAGGTCAAAAGAGTTTTCAAAGTCAGTATCAAGGATGACATTCAAACATGGGCGCATCATTTTTAAAGACATCAAAGGAATAAATATCATTGTGTGCCAGAAGATTTTTTAGAATTATGGCAGCTGGGCAGCACCATAACCCCAGAGACTGTGGAAATAAGCAAGAGCCTCATCAGTAAAAACCTATATGCACGGGTGAGAATTTTAAATTTTTTGCTTTGTGGACAGAAATATCTGAAGAGAACGTTTAGTTTTATAATAATATTAGACTTACATTTTAGAAAAATAGGTTTCACTGTGGTGTGGATAATGTAGAATCAAAGAAGTCAGGAGGCAAAAATATCTGATAGTGAACTATCAGAGGATGGTGGTAGGAAAAACATTCTGAGTTTAAGATATATTTTGTAAGAAATGTTTAAAAAAATACATTGTGGAGGACTAGGAGAGTGGATTTGGGGATATATGAGAGTTGAAAGAGTTAAGGATGCTTTCAATGTTTTGGCTGGATGGATTAACCAGCATCACAGACTAGATATCAAATGAAGGGTCTAGTAATAAAGAGATGAAGGTATAAAGTACTCTTCAATTTTATAGTTTTATTCACATATTGGCAAGTCATATCTTTTTCTCTGTGCTTCACCTTACTCATTCATGTTTAAATTTTGAAAAATGAAGTCCTATTTTTATTCATCTTCCATACTTGTTACTTCTGGTTCTGCCATAATATCAACTCCCGTTACCTTTCCATGGTCTATAGAATCACTTCTTATCTACCTCTCTATATAGGGTCCCATCACCATGTTCCTGCCCTTAGAGAAACCTTTCTAAAGAAATTGGATTACCTTCCTTTCCTACAAAATATTTTCTATAGATCCCCAATATAGCAGACTATACTGCACATTTCTCATTCTTTTTGATTTTCAGAAACATTTATTATTGGGAAAATACTGAAGTATGTGTGTCACTGTTAACATAGGTTTCCTTACATGGAAGTAAATGAAGAGATGAAAGTAGGCCAAGATAACTACTGTTCTTTTTTTATTGTTTCATTTGTTACAGGGGAATGCACTACTTTAGTAATGAATTATAAAATAATTAAAATAAACTTTTTTGGACTTGGTTTCTATTCTATTAGTTTTCTATTGCCACAATAATTCTGAAAACAATCACAAAACCTCAGTAAAATATTACAATGAACTTTTATTGAGCTCATGAGTCTGCATGAGCTAGTGCAGCCAGTTCTTGTCATGACTGGGCTCAGGCATACATTTGGCATCAGACCCAGGTCTACTCATTTAGGAGCTTCCCAGGTGGTGCTAGTGATAACCCACCTTCCAATCCAGGAGACATAAGAGACTCAGGTTCGACCCCTGGATCAGGGAAATCCCTTGGAGGAAGACATGGCAACCCACTCCAATATTCTTGCTTGGAGAATCCCATAGACAGGAGCTTAGTGGGCTATAGTCCACAGGGTTTCAGAGAGTCAGATATAACTGAAGCAACTTAGCATGCACACACTACTCATTTAGAGTGATTTCAGCCAAAATGACAGAAAAGGTTCATCTCTGCTACATATTCTACATCCTATGTTAGTCCAAGTGAGTCTATTCTCAGAGTAAAGTCTGACAAATAAGACTGCAATCAGAAATAAGCAAGTGCTTCCTCTTGCCTCTGTTTATTCGCATTTGTTAACATTCTGCTGCTCACTAAAATCACAAAGCAGAGCCCAGAGTCTAGGAATGTGGCAGAACAGGGCCATGCAGTGCTGCCAAGTTACATGGAAAAGGAAATGAATGCCCAGAGAGGAAAAGAATTGAAGGCATGCATGCAATCCACTTGGCAAAACCATGTAAGTGAGTAACCATACACCACTTTATTTTATTCCTTCAATTGACAAGTATGCATTCATCCTTAGTTCTAGATGCTATAAGTCCAGCAGTGCTTAAAATAAAATCCCAGTTCTTACTTACTAGTAAAAGAGAGAGAGAGAGTAAGTAAGTAAAATATATACAAATTCAAATTTTAAGGAGTGATATGAGCAATAAACCTGGGATAAGGTATATAAATGAGTGGAACATGATATCTTGGGGGTAATGAAATATGAAGAAAGACCAAAGTAAAGAATCAAAATAAGGCAAGCAAAGGTGTCAGGAAGTGTTTTTCAGATAGACAGAAGAACGTGTGTGAGGCATCTGGTCGAGCACAAAATGGGAGTATTTTTCAACCTTTGCAAATCAGTCTGCCTGTGGTGTGGCAAATGAGAAAGGCAGTGGGAGGAGCGGGGACAAGAGGGCTTGTGAGGTCACACCATTGGTGCCCTAGAGCCCTGGAGGAGGAGTGCAGTTTGATTTAGAGCATGCTAGGGGAGTAAATATGTCACCTCTAATCATGCCTGTTTGGCATACTGATTATTTTTAATTAAAGTTACTCCAGAAACAGCCAGTGCAAAGACCCTTCTTTATCCTCTTGAAAGCAGTAAATAAATCTCCCGTGTGAAAGGTCCTTCCTTTTAGTGGAAGGAAGAGACATCCTTATCACCAGAAACAGGAAATTTAGGGCCAAGAAGGCTGTATGAACACACCTTGTTACTTCCTCACTAATTAGCTACCTCAGGTCCAAAATTCTTTGTCATGTCAATCTTCACAAATCACTTGTCTCATAGTTTTAATAGGATTTCCCTTTGTATGAAATGAAATTTGTTTTTCTCCTGTTAAACTGCCTTATGTTAGTTTAATTATTAGACCCTCCAAAGAACATAGAAAAAAAGAATGGAAAAGTTTCCTCCTGTACAAAGTTGTTTGAACTTTGAAAGTAAGATACGAGTTTGAACAAACTCCAAGAGGTAGTGAAGTACAGGGAAGCCTGGCATGCTGCAGTTCATGGGGTCACAAAGAGTCAGACACAATTGAGTGACTGGAAAACAAGGCAAATTTAAATTTTTATAAGTTAACTCTATGTGTGCATATCCTTATCCAGATATAAAAAGATATATATTTACCTTCATTTTATATTTGAGGAAACTGAGTTTCAAATATGTTAACATAATTTTTTATTAAAGTTTTCACCGTCTATTCTAAATCAATAGTCAATGTGATAGTGTAGAAAATACAAAGGAATAAATTTTAAAAGAAATAGTTAAAAATATTTAATCATCTTTAAAGAATGCTATTATTATAGTAGATGGAGAAGAGGTGAAGCTTCACAATAATATACAAGATGAAGCATCTAAGAATTGAAGTGCTACAACTCATGAGTTGAGCATGTATTTAATCAAAATGCACTGAACATAGAGTTCACTTTGTACTACAATGCTGTTGACAAGACATAAAAGATTCTCTGTTTGCAGATGGCATGATCCTCTACATAGAAAACCCTAAAAACTCTTCCAGAAAATTACTAGAGCTAATCAATGAATATAATAAAGTTGCAGGATATAAAATTAACACACAGAAATCCCTTGCATTCTTATACACTAACAACGAGAAAACAGAAAGAGAAATTAAGGAAACAATTCCATTCACCATTGCAAGGAAAAGAATAAAATACTTAGGAATATATCTACTTAAAGAAACAAAAGACCTATATATAGAAAACTATAAAACACTGATGAAAGAAATCAAAGAGGACACAAATAGATGGAGAAATATACCATGTTCATGTATCAGAAGAATCAATATAGTGAAAATGAGTATACTACCCAAAGCAATCTATAGATTCAATGCAATCCCTATCAAGCTACCAACGGTATTTTTCACAGAACTAGAACAAATAATGTCACAGTTTGTAGGGAAATACAAAAAACCTCGAATAGCCAAAGCAATCTTGAGAAAGAAGAATGGATTTGGATGAATCAACCTGCCTGACTTCAGGCTCTACTACAAAGCTACAGTCATCAAGAAAGTATGGTACTGGCACAAAGACAGAAATATAGATCAATGGAACAAAATAGAAAGCCCAGAGATAAATCCACACATTTGTGGACACCTTATCTTTGACAAAGGAGGCAAAAATATACAATGGAGAAAAGACAATCTCTTTAACAAGTGGTGCTGGGAAAACTGGTCAACCACTTGTAAAAAAATGAAACTAGAACACTTTCTAACACCATACACAGAAATAAACGCAAAATAGATTAAAGATCTAAATGTAAGACCAGAAACTATAAAACTCCTAGAGGAGAACACAGGCAAAACACTCTCCAACATAAATCACAGCAGGATCCTCTATGACCCACCTCCCAGAGTAATGGAAATAAAAGCAAAAATAAACAAATGGGACCTAATTAAAATTATAAGCCTTTGCACAATGGACGAAACTATAAGCAAGGTGAAAAGACAGTCTTCAGAATGGGAGAAAATAATAGCAAATAAAGCAACTGACAAAGAATTAATCTCAAAAATATACAAGAAACACCTGCAGCTGAATTCCAGAAAAATAAATGACCCAAGCAAAAAAATGGGCCAAAGAACTAAACAGACATTTCTCCAAAGAAGACATACAGATGGCTAACAAACACATGATGAGATGCTCAACATCATTCATTTTCAGATAAACACAAATTAAAACCACAATGAGGTACCATCTCATGCCAGTCAGAATGGCTGCTATCCAAAAGTCTACAAACAATAAATGTTGGAGAGGGTGTGGAGAAAAGGGAACCCTCTTACACTGTTGCTGGGAATGTAAACTAGTACAGCCACTATGGAGAATAGTGTGGAGATTCCTTAAATAACTGCAAATAGAACTGCCATATTACCCAGCAATCCCACTGTTGGCATGCACACTGAGGACACCAGAACTGAAAGAGACATGGTACCCCAATGTTCATCACATCACTGTTTATAATAGCCAGGACATGGAAGCAACCTAGATGTCTATCAGCAGACGAATGGAAAAGAAAGCTGTGGTATATATACACACTGGTATATTACTCAGCCATTAAAAAGAATACATTTGAATCAGTTCTAATGAGGTGGATGAAACTGGAGCCAATTATACAGAGTGAAGTAAGCCAGAAAGAAAAACACCAATACAGTATCAGTCAGTCAATCAGTCAGTTCAGTCGTTCAGTCATGTCCGACTCTTTGTGACCCCATAAATCACAGCACACAGGCCTCCCTGTCCATCACCATCTCCTGGAGTTCACTCAGACTCACGTCCATCGTGTCCATGATGCCATCCAGCCATCTCATCCTCGGTCCTCCCATTCTTCTCCTGCCCCCAATCCCTCCCAGCGTCAGTGTCTTTTCCAGTGAGTCATTTCTTCACATGAGGTGGCCAGTACTAATGCATATATATGGAATTTAGAAAGATGGTAATAGTAATCCTGTATGTGAGACAGCAAAAGAGACACAGATGTATAGAACAGTCTTTGGACTCTGTGGGAGAAGGCGAGGGTGGGATGATCTGAGAGAATAGCATTGAAAAATGTATATTATCATGTTGAAACAGATCACCAGTCCAGATTCAATGCACGAGACAGTGTGTTCAGGGCTGGTGTACTGGGATGACTCAGAGGGATGGGATGGGGAGGGAGGTGGGAGGTAGTTTCAGGATGGGGAACACATGTAAACCCACGGCTGATTCATGTCAGTGTAAGGCAAAAAGCCCTACAATGTTGAAAAGTAATTAGCTTTCAATTAAAATAAATACATTGAAATTAAAAAAAAAGATTCTCTCATGATATCAATAGATGACTAGGATTATTTGGCATAAATATAAACTAGGTGTCCTCCAAGAATTGTGCCAGAGATCAAATGATTTGACAGTGGAGTAAAAGNGGGGCTCCAAAATCACTGCAGATGGTGACTGCAGCCATGAAATTAAAAGACGCTTACTCCTTGGAAGAAAAGTTATGACCAACCTAGATAGCATATTCAAAAGCAGAGACATTTATTTGCCTACTATGGTCTATCTAGTCAAGGCTATGGTTTTTTCAGTAGTCATGTATGGATGTGAGATTTGGACTGTGAAGAAGGCTGAGCGCCGAAGAATTGATGCTTTTGAACTGTGGTGTTGGAGAAGACTCTTGAGAGGCCCTTGGACTGCAAGGAGATCCAACCAGTCCATTCTGAAGGAGATTAGCCCTGGGATTTCTTTGGAAGGAATGACGCTGAAGCTGAAACTCCAGTACTTTGGCCACCTCATGTGAAGAGCTGACTCACTGGAAAAGACTTTGATGCTGGGAGGGATTAAGGGGCAGGAGAAGAAGGGGACGACAGAGGATGAGATGGCTGGATGGCATCACTGACTCGATGGACGTGAATCTGAGTGAATTCCGGGAGTTGGTGATGGACAGGGAGGCCTTGCGTGCTGCGTTTCATGGGATTGCAAAGAGTCGGACACGACTGAGCGACTGAACTGAACTGAACCCTTAAAATTGAGTTCTTCTGCTGCATTTATGATTAACCTCTGCATTCAAAACTTTATTCTCTTTACTTTTCTGAATGTGTTCCCCTCAAAATTGAAGAGTATCAAAGGAAAGAGGGGACTGAAACCATATGCAAGCCCTGTGTCCCTGTTTTTTGAAGTAGAAAGCTTTTGCTTTAGTCTCCTAGGCTTTGAGTCTCAAAAGGCTGACTCAAGAATTAATGATGAGGAAATGTGAAGACACAGAAACAAAGAATAGCTGTTGGGCTGGGAAATTGGCAACAATTTGGGCTGTCAGTCTGCCACAGTGCAGACTCAGTGAACTCACAGTTCCCTGAAAGATGTAGATAAAGGCCACATTTGTAAGTTGCTTTTATAGGAAATAGCTCCCCCACCCCAGATGAAAAATGTTGATCACAAGAACATAGACCCTAGACCTGTTGAAACCAGAATGTTGATGATGCTTGAAACTTCACCTTAATGCCAACCAATCTGAGAGTTGTGCATAAGCTGATCATACACCCTGCAGTCTCCTGGCACACACTGCCTTTAAAACCCCTTCCCAGAAAACCATTGGGAATTTTGCGTCTTTTGAGCTTGAACTGCCTGTTCTCCTTGCCTGGTGCCCTACAGTAAACACTACTTTCCTTGACTACACAGCTGGTATAAGTAGATTGGTTTTCCTGTGTGCAGGCAAGTGGGCCTAAGTTTGATTCAGTAACATCATGTCTGATCTGCAGGCTTGCAACATGGCCAACGCAGCATTGAGAATAAGGAAATATCGTCTAAAGTTTAGTTTTTCCAAATTTATACTTTTGCTGCATTTCCCTGATGTGTTAAATGTAGTGGTTTAAAAGAAGAAGCATTTTCAGTCTGTGGGTTGAGTGGATTTAGCTTTGTAGTTCTTCTGGTTTCACTTTGTGTCTCAGGTAATAGAAGCCAGCTATGAAAATGAGTGTTAAAATTAAGAATTTAATAACAGCAGCATCAGAGCAGTCAAACAAATATAGCACACCCATGTAAATGCAGGCCCTTCTACGCACCAGGCCTAGTGGAACTAGTGGTAGAACTACACAGGTCAAATGCACATGTAACCAGCTCTGGATGTTCACAAAGCCCAGAGTCATCTTTGGGCTTACAGGTGATGGGATGCTAGGATAGTTAAGTATCATTCATTCCCACTTCATGTAGTACAGAGCTTCTTTTCTCTATGTGACTTCTACATATGTTCTTTCTATGTGGTCTCTCCAGCATGATCAAAGAAATCCTCTCATGGCAGCTCAGGGTTTACAGTGACAAGCATTCAAAAGGAGAGGAAGAGAAAGCAACAAGGTTTCTTAAAAGCTGGGGCCAGGACTGTTACTGTGCTCAGTTGTTGAACGGAGACATAGGCCAACATAGAATCAATTCAAGGGTATGTAGACTAGATAGCTTGGTTTATTGGAGGCCATATATAGGAGAGTAGGTATCATACTCCTCACTCATTAAATCACAAGGATTATCCCCTCACTTCTTTGAGAAATATGTGCAAATTTTACCTGCCCTGAGAGATAGTCTTTGGACATCCTAGCTAAAATGGTTTCCCCTCCTGAACGTGTTATATCAAAAATCAGGTAGATATTCATTGCTCTAGACTATTTTCTTTATACAAGAGCTTTATCTTGTCTACTGTTGAATACCCAGTGCCTAGAACAGTGCCTTACATAAAATAAGTAAATTCACTCTTTGTTAAGTGAATTAATCATTAAATCTCACATAACATAAAATACAAGTATATATATATATCTCTATTTATCCAGGGGCCCCCAATCACCAGTCCACAGACTATAACAGTTCTCAGCCTGTTAGGTACCAGGACACACAACAAGAGGTAAGCAATCAAAGCTTCATCTGCACTCCCTATCACTACTCATTGCTAATGTTACCACCTGAATCATCCTCCTTCCCCAACAACCATGTGTGGAAAAATTGTCTTCCATGAAACTGGTCCTTGGTAAAAAAGTTATGGGAGCACTGCATTTATCTAACATCTGTTAATTTTCCATTTGAAACATATGGGTAAAATAAGTTGGGTTTCATTATAGTGGTGGTGATGGTCTATAGAGTAGGAGTGTATTCAAGACAATTTTTCAGTTTTGATGGCTGAATCTGATTTTGCCTATCTTATAAGTCTGTGTAGTGGTTTATACTCTGGCTAGCTATATCAATCATAATCATAGAGATAGCTTTCTGATTTGGTTTATTATCATCCATATAAACAGATTCTTTCTTGCTTTTACATAATAAATTCTTCCATTACATGATGAAAGGGTCTGGGTTTTTTGTGTATTTCTTTATAATGGTCAAAATGTTGACTCTGACTAAAGGAAAGACACTAATATAGAGAGTTAAAGGAACAAGTACCCCTGATGGCAAGCATATATATACTTGTCATCTTTCTACTCTGCAGGCCAATGATGTAAAGATGCTATTAATAAAAAAGTTTATTTATAAGGACATTAGAAAATCAGCATAGGAAAAAAGAGAGCATTGCTTTCCCTGACTCCTAGGGAGAACAAGTAAGTAGAAAAATTATAGAGAAAAAGCCAAGAGCTTACATGAGAACATTTATGCTGTTTGCATGCATGCGTCTATCTTAAAGATATCTATGGACATGACTTTGTTGCTGCACTCAGCATCACTGAGGGATGTTAATTTCCTAAGAGTCAACGCTTAACTGATATGCTATATTTGGCTCTTTGCATTCATTTATTTCCTTAGTCTATCTCTTAGACTAATTATTTGATTAAACAAGTAAGTTTCAATCAACCTGTACCAAGTATCTAACATCATCTTTTAGTGAATGTTGTTTTGAACATCATG
>SJYQ01105088.1:134304-155397 GCA_006410935.1 Redunca redunca | reverse complement strand
TGACTATGCCAAAGCCTTTGACTGTGTGGATCACAATAAACTGTGGACAATTCTGAAAGAGATGGGAATACCAGACCACCTAATCTGCCTCTTGAGAAATCTGTATGCAGGCCAGGAAGCAACAGTTAGAACGGGAAATGGAACAACAGACTGGTTCCAAATAGGAAAAGGAGTACGTCAAGGCTGTATATCGTCACCCTGCTTTTTTAACTTATATGCAGAGTACATCATGAGAAATGCTGGGCTGGAAGAAACACAAGCTGGTAAAAGATTTCCGGGAGAAATATCAATAACCTATGCAGATGACACCACCCTGATGGCAGAAAGTGAAGAGGAACTAAAAAGCCTCTTGATGAAAGTGAAAGAGGAGAGTGAAAATGTTGGCTTAAAACTCAACATTCAGAAAACGAAGATCATGGCATCTGGTCCCATTACTTCATGGGAATAGATGGGGAAACAGTGGAAACAGTGTCAGACTTTATTTGTTGGGGCTCGAAAATGACTGCAGATGGTGACTGCAGCCATGAAATTAAAAGACGCTTACTCCTTGGAAGAAAAGTTATGATCAACCTAGATAGCATATTTAAAAGCAGAGACATCAGTTTGCCAACAAAGGTCCATCTAGTCAAGGCTATGGTTTTTCCAGTGGTCATGTATGGATGTGAGAGTTGGACTGTGAAGAAAGCTGAGCGCCAAAGAATTGATGCATTTCACCTGTGGTGTTGGAGAAGACTCTTGAGAGTCCCTTGGACTGCAAGGAGATCCAACCAGTCCATTCTGACGGAGATCAACCCTGGGAGTTCTTTGGAAGGAATGACGCTGAAGCTGAAACTCCAGTACTTTGGCCTCCTCATGCAAAGAGTTGACTCATTGGAAAAGACTCTGATGCTGGGAGCAATTGGGGGCAGGAGGAGAAGGGGATGACAGAGGATGAGATTGCTGTGTGGTATCACTGACTCGATGGAAGTGAGTCTGAGTCAACTCTGGGAGTTGGTGATGGACAGGAAGGCCTGGCGTGCTGCGATTCATGGGGTCGCAAAGAGTCAGGCATAACTGAGTGACTGAACTGATCTGAACTGAAAGTGTATAACTTCTCCATGGTTCTTAATTTACTGATTCATACTTTAGAAACATGGTGTTCATGTAGCACTCCAAGTAACAACAAGAAAGAAAGACCATTTTACAGAGAGATCCACAGGCAGCTAGTTGCCCTCCCAAGATCCTTTTTTGCTTTCTTCTGCAGAAATTAAGACTAAAGTGGAATATGGCAGACCAGCTAAACTATTCATTACCCAGGCTCTCCTGAACTAGGTGTGGCCATTTGACAAGGTTCTGGTTGATGAGTTATAAGCACATTATAAGCACAAATGATGTTTGAAACTTGTGAGTAAAGCTTCTAAAAAAACAGAAGCAGATTTTTCCCCAACCTGCATGTGGGAATGCTAAAGTAATGATGAGAGATCTTTAATTATTGGACAAAGGCAAATCCTGGAGATGACAGAACAAACAAATGGAAAGTTCTTGAGTTTCTTAAAGCTACAACTTGGCATACAACCCTAAACCAGACTGCTACCCAGTGTGCATAGGGGGTGTGTGTGTCTGTATGTCGACCACTCTTTTTTTTCATTCTCATGCACACAATATAATTGTGGGTTTGTTTATAATTATTTTTCTAATTTGTGATTATAGCAACCTGGTTATTTATTCAATTGCTAATGATTAGCCAAATGCTTTTCATTACTCTTTTTTTTCATTTTTGAATTACTTCTTTTTGAATCTAGCTTATTTAACATTTGTCTCTTAGATTTACAGCAAATAAATATTCTATGCACTGTGTTTTTGTTGGTAATTATTGTTATTTTACAGTATAATACTATGTAGAAACAAAACAAACATAAATTGACAATAAACATGAATCCTACTGAATAATAACAAATGACAAGCTATTTCTCAATTTTAGCTGTCCACATTTATTTATATTCTGTGGAGTACAAAACTACATTTAGTTTCTTCTGATGAGTAGCAATATTATGACAAGAGCAAAGGCTCCTCATTTTTACAGAAACAAACGGTAGACCATATTTGAATTATTGGGAATTTATGAATCAATTATATAAATTTGGACTTCTTAAAGACAAGACTTCCCTGGTGGCCCAGATGGTAAAATATCTGCCTACAACTCAGGAGAGATAGGTTCAATCCCTGGGTCAGGAAGATCCCCTGGAGAAGGGAATGGCTACCTACTCCAGTATTCTTGCCTGGAAAAATCTATGAACAGAGGACCCTCTCAGGCTATAGTCCATGGGGTCAGACAAATGGACATAACCAAACAACTAACACACACACACAGACACAATAAATCTGAATATTGTAACAGGAAAAGGCAGTCTTGTACATGCAGTCTTTCTACTCCAACTGGATGCTTGAGAACAGGCCTTGGGCTTGGAGCACTTTCATAACAAGAGATTAAGAGACTGTATAACCTGAGCCACCTTATCACCATGTGTGTGCATGTGTGTGTGTGTATGTGAACACACTCAGTCATGTCTGACTCTTTGTGAACCCATGGGCTGTAGCCCCCCGGGCTTCTCTGTCAATGGAATTTTCCAGGCAAGAAAGCTGGAATGGATTGCCATTTCATACTCCAGGGGATCTTCCCAACACAGGGATAGACCCCACATCTCTTGTGTCTCCTGCATTGGCAGGCCGATTCTTTACTACTAGCGCTACCTGGTAAGCCTAAATTTATTCCAGAGAATCTTCCTGACCCAAGGATCAAACTCAAGTCTCCTTCACTGCAGGTAGATTCTTTTACCACTATCACCATCTGGGATGCGATACCCTTGGATGGAGTTATTGATATCTTCCCTTGTTTCAAGTTCAATTAATGTGGTTCGAGCCTTGAAGTTTGCATGGCACCTCAATAACCCTACTGTTACATCTGTCTTCTTCAGTGGGGGGACAGAGTCCATTCTACTGAGTCCAGAGCATGGTGTAAGTCGAGAAATTGTCCGCTTCAGCCACTGAGAGACTGGCTGTCCATAGAGGACTGAAGCTCACTATTGGAGATGACCATACTTCTCTATGTAAGTAAAGCATTATTTCATCTAGTGCTTGACTGTGTTTTGTTCTTCTTAGTGAATAATACCAAGATGCAATGGCAGAAGGGCTTGGACTTATTTTTCTTGGTGGCTAGCATTGTAATGATCTTTGCTATCCTCCCATGTCAGTTGAATCCTTCCCTAAGATTGGTAACTTTGTGCATATTGTCCTACTTCCTTGGAATTGATAACATATGCAAGGAACTCTCTCTTCTTACAATTATTATCAAATTAGCAATACAAATCTGACAGAATATAAGATGGTTGTTAATATCAAATACAAACATGTTGGTAGAAACCACAAAATATACTTCTTGTTGAGACCAGCTCGACAGCAGGATTCTGAAAGAGCAATATGGTGAGAGAATGAGAAACAAGACAGAAGAATTCAGTGAAACGTGAGGATCAGGGTCCAACACTGTTCCAAAGTGAAGGTGCCAAAAATGAATCCAACCTACTTTATTATACTTTTAGCTGTGAATGAAAGAATATGCAGGGAGTTAAGCTATAACTCATGTGGCCTTCAGGACCAAAACACAAAATGATCATTAACCGTTGAGTAATTAAGAAACAGTAATCAATAACAAATTAGAAACTAAGACTAATATTCTTATCTATAGATTTTCCACCAGATATGTAAAACGTGTGACTCTGAGATGCCAGCTGAGAAATAGTCTGGGATCGGTTTTCCGACCACAGGATCATATCTTGTTTTCAAGACTATGAACTGTTCCCTCTGGACTTGTTCCAAGAGTCTCATGCCTTATAGCATCCAGTTTATCAATAATTATAAATTACTTTTGTGGCCCTTGCCAGGGCCTGCTTTTCTTTTATTCTTCCTGTCTCCTACACTTCTAGTCTTATTTGTTGAAATGTTCAAGAAGTCTTCTGTGTTATGCTTGTGAATGATACCTTTGTGTGCTTTTGTCTTTGATGTTTGAATTGATATCCATATAGCTTTTTAACATTATGTTGTACTTTTCATGAAACAAATAGGATGCACAGTCTTATACAGACTAATAGCCAACTACTTTCTCATTTGGGTAGTCTAATGAACTACCTAGGAATCTCTTTAGATTTTACTTCTGTAATAACCACATTCCCACAGGTATATGTTTGAAATAAATATTCATTCCAACTTTATATGTAGAAGTTAATGAAGAAAAAGCACTTAAATATTGTTCATCTAAAATATTACAGCCTAGGATATCAATATTCTTACACATTGACAAAAACTGAAATCCTGTGACGCTTAGCACAGAAGATGAAAGGACATCTTAGACCTAGAAAAGTTATCAACTACTCTATCAAGAACTGGTTTGTGATACTGGGTAAGTAATTAAAGCATATTTCTGTTTCATCTTTATAGTGAGAGTAATAGTATATTTATTATCATTCCTGTAGATGCAAAGCCACAAAATTTATGGTTCAAGAGCCAAAGGCACAAAAACTATCTACTGCTCAGAAAATATGATGATAATGATGAAGAATGATGTCTTTCTTAAAGACTTCAGAACCATCTCTCTGGAAGGTGATCATAGTAATATAGCCCCCCTAATCTTAGTTTCTGTGGGAGGGTAGAAGTTATGTGATGGGGTGCCTCACTCTAACCTGTAAAACCACCTCTTGTCATAAGGACATGAGAGTTTCATTTTTCCTGAAAAGAGTGATGAGGCCACAACTTCATTAGCTTGTAATCTGCTCTTTTTGAGGACACAGGTGTGAATACCCACTAGCTTAGCTCAGATTCCACTTCCTTATTATCCCTATACTGAAAAGCTAGGAGAGCAGACCAGGGCAGATCAGAGCAGATCAGAGCAGATAAGGAGACCTGATCAGGGAAGAATTTCGAACTTGAATGAAGGACTGTCCCCTATGAAGGCAATAAGTGGGAAAATAGCAGCAATAGTTACTTGGGGGAAAAAAAAAAGTTCAAGGAAATGAGATATCAATCAGATGAATGTCAACACAGGACAAAAACACAAATGTTACATAATTTACACCTTTCTGGTCTCAAAAAGCCCTTCCTGGGCTTCCACGGTGACTCAGTGAATGGAAGTCTGCCTGCAGTGCAGGGAGTGCAGATTCTATCCCCTATCAAGGAAGATTCCACATGTTATGAAGCAGCTGAGTCTGTGCACTACAACTATTGACTCCACGCACTCTAGAGCCCAGGAGTCCCAACTACAAAGTCCACATGCTGCAGCTTTTAAAACCTGCGTGATTAGAGCCTGTGTTCCACAGAAGAGAAGCCAACACAATGAGAAGCCTGTGCATGGCAACAAAAGGAACCCCCACTCACTGCAACTAGAGGAAGCCTGTACAAAGCTATGAAGACCCACCACAGCCAAAAATAAACTAAATAAACAAAATTCTTTCTTTCTTTCTTTCTTTTCTTTTTTTAACGAATACACTTTAAAAAGAAAAGCCCTTCCTATTTGGATCACTTGTGAAGATAATGCCATTGAGAAGCTTCCCAAGGACTCCTGAGTCATTCTTATACCTTCCTCATCAACTGGTGTCACCCATTTAAAGGCTTCTCTCCCCTGTGCCCCACAAGCTTACAGTGCTCCAATGCCCTGTTTTCAATTTACTCCCCTGCACATGGAGATACGTATCAGCCACCTCATGGATCTCTGCAACCAGCCAATTTTGCTCCTTTGATGGGGAAAGAATGTTGGAGTTCCACTGATCACCACATCAAGCAGTTATGGTGACCAGGGAAAGACAATTATCTGTCACTCACACAAGGGTGGAAGATCTGAAGGTGTTAGAGACCCAGTGAAAGTGATGGCTAAAACACATACTGAAAGCCTTATTGCTATAAGTTGGGAGAAGCTGTAGAGCTGTACACAGAAAATGGGGCTATTCTTAACTGATTTCCATTAGTGGCTTGTTGAGGTGGTCACAAAATTTATTGGCATGGGTCCAAAGGCAGATTAAAATAGCCCTCTAACCCTAGCCACCTTTATCTTGGCTTTTATGCATACTGTAAAAACTCAAGGAAAAGAGGATAGGATGGCAAAGGCAGACTTATCCTCAGATTTTAGCAGCAGCTGCTCCATTTTGGGATACTCTAGAAAAAGACAAGGAAAAAATCAAAGATTGTTGGGTTGGCTACTCAGAACTCTTCACTGAAGGGAATAAACAATCCTTGCTCTGGCCTACCGATAAAGAGAATAAAGGAAGAATGGAAAATATATGCCGTTTTTTACAAGAAACCAGAATATAAAAGACAGACTGTAAAAAGACACTGAAGGATACAAGAGCAAGGGAATCAAAGAAGCCCAGAAGGCTAGGGGATAAGTGGCAAACCACTTAAAGTAGATAGATTTAAAGATCTCATAGGTGGAAACTGGTGATATTTGTTCTTCTTAATATGCGGTTTTCTCAAGAATTTCTCACTTTCCATTTGGTAAAGAAAGTATTAATGTGAATTTCACATTTGCTAGGCTCCTTTTCATTCTTGTTCTGTTTCCTCCTTAGTTCCCATATAGGTTGGTCCCAGGACTGAGGAACATGCATTCTTACTTTCTTGTGATTCTCCTGTAAATCTACTGGGTACAGACCTACTGTCAGAAAGCTTATCATATTCTGTACTTTGAAAGAGCAGACAGTGGAGCATCATAAGAAAAAGCATTTTACTTAGCTACCACACACCTTCTGAAAGAAAAAGGGTATGGAGATAGTGTGTGTGTTATTCTCTCAGTCACATCGGACTCTTTGCGACCCCATGGACTATAGCCCGCCAGCCAATTCTACAGGCAAGAATACTGGAGTGGGTTGCCATTTCCTTCTCCAGATGGAAAGATTAGCAGTCACCAAAAGCTGGAAGAGCATCCCAGTCTGAAATATATTGATGTATCACTTAGGCCCTATGGAATAATGATACTAGTTTCATTTGAGATATAGAACCAATTGAAAGAGCTTTGAGATGATAAGTTATGGTCATATGTAAAACAGTATTCTTTGTTAGTGGCTCAATTAAATATAATAAAATCACATAAAAATTTAGAAAACTTTGGGCTACATTTTATAAGGGCACTCATTCTGTAATACCCCCAGACTCCCAATAAAGAAGAAAGAGAAATTTGATAAAGATGACCCTTGTATAGATTTGAGAAGTGAATAATTTGTAGTACCATTAATCTCTATAGTGTCTAATCCTGCAACTCTTTTGGCTTCAGTACTATTATCTACAAAGTTTTCTCTGTAATTGATCTATGTCTTTCTTCCTTCCTCCCTCTTTTTTATCTTTCTTTCCTTCCTTCCTTTTCTCTTTTTCTGTTCCTCTAGCATATGACTATAAATTCTTGTTTTCTTTTCCTTATGAAGAAGTCCAGTATTTATGATACAGGATTATTTTATTTTCTCTAGTCATTTACAAACAAACACACAAACAAAGACCTAGTGAAAAGTTGTCCCCCAGAGGGATCTATAATTATTCAAATTTAGATAACTTTCTGGTAGTCTCAGAAATGAGAAAAATGCAAAATTGACACTTTAGCTTTGTGGCATTTCTCTGCTTTGCAGAAGCACAAAGACCCATTAGGCAAATTGTAGTATTGCTTATCCAAGGGCATCTGTTGTCAGCTACAGGCCATAGAATGACACAATCTAGAAGTTAGCTCACTTTGCAGATACAATAAACTACTAACAACGGAAAAACTAGACAATTCTGGGACAAGTACATTATTATACAGTGATTCCAGTTTTTGTAGAGTAGGAAAAATCACTGCTTTACATGATAATTTTTCAGATTTCTGCTTTGGTCCCAAGAATTTGAAGAGGCTTTTGAAACCTAAAATTGACTACCGCCTTTCTCCCAGTTCAATAGGAACTTTCTCCCAGAGGAGAGTGAAAAAGTGACTGAATTGAACTGAACTTTCTCACAATTTGGAGGATTCCAAATTTGGGAAATTTTAACATTTGGATATTCTAAGCTTTGACCTTTATCTAATGCTCTGATTTTATATATTTAACAATGTTTACTTTGCACAGAAACTGGAAAAGCTATTGTTAAAACATGCCATGCTTAGTCATGTTGGACTCTGATACTCCATGGGCTGTATGTAGCACAGGAGGCTCCTCTGCCATGGGGATTCTCCAGGCAAAAATACTGGAGTGGGTTGCCATTCCCTCCCCCACGGGATCTTTTCAACCCAGGGATCGAACTCAGGTCTCCCACATTACAGGTGAATTCTTTACCAGCTGAGCCACCAGGGAAGCCCAAGTATACTAGAGTGAGTAGCCTATCCCTTCTTCCCAACCCAAGAATTGAACTGGTGTCTCCTGCACTGCAAGCAGATTCTTTACCAGCTGAGCTAGTTACTTTTATTACAATAAAATAGTTATTACTATTTTTCAAAAATATGCTTCATAAAAAATAGGCAAATGAATTATAAAAGGGGCTAGAAGAAATTTGACTGGAGTATAGGCATTACCTAAAAAACAGTTCCTGTATCACAGCTTGATTAGCATTGTGTCACCAACAAAACAATCTGAATAAAAGATGTGTTTTTAAGTCACTAAGACTTTTACTGTGACTGCCAAAAAAATTAAAAAATTTCAAAACACATTAAAGAGATGTCTTACAGTAAAATTCTTTCTAGGCTACTCCCATGATAAGAATAGGTGAAGACCAACTTCACCAGGAACCTGGTGGCATGTGGATTCCATATAATTAACACACGTAAAAATAAGAAAGTTTGTTTCAAGTCACTCGGTTGTGTCTGAATCTTTGCGACCCCATGGACTACAGCCCACCAGGTTTCCTGTCCTTCACCATCTCCTGGAGCTTCCTCAAACTCATGTCCATTGAGTTGGTGATGCTATCCAACAGTCTCATCCTCTTGCCATCCCCTTCTCCTGTCTTCAATCTTTCAAACATCAGTCTTTTCTAATGAGCCAGCTCTTTGCATCTGGTAGCCAAAGTATTCTAACTTCAGCTTCAGCATCAATCCTTCCATTGAATATTCAGGACTGATTTCCTTTAGAATGGACTGGTTTGATCTCCTTGCAGTCCAAGTGACTCTCAAGAGTCTTCTCCAACACCACATTTCAAAGGCTTCAATTCTTCAGTGCTCAGCTTTCTTTATGGTCCAAGTCTCACATCCATACATGACTACTGGAAAAACCATTGTTTTGACTAGATGGGCCTTTGTCAGTAAAGTAATATCTCTGCTTTTTAATACACTGTCTAGGTTGGTCATAGGTTTTCTTCCAAGGAGCAAGCATCTTTTAATTTCATGGCTGAAGTCACCATCTGCAGTGATTTTGGAGCCCAAGAAAACAATGTCTGGATTATATGAATACTTTCCCTATTTCAAAACAAAACAGGAAAACCAATGTTCAGTCAGTAGTAAAGATTCTCCTAATAGCTAAAATTTTCACTTTTGGAATATTGTCATCAAACTCAAGTTTGTGTGTTCAGAACACAGGGCAAACAAACCAAACATGGAAGTTTGGAGCAGAGAAAGTTTTATTGCAAGAACAGGGGACTCATGCACAAAAGATCCAAATTCTCCATGCGTTTCAGAAAAGATGTTTTTATAGGCAAAATTTGGGTTTTGAGTGTAAGGCTGCAAGGTGTGTAACCCTCCTCTGATTGGTTGGTGGTGAGGTAGCAGAGATAGTCGAAGAATATCAATCATCAGCCTTCTTGTTCTGATGAGTATGGGGTCTAGTGCTTATGTTCAGCCTGAAGTTGTCCTCCACCTTTGTCAGGGCCTCTATTCCTGTGGAAGAACTCAGAGATATGTATCAAACTTTTATGCACATTCCTTGAGGAGGAACTAGACCAAGCTCCCAATCAGTGCACCACTATTTCTTTCCTCATTCCTTTACTCTCTTAATCAGTATTTGAATCCTTCCTTTTGGCACTCAGGGAAGGTCTAGAAGGCTGACAGACTGTCCTACAAACAAGAAACAGGGGACACCAAAAGGCTTTTGTGCCTGTGAGGGCCCCACAGGACCTCACAGAGCATTTGAATCTGATAATGAAAGTCATGTTATTTCTACTGTTGTCTAGGAATTATGCAAATGTTTTCAGATTTCTAAAAGTTATATTTATATACATTTCCATAAGTCTATCAGTTCTCTAGAGAAGTAGAATGGTGAAATCAAACTTTTTAAAAAGTTCATTATCTAAGATTCATCTGTCTGACTGATTGAAATGGCTCAGCTTTGCTAGGATGACCCCTGAATACAAACACAGAATTTCTCTCTTTGAATGTATGTTTGGCAGGCCCCGTGAATTCAAGTTTGAGATTATGCCCTCTATTGGATTTTAGTGAATCCTCTCATAATCACAATCATATTCAATACTTAAAAGGGCCTCTTTCTTCCCTAGAAATCCTGAGACTTAAAGCCATAAGTATCCAGAAGGACCTGTCCCTATGGAAAGGGTTATTTCATCTACACATAAGTGTTCTGTAAGAAAGACAGTCACCCTGTTGGGAAGAGCCCTTTCAAATGTTACTGATCATCCATTCAGTTCTCAGAGCTAACAAAAACTCAGACAGATTCATGCTTCCCATGTGAAGTCAGCACCACAGGACTGAACTATGGTTCCCACAAAGGATGTGAAACGAGTTTTTAAGAGTAACTGATACCAGTACTGAACTTGAATGAAAACAAGTGTTCTAGAAAGAATATTACTTTTCTCTTAGACTGTCTTGCTGGTGTAGTCATAGTGAGCTTATTTTGTTTACTTTAAGGATTATAGTTTACTAGAAAATAAAAATTATTTGTTATATTTTGTTTTATTTTTGTCCTTCCAGTTTCTTTCATTTTCTTTCTCCACCCCCCCAGATTCCTACAACCTCATTTCCCATCAGCTCTAAACTGTCCTGCCAGTGTAAGTCATGACAGAGTAAAATAGAGACAATCTGCATTAGTAATTTTTGATAATGAAGTAAAAGTAACTAATATGCCTCTAGGTACTCTATCCAGAAATGTGAATAAGCAGTTTGATTAGGAAAATGCAAAAATTCTAATTAATAGAAAAACAGAAATCTGGAATTATAATATATTAACTGTAAAAGATAGGTCTAATGTTACATGATTAATTTCAAGATGCAATTTCTCTCCAGTCCCAGTATAAGTTGATAAATAAATATTGATTCTCATTATTCAAGGATATTTAATTAACTTTTACAGTAGTATAGCTATCAATTCAGACCCAAGAAAAGGCCCACAGCATGGATTTGTTCTCAAGACTTATGTATAGTAAACACTAGAATTCCATTCTCTACCTTTCAATGTCTGCTTCATAATAAGATTTCTATACTAGATGATGGCCATGAATGTCATTGTTTTTCATATCTGGGGAAAATTATTGGTGAAGATAGAACAATTAGTAAAGGGCCTATAGTCATATAAGTGTTATGGTACTTATATAATTCTCTAAAACTCAGGGAAAATTTATTATGACTTGCAATAAAAACTTCACTAAAAATTTAGACTATCAGGATCCAGATTTACTAAGAATTTTATTTAACATTTTGCCAATGGTATTATGTAGTCAAAGGTTATTTCCTAAAGACAAATAATGTAATGACTTCCAAAAAATCAGTAATTCTTCTATTCCATCACAATTTTGACAATTACTTTGCATTATGTTTCATTAAGGACTTTCTTAGGGAAGGCAATGGCAACCCACTCCAGTACTCTTGCCTGGAAAATCCCATGGATGGAGGAGCCTGGTGGTCTGAAGTCCATGGGGTCGCTAGGAGACACAACTGAGTGACTTCACTTTTTCTTTTTACCTTCATTCATTGGAGAAGGAAATGGCAACCCACTCCAGTGTTCTTGCCTGGAGAATCCTGGGGATGGGGGAGCCTGGTGGGCTGCTGTCTATGGGGTCGCACAGAGTCAGACATGACTGAAGTGACTTAGCAGCAGCAGCAGCAGGAACTTACTGGCTATTTATATGGCTGTAATTCCCCCAGAGAATGGTAGAAACAGCAATAAACATAATTATAACATTGTTGTCATTTATGGGAAAACAGGGAGGAGTTGGTAAAGGTAAATAAGGTAAAAACAAGTGACAATTCTTTATGCTGAAAACAGAAGAAACTCCTTCAACCACACTTCTCTCTTCTTAGAGCATTTGCTTAAAAAAACTTGAAAGTTTAAGCTTTTTTGCATGTCTCTTTGAAATGTATACAAATTGTTTTAAAGCTAATTAAGCATCTTGCCCTGGTAGCTCAGTTGGTTAAAAAAAAAAGAAAAAAAAAAAAATCCTGCAATTCAAGAGACCCTGTTCAATTCCTGGGTGGGGAAGATCCCCTGAAGAAGGGATAGGTTACCAACTCCAGCATTCCTGGGCTTCTGTGGTGGCTCAAATGGTGAAGAATTCACCTGCAGTGAGAGAGACGTGGGTTCGATCCCTGAATTTGGAAGATCACTCAGAGAAGGGAATGGCTACCCACTCCAGTATTCTGGCCTGGTGGATTTCATGGACAGAGGAGTCTGGGAGGCTACAGTCCATCGGGTCCTAAGAGTAGGACATGACTGAGAGACTTTACTTTCACTTTCAAGTGTCTTACCAGCTTTAAGACCCAGAAATATCTTTCTCAGTTCTTCCCAGGTGGCTTAGTGGTAAAGAATCCATCTTGCTGTGTAGGAGATGCCAGAATCACAGGTTCTATCCCTAGGGTCAGGAAGATCCTCTGGAGAGGAAATGGCAACTCACTTCAGTATTCTTGCCTGGAAAATCCCATGGACTGAGGAGCCTGGCAGGCTATGGTCCATGGGGTCAAAAGCAAACGTGACTGAGCACACATGAAATTTCTCAAGATATGGGATCATCTCTTTGAGACATAATCGTCAAGGAAGACAACAGCTATATCTGATTTCTATGGAAGGGTAGGAACCTTACATTAATGGTTGCCTCAATCCAAGTTAGGAAATTCACTTTGCCGTAAGGATATAAGATGTTTATATTTCCACTTGACTATACCAGTTAGCTAACACACTTGGTCACACCATTACCAACTGAGTTTGGGATGAACTTGGTAGGAAAATGCTGTTGTCAAGTCTCTTACCTGAGGCCTAGTTGTTGTTTATCTTGTTACTATTTATATAATAGAGAGTATATGATTAGCTGTATAAAAAGATACAGCTAGTTTCTTTCTGCAATCTCTTTGGTAGATTGCTTGTGATATACATCACATTCTCATTTATTTTCTTTCTCTTCTTTCTTTGTGGAGAAGCTTTTAATTTTGGAAGATTCTGTTTTTAATTATATTTCTTCAACACATTATATTTCTTCTTCTTTCATCCTAATTATGAAAGGATATCAAATGCAACAACTCTGATGTTCACTCCATCATTGTAATTGGGGATTTAGATTTAACCATTGTTTTCTACTCAAAAATAATTTCAAATCTAAAAATGTACCACATAATGACTACCTCATTATCTATTAATATAAGATTGTTTTCATTCATGAAAATAACATTTCTCAAATCTAAAATGCAATTTTTCCTCCATTAAAGGACTTTAAATCANCAATTGAAATATAAAAGAAACACTCTGTATATGATCTATTAAAATATACTCTATAACAAATAAGTGAATCATGACATGTTTTTAAATTAGGTCATTTCTTATTTATTTATCCAAACAAATAAGATTGGATTTACTTATCAAAAAAATTGCTAAGCCTTTCCTTATAAATCCCATTTATCTCATGTATTTTCATAGTGTGTTCTGAAGAAATACTGAAAAGAAAATACATGCCAGAAACCATTTGGTAGATTATATGTTTGACTTAGATACGTGTATGAATAATACTTCAATGAATTTAAATGTATTATAAGTTCAGAGAAAAGTGTTTCAGTTTTAAAAATAAATAACTACTGGTCTCAGCATAATTTAATATAAGCTTGTGCTTCTTTTCCATTTTATTTTAATTCTTTCCTTGATGTTTCTGGATGACCTTTGGCAAATAACTGTTTTTCTGTGCATTTTCCACTTTTGTCTAGTAAATATTTTCTGCTTCTCTTACAGATATCATGTTGTTTTCTTCATTTATTCATTCATGAATTCATTCTTAATTTACTATTGGGCTCCTTTGCTCAGTTGGTAAGGAATCTGCCTGTAATGCAGAAGACCTGGGTTTGATCCCTGGGTTGAGACAATCTCCTGGAGAAGGCAATGGCACCCCACTCTACTATTCTTTCCTGGGAAATCCCATGGGCAGGGGACGCTGGTGGGGTACAGTCCATGGTGTCGCAGAGTCAGAGAGGACTGAGCTACTGACACTTTTACTTTCATTGACATGTACTAAATGCATATTAAATTCCACAGGTTGCCCTACGTACTTTCTCCCATCTGTTTGGATATTTGATTGGCATTTCAAATTCAAACTGCCCAAAGTTTATACTAAATCTGCTCCTTCTTTAATTTAATTTTTAAAGTGAAAGGCGCCCCCATTTTATGGACTTCCAAACACCTAGTTTTTTCAAACTGTAAACCTGAAGTCCTAATTCTCCCACATTTCTTTCATCACAGCCTACATTCTATGCATTATCAAGTTTTGCCTATTTTAGCTTCTAAATACTAATATTCAAATTTCTTTGCTTTTCTTATCTCCACTGACACCAGCCTAGAACTTTCTATCTACTCTTTATCTAAGGAAGTGCACTCTTTCTTAGTTGTTTCCCTGAGTGCATTCTTCACTCCTTCAACTTGCTTTTCATACTGTAGCCAAAGTAGCATGTACACAATGGAAGTACTAACTCCTCCCATCAGGAGCCTGTTCAAAATTTTAAGTTTCCATTGACATAGAATAAAATCTGTCATCTTATCATGAATTAAAAGGATATACATGATTTGACCATTGCTCATTTTATTTTTTACATAATCTCCAACTCAGCTCCTTTTCTGTCCTACATTCTTCCTGACATTTTTCAATGTCAGGAATTTCAAATTTTTCATTTTTCATGACATTTGTTCCTCAAATGATTCATGCTTCCTTCTACCTAAGAACATTCTGTCATGTCTTTTACTATTTCTGGAATGAAATTTTTCCCCTTGCTCATTTACCGTACTGTCACAAATCTTCAAAGTTCAATTCATTCATGATCTCACTGAGAAAACTTTATCCAAACCTCTAGACTTAAGTCCTTCCCTGTAGTATATGTTCTTAAAGCAACCAGTAATTTTCTCAAATATTATTTATTGACATTTTATTAAAATAATTGTGTAATCGGTTCTTCAATTTCTATCTCTTTTTCTAGACTTCCAGCTCAAAAAAATGCTTTCTTGTCTTGTTTATATCCATAAATGCAGCTATGTAAACAGTGATAAGGCTAGTACTTTGCATATAGTAAGTGGTCAATAAATATGTGGCAAATAAGTGAATGAATATATAGCATTTCTAATTTATTCTCATTTCACATAATCAGCCATAAACCTGTATAATGTGATTTGTTGTTGTTCAGTCATGTCCAACTCTTAGCAACTCCATGGACTGTGGCATGCAAGATTCCTCTGTTCTACATTGTCTCCCCGAGTTTGCTCAAATTTATGTCCATTGATTTGGTGATGTTATTTTATCATCTCACTCTTTAGATAAATGCAATGAGGGATATACAGGAAAAAAAGAATAGTAGAAGTGTAATATTTTTTTCAATTCTAGGTTTTTTGTTTCTCCTAATTTTAAAATTTCTAGCATCTCTCTTGCTTTTTCTTCCTCTTGATGCCCATATTTATGCTGTACAGCTTCAGCAATACAAAGAGAACGTGACCACAAGAGTGAAAAAGACAGTCCACTTCTGTTTGAGCACTTAAGTGGGTGATCTAAGGCCTTCTAATTATATGGATGAAACTACACACAGTAATTGGTCTATTTCATTTTCTGAATTGAATATTTATTTTACTGAGTAAATCATTTGATAGTTTTAGCAGATCAATGGAGTCAAAATATTTAAACAGTGTTTTAATGGAGGCAGAATCTTATACAAATAAAGGTTTTTCCCTCACACCTGGGAAAAGTTGGGACAAATATTGAAAATGTTGTTCATTCAACACAGCCACTTCAAGATTTTTAAAAATCCAACTAATAATAAGCGTGTGTAATGTGACCATCTGGTAATTTTAAAATGCCAAAACTACTTCATTTTGAAAAATGTTTAAGTCCAACTTCTGCCAAGGCAATTTTGTTTTTCTGTGAGAAAAGATGCCTTCTGTCTTGATCTAGACAGAAATTTAAAGAAGTCATGGCAGAAGGAGAAAAGAGGGTCAGAGAATAAGATGGCTGGATAGCATCCCCGATGCAATGGATATGAACTTGGGGAAACTTCAGGAGATGTGGAGGGACAGAGAGGTTTGGCATGCTGCAGTCCATGGGGTTGCAAAGAGTTGGACATGATTTAGCTACTGAATAACAACAACACCAGAACTGGTTGATGAAAGAGTGCCGTTTTACTTCCCTCATCAATTTTTCCATAGCAAGAGATGGATTGATAGAGCTGAAAGTGAAGAGAAGGTTAGTAGTAAAACAGGATTTTGCTTCCACTGATATGTTTTTCTCCATCTATTCTGTAACCACTTAATTTTCACATTTTGAAAGAATTTGGTTGTTCTCCCTTTGATTCTTTTGCTTTAAAGATGTTGCTAAGAATGAGAATGAACAGAAGCTTAAAAATATTAAGATAACAAATGCATGTTAAGGATTAAGTGGAATTGCTATTAATACTAATTAATACTCCTCCAAATAAGAAGCAAGGGTATGTTGGGGATAACAGCCAACTTCATGAAGGTGGACAGTGAAATAACGTGTTTTATGAAGACCACTTTTTCTCCTTCTACCTTCCCAATAGTTCTCAGTTTTGTGTTTATTGGCTGGTCTCTCTTCATTCACATCTTAAATATAAAATATTGTTTACTTTATGTTTTCCTTTTAAAATTTTTCTCAAGGAAATTTAGCCATCTCTGCATTTTGAACTATATCCTTTTCACTTATTTCATATCTAATTGGTGTCTCCAGGTGTTATTTCTCTATTGACCCTAAGCACTAGATTTTGTAACTAATAAATCTAGTAAATATCTTTTCCTGGGTAATACATAGACAACTCAAACTCAGTCAGTAGTGGTATGATATGACTAGATGATTTCTTTGCACTCCTTAAGCAATCTCTGAAGCAGGGATACAGTTAGGGAGTTTTTCCTATAATCTAGATTAGGGTTTCTCTACCTTGACACAGCTCACATTTCAGGCCAGATAATTCTTTGTTATGAGATTGTAGGATATTTACTATCATCCTTGGCCTCTGTCCACTAGATCTCATTAGTACTTTGCTTCTGGTAGATATAAAAATGTATCTGCATGCATGCCAAGTTGCTTCATTCATGTCTGACTCTTTGTGACCCTATAGACCATAGCCTATGAGGCTCCTCTGTCCATGGGATTCTCCAGGCAAGAATACTAGAGTAGGTTAACATGCCTTCCTCCAGGGGATCTTCCCAATCCAGGGATGGAATCCGTGTCTCTTATGTCTCCTGCATCGGTAGGCAGGTTCTTTACCATTAGCACCACTTGGGAAGCCCCAAAATGTATCTAGACCTTGCCAAATATCCTTTTGGTGGTAAAATCATACTTAGTTAAAAATCACTGATGAAGATAATGAAGATCTATATTAGGACCACAACAGTGAAAATGGAGAAGTAATGAAAGCATCTTTGCGTCACTGAGTCTATGAACTTAGAGAGAAGGAAGAATCTCAGATTGTTTTCTAGATGGGTTATTAAGGACTTCCTAAGTTTCAAAGTCTCTTTGTAGTATTATCTCCTATGTAATACTATTTTCTTTACCCAGATTTCTCTTTATCACCTTATATATACTTAATAAAGTTCTATTAATCTTTATGGCCTAACTCAAATATCACTCATCCCTACTGTGATTATTTCTCTACTCTTACACTCTAACAGAGAATATTTTCACTTTTCTTTAACTCATGGGTTATCATATAATGACCACATTCCCTATGTATTTAATGGTAGAAGTGTTAATCGCTCAGTCATGTCTGACTCTTTGCAACCCCACGGACTGGGGCTCACCAGGCTCCTCTGTCCATGGGATTTTCCAGGCAAGAATACTGGAGTGAGTTGAATTTCCTCCTCTAGGAGATCATCCTGACCCAGGATTCAAACCCAGGTCTCTTGCATTGCAAGCACACTCTTTACTGTGTAAACCACCAAGGAAATTCTCCCATAAATGTTATGTCCCTTTACAAATTTTTACACTGCAGGAAATATAATAAATGCTTTTAAAATGCTGAATCATTTACTTAGTGAATAAGATACAAACTAATATTTTTTTTAGAACAGTTATTATTGTTATAGACATTCAGCATGCCTTTCTATTATTGATTTTGGAATAACAGGCTAATTCTATGATCTCTATACATTTATTTTCAAAACCTTGTTTACATATAGCAGGCAAAATATAAATATGAAGTATAATTTGGGGAACATAAAGTATGGAAATATAGAAAACAAGTAAATTTGTGTCTATAGAAACAAGTTTATCAGGTGACCCTAGAGTCAACTCAAATAGCAAAATAGATGATCAAATTGAATATGATGAAGTTAAATGTTTCTCTAAAGCAGAAATCTTGCTTGACATTAGCTAATATCATTTTCTCAATATTATCATAGGTTTGAGTGGAGAATATGGACTTGAACTAAAAAATAAAAAAAAAGGAAAAAGGAGTTAGAGTCTATTTTCCATAGCTTCAAAAATGGAGTCTAAAAATTTAATCTATAAGTATGTTTCTAAATTTTCTAGAGAATATGTGAAGGGTCATGCACACACATAAGAAAAATCTTTATGAAATAAAAACAACATATAATAACATCATTGTATACATAAAAAAGATGAAAACAAACTTTTGGAGCCAAATATTTCAAAGTAACTTTTACAAAGCTTTGCATCTGTCTGTTTGAACCAAGGAAATTGTCTTTCTTCACATGCCCTCTTATTCAGCAGCCCCGCAAAGTTATAGTAAATTATTTCACTAATAAACCGAAACTTGAATTTCTTTAATCTTCAAAAGTGTGCTCTTCTCTTTATAATGGAATATGATGGTATTTTGAAGTAATGTAATGTCAGAGATTACTATTTTTTAGTTTAAAACTAGCCCATTTATTTTTAAAATTTAAAACATAGAGAAAATGTTCTAGTTGTATTGTGTTAACTAAGAGAATTCTGGGCTGTGCCGGTCTGGAGCAACTTTGAGGAAATACCCTAAGTCCAAGAGCAAAGATCTACTTCTGCTTTATTGACTATGCCAAAGCCTTTGACTGTGTGAATCACAACAAACAGTGGAAAATTCTTCAAGAGATGGGAATACCAGACCATCTGACCTTCCTCTTGAGAAATATGTATGTAGGTCAGGAAGCAACAGTTAGAACTGGACATGGAACTACAGACTGATTCCAAATCAGGAAAGGAGTACATCAAGGCTGTATATTGTCACTCTGCTTATTTAACTTATATGCAGAGTACATTATGAGAAATGCCTGGCTGGATGAAGCAGAAGCTGGAATCAAGATTGCCAGCAGAAATATCAATAACCTCAGATATGAAGATGACACCACCCTTATGGCAGAAAGCAAAGAACTGAAGAGCCTCTTGACAAAAGTGAAAGAGGAGAGTAAAAAAGTTGACTTAAAACTCAACATTCAGAAAACTAAGATCATGGCATCTGGTCCCATCACTTCATGGCAAATAAATACGGAAACAAAGGAGACAGTGAAAGACTATTTTTGGGGGGCTCCAAAATCACTGTAGATGGTGACTGCAGCCATGAAATTAAAAGACACTTGCTCCTTGGAAGAAAAGTTATGACCAACCTAGATAGCATATTCAAAAGCAGAGATGTTACTTTGCCAACAGAGGTCTGTCTAGTCAAAGCTATGGTTTTTCCAGTAGTCATGTATGGATGTGAGAGTTGGACTATAAAGAAAGCTGAGTACCGAAGAATTGATGCCTTTGAACGGTGTTGTTGGAGAAGACACTTGAGAGTCCCTTGGACAGCAAGGAGCTCAAACCAGTCAATTCTAAAGGAAATCAGTCCTGAATATTCGTTGGAAGGACTGATGCTGAAGCTGAAACTCCAATACTTTGACCACCTGATTCAAAGAACTGACTTATTTGAAAAGACCCTGATACTGGAAAAGATTTAAGGCCAGAGTAGAAGGGGATGACAGAAGATGATGTGGTTGGATGTCATCACTGACTTCATGGACAGAAGTTTGAGTAAACTTTGGGAGTTGGTGATGTACAGGGAAGCCTGTCGTCTGCAGTCCATGGGGTCACAAAGAGTCTGACATGACCAAGCGACTGAACTGAAGAGAATTCTTGATTATCTAATCAATATATATTAACTGTTATAATGTTTTGCATTGTTTAAATATCAAAATACAAAAATAATTTCACAAACAGTAAAAATTTGAGGAATTAAATGCATTGTCTACAAGGAAAGTTTTGTGGACTCAAAACTTGAGCTTATTTGGGAAGTTTGGCTGAATTTGGGAAAAATAAATCTTTGGTAGAAAGAAAAAGCCCTCACAAAATATTATGTAAAATAATTAGATAATAGAAAATGAAACACTACAAATTTGCACTAATAGTTTAAAATAATTGCCTCTAGCCACTTAGGCAGAACTATACATCCATTATGCTAATGTGGTTGTTGTTTTCCATGCTCTATATATCTGCTTCCATATAAAATTTATTAGATCCACTTTAACATAAAGATTTTAAAGGCAGTCATACTGTTATTATCACCACCATGGCAAGTGAAAACACTGGCCTTTGTTATATTCACCCTCCTCTACTTCTCACATTTCACTTTAATGCATAACAAACACACAAACACACGCACATATACCCACACTCCCCTACACACACACACACAATCACACACACACACACACACACACACACACACACACACACATATATATATACACCCTT
>SJYQ01105088.1:93496-115836 GCA_006410935.1 Redunca redunca | reverse complement strand
AATATAAAAAGCACAATTTATTAATACAAAGGACATAAAGCAGGTACACATAGTTGATTAAACTAGAAAAATGTATGTACAAACTTTCAAATCAGATTAACAGTTCAATCAAATCTGGGGGGAAACACAAAGATATAGTATACCTGCACCACCATCTCTCTGGGTCCTCTCCTTACACCAGTCCCAAGCATCCTGCATCCTGCAGAGACATCACTTTGCTGACAAAGCTCTGTATAATCAAAGGCATGACTTTTCCAATAGTCATGTATGGATGTGAGAATTGGACCATAAAGAAAGCTGAGCACCAAGGAATGATGCTTTCTGTAGTGCTGGAGCAAGAAGGCAATGGCACCCCACNGGGAAACACAAAGATATAGTATACCTGCACCACCATCTCTCTGGGTCCTCTCCTTACACCAGTCCCAAGCATCCTGCATCCTGCAGAGACATCACTTTGCTGACAAAGCTCTATATAATCAAAGGCATGACTTTTCCAATAGTCATGTATGGATGTGAGAATTGGACCATAAAGAAAGCTGAGCACCAAAGAATGATGCTTTCTGTAGTGCTGGAGCAAGAAGGCAATGGCACCCCACTCCAGTATTCTTGCCTGGAAAATCCCATAGATGGAGGAGTCTGGTAGGCTGCAGTCCATGGGGTCGCTGAGAGTTGGACATGACTCAATGACTTCACTTTTACTTTTCACTTTCATGCATTGGAAAAGGAAATGGCAACCCACTCCAGTGTTCTTGCCCAGAGAATCCCAGGGACGGCGGAGCCTGGTAGGCTGCCGTCTATGGGATCACACTGAGTCGGACACGACTGAAGCAACTTAGCAGCAGCAGTATTGCTGGAGAAGACAGAGTTCCTTGCACTGCAAGGAGATCAATCCAGTCAATCCTAAAGGAAATCAGTCCTGAATTTTCATTGGAAGGACTGATGCTGAAGCTGAAGCTCCAATACTTTGGCCAGCTGATGCAAAGAGCTGACTCACTGGAAAAGTTCCTGATACTGGTAAATATTAAGGGCAGGAGGAGAAGGGAGTAACAGAGGGTGAGATGGTTGGATGGTACTGTTGACACGATGGGCATTAGTTTGACCAAACTCCAAGAGATAGTGAAGGATAGGGAAGCCTGGCGTGCTACAGTCGATGGAGTCTCAAAGAGACTCCACTGAGAGACTGAACAATGACAAGGTGTGAAATTACTTTCTTGAATACCACCGATTTGGGTGGCTCTGCCACAGGGTGTTTTACACACTGAACTTTCTACTAAGGTATACTTTCGTTCCTATTTGAATAATCAATAAGCTTTGAGACTCAGATGTCTGAACTTGGAAAACCTCTGGTAAGAATCTTTCCTCAGCTGGATTCTTAAGTTCAGGGAATTTCTAAGCAACAACTGATGCTTGGTGTAGAAAACATTCCCAGACATATTATATTTGTAGAATCTGGATGTCCAAACAGACTCTAGTTAGACGATGAAATTTATTTTATCGAACTTGTATGTTTCTGAGCTCCTAGCTGTACATTAAGCATTTAAACAGATGTCAGTAATATAAATGAACTCATCACAGATTATTTTCTCATATAACATACAATCAGGCAGAGGTGATAAGATATGCATATAACCAAGAGCACTCAAGAGGCATATGATCTACAGATGCTACAGATAGTTATGTATTTATTTATAATTTTAACATTTTGACTTGTTTTTCTCATTGCCCCTTTTCCATTTAAGTCATTAACTTTCCTTTCACTTTGTCTGCATACATCACTACCTTTCATAGTAATTGCTTTTTTGTGAATATTCTGTTTCTTCTCTCCTCAAGGGAAAACATACTGTTGTCTATTCATATATATTTTGTCCTTTCCTTCAGTGACTTTACTCATCTTTAGCTGTTATTCACTCTCAAGGTGAACTTTCTGCATTCTGAATATCTGCTCTTTATTATAAAGTGACATCGCACAAGTATTCAGCTTTTCTGGATTATAAAAGACACAGATATTGTACTATTATGAGGCAAGTACAGTATGCCCTTTGACAAAAGTGCATGTTTTCTTCCTCCCCAAAGAAGATTGCTGCCAATTAAAGAAAAATGTTTAAACATGTTAACTGCATTAAGCAGATATACACAAAGGGACAGTGTTTTGATATTATGCTTTGTTTCCTATTTCTATTTCCCATAATAACTTCTAATAACATTATAAAGTAATTCTATTAATATACACTTCAGGAAAAAAACAATTGTCACAGTGAACATGTTTCAGTCTTTCTACCATCAGTATTTGAGTGAAATTCATTATAATCCATGTACAATGTAACTTTTTAAAATTGATGTAAGGCCTACCTAAAATTTTGTAGAACTTGCATCGTGGATTTTTCAGGCAAAGAGGAGACTTAGCAGTGACCAGGCCTGATGAGGAGAAAAGTGGATTTGGAAAGACAGAGTCAAGCCAAGACAAGATGCAGGCCTCCTGCATCTCCCTTTTCTGAGCAAGCAAAATTGGCTGTCACTTTGCTAAGCATAAGCCTGGTTAAAGGGGAACCATGGAAATTTGGGATAGAGGGGACTTTTTCTTCTGCCAAGAAAAAAAAAAATAAATTACTATCTACCTCCAAACATGAAGGAAGAGTCAGGTCAAAAAGGCACCAGATAAATTGTTATAAATATTTACAGGTCAAGAATGCCATTGAAAAATTCTCCTAAAGATGGAGAAATAAGTAAAAGAGCTAGAATAAATTGATAAGCATTGATAATTATGCTATCATTTTGTAGCTCAACAGACAGTATCTCCCTAGCAGTAAATCATGGCTCCTAAGTTAAAATTTTCCTCATGTGAGAAAATAGCATGTTAAAAATGAAAATCTCATATTTTTTTCCTCAGACCTAGATCTTTAGTGAGAGCATAAGAAAAGACTGAAAGATAAAAATGGCTTTTTTGGAAGAGATTTTTCTCAGAGTCCGTCAAATGAGAATTCCGATGACAGTATGAGTTCAAAAATTCTTTCTAAAGAATTTGTAAGTTTGTTTGTTTACAAAATAATTCAGCAGAGGTACAATTTAAAATCAGAATGTTATTTTCAGATACCTCAGTTTTAGAAGAATTTGTTAGTTAGAATTTAGGTATTCAATATGCAAACCTATTTCTACCCACCTCAGCTAGGATTTAGGCTGTTCTTAGCTTATCTATCCAAACGGCCTTTCTGCTTGAGAGGAATTAGATTACAAATCTCATATGCTTGCCTGATGCATACATTAGGCAGAGAAGCCACTTGCTTATTCCACAAAAATGTATCCAGAGCAACATTTTTTTTTCTTTAAGCTTGTTTACAACCCATCATTTATGTGATGATACTAGGGAAAGAAGTTGTATAATTACTAATTTCTTCTCTGCTTCTTTATATAGAATATCATAGGTGGTAAAAATTTATACAAATTTTAACATACAATTAAAAAACATTCTCTTTCTCTATAGTTAGGTCAAAATGTGCATACATTTAAAAAGTTTAAATACAACTCATTTGGATGAACATGTCAAAGAAAAGTGTGTTAAACTAAATGAAAGCATCCTAGGAAAAAGAAAGCTCTCAAAACTGGAGTAATTTTTGATGACGATGTCATTAATGATTTTCCAGCAGGTAACATTAATTGTTTTGGCACTAAGTTTCTGGCTTCTTCAAAATGAAAATCTTAGTTTCCCTCAGGGACATGAACTCGGCAGAGTGATGTTCATCTACACAATAGCTGAGCGGGCAAAACATGTCAAAATGTCAGACTATGAAACTGGGATAAAAATGTAAGAGAGGGAAATTGCCAGTCCTTGTGTTTTCACGGCCATTAAATCACATTTGCTATGAGAGCTGACATTCAAGGGTTCACAAATCACATATGACACACAGAAATATCTTTATAAAATAGCAGAAGATTTCACCCACTAACGGAGAAGGCAATGGCAACCTACTCCAGTGTTCTTGCCTGGAGAGTCCCAGGGATAGGGGAGCCTGGTGGGCTGCCATGTATGGGGTTACAGAGTCGGACACGACTGAAGCGACTTAGCAGGAGCAGCAGCAGCCACCCACTAAGAGAGCAGAGTTTCTTAAATTTTATTATTGTCCCTATCCCAGTTGATTTCTTAGATATATTTTTCTCCATACCATTGCCTCTTTAAAATGTAATACTATAGATATATATCTATTATATGTACACTTTTGCTTTAATCATGAAAAGAGTAAGAGTGTTTTCCACACAGCCTCCACTTGGGTAATTTTTGGTCCCCTGTACAATGAATCCCCATTCCAAAAGTACTCACTAACAGATGAAAAAAAATTAGTGTCTGGAGGAACAAATTTTTACCTCAGATTCTAGCTAATTGCCCTCTCATTCAATTTATCTTAGTTAAGGATAAGTTTCATTTATAAACTCTTTCTCCAAAAGCTCATTTCTGACTAAATGCAAAACAGGTACTTCTGTGAACTATGTTTCCTGCACTATAGTTTTGAACACTTTCCTAATCCTAATATTAGAATGCAACAGGTATCATGTACCCGTCTACTAACAGTAGTTCCACTATTACGTATGCATTAATGATTATTAATTCTATACTTGTAGTCTGGCATCCTTCTCAGGCTATATATATTACTGACTACTATACATCTTTATCTGAAGAACCTACCATTACCCGAGGTAAAAATATATACAGCACTTTTCCTTTGCAAAGTTTTCAACCAAAACTTTTTTCTTCTCTTATCTGCCATTTCTGTTTATTCACTAATATCTATTGACTCTTGGATTATAACTTTCTACGTTTATTATAATCTCTCATATTTATTCTTTAGCCTCATCATAAACATGATTCCTTTATTAAAACAACTCACCCTCCTACTGTTATACTACTGAATAACTCTAACATTATCTCTCTGCCTCTAGTTTTGCCTACACCAACTCAGTCATTTTTACTCTTATTTGGATAATTTCATTAAAATAGAAATCTATGAATATCATTCCTTTTCTTTAAAATGACTCCCCATTCCTCAAGAAATAATGTTAAACCTCTTTATCTGAAATACAAACCTGACAATAGTCTAACATACCTAGCCTTATTTTTAGCCACTTCTGTCCACTGTTAAAGCTATATTAACTTCATTAGTTATACCAATTTCTGCAATTACTCCACGTGGTATGCTTTTCTGAGGTTTCGTGCACGACTGCCAATCCCTGCTGGCCTCCTTAAGTCAGCTTTTCCAAAATCCTTCAAACTCCACTTCACATCTCTGCTTTTGTAAATTCTTTCCCTACTTTCTAACTGGAGTTTATCAATCAATCTCAATTTGTGCTGCATTAATATTTAGTATTTGACTTCCAGTATAATCATAATCATATTGTCAAATATTTGTACATCTGCCTCCTTGATTATGCTTGACAACAAGAATAACTTAATTCATTTTTGACTCTACATTAGCTGATTAAACTCAATATATACTTAGATATCTAAGACAGATCATCAATAAATGCAAGAAAAAAGTTGATGGGAGGCAATGTGGCTAGAATAAAAGAATTCATGAAAATAAACCAAATGTCACAAGTTACTGAGAGCTTCAAATACAGTTATGTACCAATAAAATTCATTTTGGGGAAATATTATTTTCCATCAATAAGTTAAAATAGTTTCTGGGTTTTTCAAAAGAAAAAATAAAAGCCAAAGTATGCTAATCAGTGAGAAATTAATCATGTTTTATTAATGAGGAACATGGTAACCTTGTAAATGTTTTAATCCATAAGCCGAAGAGCCATTTCACAAATTTTAACAGTGTATTTTCTGTATTCTTTTATCATATGGTTAACACACACAAAAATGAGTTCCTTAGAAATGGTATCCCATAATGATGTACTTGATACATATTCAAGTAAAATCAAAAAGTATATTTTATTTTCTAGAGTTAATTTTAGCATCTTATGTCACCCCAGAGATAAATGAGCTAATTTTCTGTTAAATCTATTATTAATCCTACCAATTATACATTAAACACCAAAATGTCTGATATCATGCATTATCTATTTAAATTACGATAAGTATCTCAGTCAAATAAAGGGACTGTTTTACTTGAAGTCTGTCGCTGGAGTACTTGGACCCGATGATTTTTGTCTCTCAGCCAGTCTGTCTAAAACATATTCTCTCTAAACTTAATTTTGTTAGTTATGAGACATTTTATTCTTCTTTTCAAAGTAGAAAAGCATTTAATGCCTGTCAAATCTCTAAAGCATTATCCTGGTGTGAGTTTTAGAAAAGAACAGAATCTCTAGGTGTACAGATGATTAATGAGAGAAGTCTGTGCACTGAAATACAGAGAAAAATGTTCACACCGTGTATATGCTTAACTGGAATATTATGGAGGAACTGGAAAATGTCAAATATTGAGCAGATATAGGATTAATTTGGGTTTCCTTGACAGTTATTTACATGGCATTTCTTAGTTAATAAACATGTGCTGTGCTGTGCTTTGTCACTCGGTCGTGTCCAATTCTTTGTGACCCAATGGATTGTAGCCCACCAGGCTTCTCTGTCCATGGGGATTCTCTAGGCAAGAATACTGGAGTGGGTTGCCATGCCCTCCTCCAGGGAAGTCTTCTCAACCCAAGGATCAAACCCAGGTCTGCCACTTTGCAGGGGAATTCTTTACCGTCGGAGCCACCAGGGAATATACATAGAACGCACTCATTGAAAGTAAAAGATAAAATTTGTGAATAAGGGCAAAGGAGAAAATGTAATAGTAGAATATTTCAGAAGTTTTCCAACCTAGAAACTGTAAGGGGCTCGGTTGTGATTTATATCACATCAGTTTCAATCAGCTTTGAATTGAGAATAAAAATAAATTTGAAGGAGAAAAGTAAATACATTATAACTATAGTTACATGAACATAGCTATCCTATTTATGTAGTCTAATTAGTTTAGCTTTTTTATTCAATCTGAATGTCAAAATCTTTCACTCCATTCAATCTTTACTTCACACATATCACAAATCACTCACATTCCCTTTACGATCATGCCCAGGAAAACTCTATGAGAGTTTGAATCTTGAAGAGATAAAAAGTAAAAATAAATGAGCACTAGGTTTTGACCCAAAGAAGTGGTTAGCTATTTTGTTGAAATTTAGTATTGCCATGCAGTATTACTCCTGCCATTTTGTGCTTCTCCATGTTAGCAATAATTTAAGCTCCCTAAATTTGTACCTTATTTTTGTTATCCTTGTTTTTCCCATTCTGCTTTTAGAAGTGACTCATACAGAGGTGAACACAGTCAAATGTCAGGACAATGTAAGAGTAAAAAAGCAAAACAAACTGAGATGTATAAGCAATTGATTAAGATAAATGTAGAATGTAGGTATATATACATATAAATATATATGCTCTTGCATCCAGTTATCTTTCTGTTATAACTGTAGGTAAAACTTTCAAGCTAGAATTTATTTTTCAAATGTTGAATCAAATATATTTCCTCTGGAGTATCATGGGTTACTTTATCCACTTATAATATAAAACTAGTTTGACTTAATATACAGAAAGCTATGGTGGGACATAGAGTAGAGCTATACATAGGAAGGGTTAACAAAAATGCCCACTGTTTGTAAGATTAAAAATGCATCCAAGGAAAGACAGGAAGATTGCAAGTAATTAGGCAGTCCAGGGTTGATTTCCTTCCTGTACCAAACAATCTACATGATTTCTAAAATTTTCACAGCAAATGTGAACAAAATTATGAGGCAGAGAAAAAGATAGGAAATAATTACACAAACACATCTGTTAGTGTATTGCAACACAAAGTACCTTAAAGAAGTTTCAAGGAACTGAAACTATTATGAAATATTGACTAAAAGAAAATGGAAGATAACTAAAATAAGATAGTGGATTGCACACTAATAATTAAACAGAAGCATTGCATATATGGGCTTCCCTGTTGGCTCAAATGGTAAAGAATCTGCCTATAATGCAGGAGACCTGGTTCAATTTCTGGATCGGGAAGATCCTCTGGAGAGCCAGACACAGCTGAGGGACAAACATTTTCACTTTTTTCTTTTCATTATATACTTAATTCTTGAAATTTTAAATATGATAGATTTATGTGAAAATATGAAATAAAATGAATCTTTACATTAACCAATGAGATTGTTATATTGATTCATTTTTTTATATTGATGACCTAATGAGATAAAATGCTTCTAGTTTTGCATTAGTTGGTTCTGAAATTCCTTGAAGCATATTTGGAGCTGTTATATAGTACTGGTTTTGAGGAAGGTAGGATGATCTTCTTAAAAATAGAGAAACAATTTCATCCAATATACATATAGTCAAAAAATCATTTTAGGAAAAGTGAATTCTAGGCCAAGAAAAATAAAGTTATTTCATAAATCAGAAATGATAGGTGGGAGAGGTTAATAATGGAAAATTGAGCCACTGACTTAATTGTTAGATTTCTAGTTAAGAGGTCATTTATTAAGCGACTTCCCTGGTAGCTCAGACGGTAAAGTGTCTGTCTACAATGCAGGAGACCCAGGTTCAATCCCTGGGTTGGGAAGATCCCCTGGAGAAGGAAATGGCAACCCACTCCAGTACTATTGCCTGGGAAATCCCATGGATAGAGGAGCCTAGTAGGCTACAGTCCACGGGGTCACAAAGAGTCGGACATGACTGAGTGATTTCATTTTAGGAAAAGTGAATTCTAGGCCAAGAAAAATAAAATTATTTCATAAATCAGAAATGATAGGTGGAAGAGGTTAATAATGGAAAATTGAGCCACTGACTTAATTGTTAGATTTCTAGTTAAGAGGTCAATTATCAAATTTTCTTTAGTTATGTAGTCAGATCAAGGCCAATAAAGTACTAAATTCATACAACTAAATTTCCTTTGATTTTCTTAAAAATTACTTTATTGAAGTAAGTTTGACATTTAGAAGCTATACCTATTTAATATATAGAATTACATATATAATCACCACCATAAGGCCATAAATATATCCATCACTTCCCAACATTTCCCCCCAACACCTTTATTATTATATTTTTTGAGTGGTAAAAACATTTGATATTTGTATTTACCTCCTTAACAAATTTTGTGTGTATGCTCAGTTGCTTAGCCATGTCCAACTATTTGTGACCCCATGGACTGTAACCCAAAAATACTCTAGTGAGTTGCCAGTTCCTATTTCAGGGGATCTTCCTGACCCAACAAGTGAACCCACGTCTCCTGCATTGTAGGCAGATTCTTATTACCTGGAAAGCCCTAGCAAATTTTATACAATAAAATATTGTTAGCTATTGGTGTTATTTTATATAGTAGGTCACCAGAACTTACTTTATCTTGCAAAATGGAAATTTTGTACCCTTTGACATCACTTCCTATTTGCCCATCCCTTCAACCTCTAGCAACCACCTTTCTATTCTCTGTATCTGAGCCTGACTAATTTAGATTTTACATATGATAAGATCATATCATTTTGTATTTTGTGTTTGGCTTATTTCACTTAGTGTAATGTTCTCCCTGGTGGCTCAGACAGTAAAGCATCTGCCTACAATGCGGGAGACCTGGGTTCGATCCCTGGGTCAGGAAGATCTCCTGGAGAAGGGAATGACAACCCACTCTAGTACTCTTGCCTGGAAATCCCATGGACAGAGGAGCCTGGTGGGCTACAGTCCATGGGGTAGCAAAGAGTTGGACATGACTGGGCGACTTCACTTAATGTTCTCCAGGTCCATTCACATTCTTATAAATAAGATTTCCTTCTTTTTAAGGCTGAAAAATAGTGTATCGAATGTATATATCATATTTTCTTTATTCATTCATCTGTTGTTAAGTATTTAGGTTATTTCTATATCTTAACTATTGTGAATAATGCTGCAATGATTGTCAGAGTATAGGTAACTATTCCAGATCTTGGTTTCAATTCCTTTGGATAAATATCCAGAAGTGGAATTGCTGGATTACATGGTATTATAGTTCTTTTTTTTTTTAATTTTTAAGGAAGCTTCATGTTATTTTCCATAATTATTATAGTAAGTTATATTTCCTCAAACACTGTACTAGCATTCCCTTTTCTCCACATACTAGCCAACTCTTGCTATTTTTTTTTTTTTTTTAAGACAATAGTTATCCTTAAGAATGAGTTCCCTGGTGGCTCAGACGGTAAAGCATCTGCCTGCAATGCAGCAGACCTGGATTCGATTCCTGGGTCGGGAAGATCCCCTGGAGAAGGAAATGGCAATCCACTCCAGCACTCTTGCCTGGAAAATCCCGTGGACGGAGGAGCCTGTTAGGGTACACCCCATGGGGTTGCAAAGAGCTGGACACGACTGAGCAACTTCACTTCACTTCACTTCATCCTTAAGAATGTGAGGTGATATTAGCTTGTATTTGAATTTGGATTTCCCTGATGGTTGTGTCCCTAATGATTTGTATTTCCATGATGATTCTGAGCATCATTTCATATATCATTGGTTATTTGTATGTCTTATCTGGTATTATTTGTATGTCTTTTCAAATGGGCATTTGTATATGCCCATTTTGAAATCAAGTTATTTGTTTTGGGGGTTTGGGGGTTTTTGCTATTGAGTTATATCAGTCGCTTATATATTTTGAATATTAACCCTTTATGAAATGTGATCTGCAAATTTTTTCTCCCATTCTCTAGGTTGCCTTTTCATTTTGTTGGTTATTTCCTTTGTCATGTAGGAGCTTTTTAGTTTTATGCACTCTCATTTGCTTATTTTGCTTTTGTTGCCTGTGCTTTTAGTGTCATATCTGAAAACTTATTGTCAAGAACAATGTTAGAGAGACCATGGATTTATTTTGAGTTGACTTTTGTGTATTGTGTAAAAAAAGGGTCCGATTTATTCTTTGGTCGGTGGTGTTCGGTTTTCACAATATCATTTTCTTAAGAAATTTTTTCTCTATCTTGTATTCTTGGCACCCTGTTGCAGATTAGTTAAACATATATTTATGACTTTACAGGCAGACATGTCTCAGACAGTAAAGAATCTGCCTGCAGTGCAAGAGATCTGGGTTCCATCTCTAGATTGGGATGATTACCTTTAGAAGAGATTGGCTACCTACTCCAGTACTCTTGCCTGGAGAATCCTATGGAGAGAGTAGCCTGGTGGGCTACAGTCTGAGTCACAAGACTCAGACATAACTGAGTGATTAACACACACACACACACACACACACACACACACACACCATGCTACTGTAATTGCTACAACTCTATAATTATAATCTGAAATCAGTGTGTGGCTTCCAGTTTTGCACTTTTCTCTTGAATGGCTCTTTGGCATCTTTTATGATTCCATATGAATTTTAAGGTCTTTTTTTCTATTTTTGTGAAAAATGCCTTTAGAATTTTGATAGTGATTATATTGAATCTGTAGATCACTTTGATATGTGGGATATTTAGTAATACTAATATATGAACACAGGATAAATTTGCAGTTATTTGTATCCTCTTCAGTTCCTTTCATCTGTGTTTTATACTTTTCAGTGTATAGTTCTTTCATCCTCATTCACTAAATTTACTTAGCGTTTCATTATTTTTTTGGTGTTATTGTGATGTGATTCTTTTCTTAATTTATTTTTTTAATAGTTTGTTGCTAGTGTATAGAAACACCATTGATTTTTGTATTTTTTTGTGTACTGCAACATTAGTGAATTCATTTATTAGGTCTAATAGCTTTTGGTGGAGTCTAGCATTTTATATATACAAATACCTGTCATTCACTTTTACTTCTTCCTTTCAAGTTCTAATGCCTTTTATTTCTTCTTCTTGCCTAATTGTTCTGGTTAGCATTTCCAGTATTACGTTTAATAGAAATAATAAGGGATTACATCCTTGTTTTGTTCTAGATCTTAAAGGGAAAGCCTTTGCATTTCTAGACATCAGTTATAAGGTCTCCTCTTTCACAGATAATTCTTTTTTTATCTTTTTTTAAATTTAAATTTATTTATTTTAATTGAAGGCTAATTACTTTATAATATTGTATTGGTTCTGCCACACATCAACATGAATCTGCCACAGGTGTACACATGTTCCCCATCCTGAACCCCCCTCCCACCTCCCTCCCTGTACCATCCCTCCGGGTCATCCCAGTGCACCAGCCCCAAGCATCCTGTATTGAACCTGGACTGGCGATTCATTTCTTATACGATATTATATATGTTTCAATGCCATTCCCCTAAATCATCCCACCCTCTCCCTCTCCCACAGAGTCCAAAAGACTGTTCTATACATCTGTGTCTCTTTTGCTGTCTCGCATGCCGGGTTATCATTACCATCTTTCTAAATTCCATATATATGCGTTAGTATACTGTATTGGTGTTTTTCTTTCTGTCTTACTTCACTCTGTATAATAGGCTCCAATTTCATCCGCCTCATTAGAACTGATTCAAATATATTCTTTTTAATGGCTGAGTAATACTCCATTATGTATATGTACCACAGCTAATTCTGTATCTGAGTTTCTCTTTTTTCTTAGTCTAGTGAAGGGTTTGTCAGTGTTATGTATCTTTACAAAAATTAACTGCTAGACTTTTTTTTTTCTACTTTTTTCTAATCTCAGTTTCATTTTTTTCTACTCTGATGTTTGTTATCTCTTTCCATTGCTAATTTTGGGTTTAATTTGTTTTCTTTTTCTAGGTCCTTGAAGGGGAAATTTAGGTTGTTTGTTGGCAATCTTTCTTTTTCACTTAAAGTGGTCATTTATCTCTATAAATTCTCTTTTTAGAACTGTATTTGCTGTATACCACAAGCCATAATATATGATATGTCCATTTTCATTTGTTTTTCAGATGTTTATTTTCTTTTTGATTGCTGAGGAATATGTTGTTTATATCCACATAGCTGTGAATATTTCTCTTCTCCTTCATTTTGAGTCTCATAGCAATATGATCGGGGAGGATACCTGATATGGTTTCCACCTTTTTACATTTGTTAAGACTTGTCCTGTGGCCCAACATACAATCTATCCTGGAGAATGGTCTGTGTGCCCTTGAAATGAATGTGCTATTATGGAATGTAATTAGAAAACTCTATGTATGTTGCTTAGATCCCTTTGGTCATTAGTATTGCTTAACTCTGCTAGTTTTCTTATGGATTTTACATCTGGATAATTTGAATAGATGATTGTCTAATTGAGCCCTTTATCATCAGATAATGACCTTTTTGTGTCTTGTGACAGTTTTTGACTTTGCATCTATTTTGTCTGTTGAGTATAACTACTCATTCTCTTTTGTTTATTGTCTGAATGAAATTTTTTTATCATCTGAGTGAAATATCATCTGAATGAAATCTTTTCCTTCACTTTCAACCTATATTTGCCATTAGAGTCTAAGTGAGTCTCTTGCAGAAAGCAGGTAAATCTTATTTGTTTTCTTCTTTTATAATTTATTCAGTCATTTCATCTTTTGATCTTTCGCAGCATCAGGGTTTTTTCTAATAAGTTGGCTCTTCTATTGGGTGGCCAAAATATTGGAGTTTCAGCTTCAGCATCAGTCCAGCGAATATTCAGGACAGTTTTCGTGTGTTTTTTTTAGGCCTCTGGGTTTGAATTTTTATAGTGGATATGTAATAGCTAATTGTCAACAGCTAGTCAGTTTTATACTAGTTATAACAGTCAGCACTGATAACAGCTTAAATTCAGGATTTTCAGTTTCTGATTCTGAATGTGAGGAGCTTGGAAGTTGCTACATGAACCTAACAAGTAAAATGCTAAGACTGAAAAGTAAACAACTCTTCTTGGATTCTCAAAAGCCAGGACAACACAGGGCAAATTAATGTACCCCAAATTGAAGAAGCGGGTCAGTCTAGGGAGTTGAGGCTTACTGGACGAGATACTCTGGAGCAGACACTGACAGGGTAGCAAGTGCCAGGGTAGGAAAACCTGAAACGTAATTGATGACTTGTGGAGACTCGGTATGCGCAATTGTGAGAGTTAAAATCTCCAGAGGAACTTAATCATCAGAGGTGACCTTTTGTATTATTTACTCCAGGGGCTTATCCAATTTCTCAGAGTAAATATTATGGGATAAAAATACTCTCATGCTCCCGGAAGAGGGAGGGGAAAATAAAACACATTAAAATAAGCCAGAGTACTTTGTTCTTAACAAAAGCTGTCCTTAGAAGAAACTAGTTAACAATTCTCTGGTGGCTCGGTGGTAAAGAATCTACCCAGCATTGCAGGAGACTTGTGTTTGATCCCTGGGTCAGGAATATCCCCTGGAGAAGAAAATGGCAACCCACTCAAATATGCTTGCCTGGAAAAATCCCATGGACAGAGGAGCCTGGCAGGCTAAAGTCCTTGGGGTCTGTAAGAGTAAGACATGACTTATCAACAAAACAGCAATCTGCTGGTATATTTTTTAAAACTACTAACTTGGGGAACCAAAATGCCCAATTCCAGGCACCTCTATCCATCCTCTCTCCCCTAAAGGGAAACAAAAAGCTGAGAAGCAAAATCTAGAGGCAAAGACACTGTAAAAGACTGAGACATCTTGATGGGGCCAAAAATTATTTTCTTCCACCGCACCTCACCACTACTCTACAAACATCTATCTACAGAAGTTCCTTTAATTCCAGGCACCATGACCAAGTATCAGGGAAAACTAACAGAGCATATCAAAAGGCAAAAAACATAATTTAAAGACAGTTCAAGCACCAGACATGGAAGGGAGGTTGGAATTATCAGATTAAGAATTTGAAATAACTGATTGATATGGTAAGAACTCTGATCAATAAAATATACAGCATAAAAGATAGATGAGCAATGTAAGCAGAGATGGAAATCTTAAGAGAGAACCTAAAACAAATGCTGGAGATAAACACCACTGTAACAGAAATTAAAAATAACTTGGATGAGCTTATTTGTAGACTGAACATGGTTAGAAAAGAGTCTAAACTATAGGAGATATCAATTGAATCCTAATAAAATAAAAAGCAAAGTGAATAAAGACTGAAAATAAGGTAAAACAGATTATCTGAGGACTCATGTGGCAACTATAAAATGTGTAACTTATATATGTTGCTGCTGCTGCTGCTAAGTCATTTTAGTCATGTCCGACTCTGTGCGACCCCATAAACAGCAGCCCATGAGGCTCTCCCGTCCCTGGGATTCTCCAGGCAAGAGTATTGGAGTGGGTTGCCATTTCCTTCTCCAATGCATGAAAGTGAAAAGTGAAAGTGAAGTCGCTCATTTGTGTCCGACTCTTAGCGACCCCATGGACTGCGGCCCACCAGGCTCCTCCATCCATGGGATTTTCCAGGCAAGAGTGCTGGAGTGGGGTGCCATCGCCCTCTCCAACTTATACATAATGGAATACAAAAGGAAAAGAAGCACAGAAAGGAACAGAAGAAATATTTGAAACAGTAATGGCTGATAATTTCCTAAGTTAACGTCAGTCACCAAATCACAGATCCAGGGAGCTCAGAGAACATCAAGGAGAATAAATGCCAAAAGACTACCTTGAGCTATATCACTTTCAAATTGCAAAAATCGTAGATACAGAAAAATTCCTGAAAAAAGTCAGAAGGAGAAAAAAAAATGTTACCAATAGAGGAACAAAGATAAGAATTACATCAATCTTTTTCTAAGAAAATCATGCAAGCAAGAACAGGATGGCCTCTTCATCCTTGGTGGAAATATTGCTGCTCTAGTATTCTTGCCTGGAGAATCCAATGGACAGAGGAATTTGGCAGGCTACAGTCCACAGATTAGCAAAGAGTCAGACACAACTGATATAACTGAGCAAGTATGACTTAGCATGGGTTTAATGGATCTAGATGTTCATTTCCCTTCTTAGATTTTGGAGTCTTTCTTTCATTTTGTCTTTAAATAAGTTTTCTGCTCCCGTGTCTTTTTCCGCTCCTTCTAGGACTCCCATAAACTAGGTAATGACTTATTAAATGGTATTCCATAAGTACTGTAGGCTTTTATTTACTGTCTTTTTAATGTGGACTTTTCATTATTTTTTTTTTCTTTTTGTTTCTTGATGGGACAATTTCAAATCATCTGTCTTTGAGTTTGCTGATTCTTTTCCTGCTTGGTCAAGACTGCTGTTGAAGTACTCTATTAAAATTTTCAGTTCAATCATTGTATTTTTCAACTCTAAAATTCGTTGGTTTTTTTCCTCATGCTTTCTATCACTTTGTTAAATTTTTCATTTTGTATTGGCTTTCTGATTTCATTTAGTTGTCTGTGTCCTCTTATAGCTCACTGAGCTTATTTAAGATGATCATTTAAAATTACTCATTAGGAAATTTTTAGATCTCTATTTTGAGGATCGGCTACTGGAGCTTTATTTTATTTTTTTTCCTTTTAGTGAAAGAATATTTCTTTGATCCTTAGAGTTGCTTGAAGTCTGCATCCCTAGGTTGCTGTCTTCACATTTGAAGAAGCAATCACCTCCTCTGATCTTCACTGATAGGCTTCAGAAGAAAAAGACCTTCACCATTCACCCTGAACAGAGATTCAGGGAGCATCTTAGGCATTTTCTACGGATTTGCCTGCTCCAATCCTCCTGCTCCATCTTGGGAGAGGAATTCTAAAATTGTGTCTAGGCTGGATGTTGAGAGGCTCATATTTATTTTTCTGAGGGTAATACTCAGAAGTTTCCAAAATTCTATGCCTCTTCCCAATCCAACAGAACTGGAACCGATGCTGATATCTTGGTGATTTCTGTGGGAGATCCCATGCACTGTCTGTGGAGGCTTCTGATGCCATTTGCAGGAGAGCATGGAGCACTGACTGAGGGGAAGCACAGGTACTGGGGTTACACATCAGCTGATTGAAGGCATGTACTTCAAAGGGTAAAGTGGCCTTTGAAGTTCAAGGGTTACTGAGATCCATGCATCTGTTTGTGAGACTCTACATTTTACCTGCTTTTAGCTGTCCCTAGACGATTCATTCATGCCAATGCCCTCAGTATCTGGATGGGGTAAGAAAAAGTGCGGCCTCTTGAGCAGCATCTGGGGAAGCTGGGAGGTCACTTCACTCTCCCTTTTGTCCATGAAGGGAGAGTGGGGCTGAGAGTCTCTTTTGGTATCAAATTGTGCCACCTGGGGAGAGGGATAATGCAAGTAAGAGAAAACTTCTCCTGACACCCTTTAATGCATCTATTCTTGAATTTTTGGCTCCACTGAGATGCTGCAAACTCTCAGCTAGATACCTAGATTCCTATAAAGATTCAGTTCAGTTAAGTTTAGTTGCTCAGTCGTGTCCATGTTTTTGTGACCCCATGAATTGCAGCATGGCAGGCCTCCCTGTCCATTACCAACTCCCGGAGTTCACTCAAATTCACGTCCATCGAGTCAGTGATGCCATCCAGCCATCTCATCCTCTGTCGTCCCCTTCTCCTCCTGTCCCCAATCTCTCCCAGCATCAGAGTCTTTTCCAATGAGTCAACTCTTCGCATGAGGTGGCCAAAATACTGGAGTTTGAGCATTCTTTGGCATTACCTTTCTTTGGGATTGGAATGAAAACTGACCTTTTCCAGTCCTGTGGCCACTGCTGAGTTTTCCAAATTTGCTGACATGTTGAGTGCAGCACTTTCACAGCATCATCTTTCAGTATTCACAAATATTGGTACACACAGTAAAAGCAAATTTATTTTTTAAAAAAACAACATTTTCATTCATAGTTTGCTTTATTTTCATTAAATTAGTCTCATATAAATGTTTTATTTTAGGTATGCAGTGTCTCAGTTTTCATAACATCATCACTCAAGATACTAATTACCATGTTGGACATGTATGTCATTAGAATGGCTTATTGTTTAACAGATTGATTTAAAATTGGATCTTATCCTTAAGCTCCAATGTCTGTATGGCCCTGATAATTTAGAAAATGCAGTCACCATTGGATCTAACCTGAGGAAATAAATAAATGACTATTTCCATTCCTGGATTCATTTGTATTTTTATATTGCTAAGGGCATGGCTTTGGTATAGTTCACAGAATATGTCAAAGACTAACTGTGAAATATTTGGCTGTAAGGTGATTTGCATGTCCCTGATTAGACAATATTTGCATATGAGATAGTCAACTATTTTCAATCATAATTTTGTGTATAAGTCCTCATTATTGAGACTGACTTTTGACTGGAAGTATGCCTATGGGCTGGCATAATATTTTAAGCTATTCTCCTATATGTATTTTGCATATGAGGAAAGAAAATTAATTCAAAGTTATTTGTTTGTCTTGCATGTTTCAGATTTTGAAGAAGTTTACAAGTTTACTTACAATGTGCTAGATAGCCATTTCACAGTTTTTAAAGTGAGATATTACTTTGTTTTATTTATGTCTACAGAATGGTAATGATCATTCTGCTGCTACTGCTGCTAAGTTGCTTCAGTCGTGTCCAACTCTATGCGACCCCATAGATGGCAGCCCACTAGGCTCCTCCATCCCTGGGATTCTCCAGGCAAGAACACTAGAGTGTGTTGCCATTTCCTTCTCCAATACATGAAAGTGAAAAGTGAAAGTGAAGTCACTCAGTCATGTCCGACTCTTCACGACCCCATGGACTGCAGCCTACCAGGCTCCTCCATCCATGGGATTTTCCAGGCAAGAGTACTGGAGTGTGGTACCATCGCCTTCTCTGATGATCATTTTAGTATTGGTATTTTCTAAAACTAGCTTATTCCTTAAATGAAATACTTTTGCTAGAATATTAGTGAAAAGTCACACATGTATTACTGTATGATGCTGTATGTATGATTTTTTTTTAATTTTCAAAGTATAGAAAAATATAGTTGATGTAAAGAAATATCTGCTTAACTCAGAGAAGTATGCTCATGAAAATAGAATGTCATTGCCACTGCATGTGTATTCAGTTGTATCTGATTCTTTGCGACCCCATGAACTACAGCCCACCAGGCCCCTCTGTCTATGGTATTTTCCAGGCAAAAATACTGGAGTGGGTTGACATGTCCTTCTCCAGGCTATCTTCCCAACTAGGGATCAAACCCATGTCTCTTGTGTCTCCTGCATTGGCAGGAGGATTCTTTACCACTGTGCCACCTAGATATCCCCTCAATGAGGAGCTACTGCTTCCTCCCTGCAACCTTGAGATCCTAATGTCAGAGAAGCTTATAGTATCTGATTCCTTGTGCAGTGATTTTTGATCCAAGTAATGAATCTGTGATTTGAAGATAGTCAATCAAATTGCACCCCAAATTTTTCAAACGTGTTAGAGGATGTTTTAATTCTGATGGTAAAGATAAAAGGAATGAGTTCATAATTGTACATGCCATGTGAAGTAAACTGGAATGACAAGAAAGCTGATGCTTAGAGAGGGGGAGGGATGAGAGTTAAAGATACTATCAGCTGCCCTAGAGTCCTTTTTGAAATCTTTCGTGAAGTAAGGTCTACAAATGTCTTTTATATCATCTTCTATGCTGGTAAAACCTTCCTTTGTTACTTAGTCCAAATCAGGCATGTGAACTCCCAACTGAAATAAAAGGTAGAAAAAAACATACTAGTCATTGATCAAACAGTATAATTAGATATAATTAAATAATCAACTTATCCTTTCAAATGTATTGTTCTGAAACTAGATTGATATTTGAAACACCAGATATCAACTTAATATGGTATCATTTTACTACAGCTCTTTATAATTATTATATTATATCTCCTTGTCTTTGACAAATGACTAAAATATTCACACTGAAGATTATCTTTTTAGTGCTGTTTTTATTGCTTATAGATAGCTGGAGTAGAGGAGGAGGAATATGGGAATATTGGAAAAATTAAATAATATGGTTCAGAACAAGTACTTTAACATTTTCAGGCCTAGCCTCAGTATGGCCATTGAATACTATAATGAAAAAAAAACTGTATTATTTTAGGTTATGACAATGATTTAAGTCTCATAATACCAATTACAAGCATTAAAAAAAGTTGAAAACACTCACAGGGCTCTATAGGGTTACCTCTTATTCATGTTTCAGTTCAGTTCAGTTCAGTTCATTCACTCAGTCGTGTCTGATTCTTCGCGACCCCATGAATTGCAGCACACCAGGCCTCCCTGTCCATCACCAACTCCCAGACTTCACTCAAACTCACATCCATCGAGTAGGTGATGCCATCCAGCCATCTCATCCTCTGTCGTCCCCTTCTCCTCCTGCCCCCAATCCCTCCCAGCATCAGAGTCTTTTCCAATGAGTCAACTCTTCGCATGAGGTGGCCAAAGTACTAGAGTTTCAGCCTTAGCATCAGTCCTTCCAAAAAACACCCAGGACTGATCTCCTTCAGAATGGACTGGTTGGATCTCCTTGCAGTCCAAGGGACTCTCAAGAGTCTTCTCCAACACCACAGTTCAAAAACATCAGTTCTTCGGTGCTCTGCTTTCTTCAAAGTCCAACTCTCACATCCATACATGACTACTGGAAAAACCATAGCCTTGACTAGATGGACCTTTGTTGGCAAAGTAATGTCTCTACTTTTGAATATGCTATCTAGGTTGGTCATAACTTTTCTTCCAAGGNACTTAATAATGCTGTCTTACTTAAGTATCAATTATATTTTTTGAGAATTTAAGATATGTGGAGGAAAAAAAAATGAAAGATTGAGAAAGCAACATTGATTTAAGAAAGAGGGAACAGAAGACCAGGGTATCCTTGATGTCTTCAAAAATGATGCTCTTGAATTGTCATTATTTTCTCATATTTTTTTCCTTTGGATTGCTTCTTCCCCATCCAATAATTTTAATCCATTTTCTTGAATATTTTGCATATTACAAATCCACACATTTTAAATGTTGGTTAATAGCTTTTTTTTTTCCTGATTTAGGTTTTATTTATATGGAGATATATTTGACATATAACATCATGTAAATTTAAGGTGTTTGAGTTAATTCTTATACATTCATACATTGCAACATGATTGTCTTGTAGACTTAGCTAACATTTCTATCATGTCACATGACTATCATTTCTTTTTCCATGGTAGGAATAACTACGATGTTGTCTCAGCATGTTTGATGATTCTAATAGAGTATTACAGTGTATAATCATTATACTGTGTATTGGATCTCTGCGACTTTTTAAAATTAGTCACAAATTTGTTTCTTAAACAACATCCTTCCTATTCTCCACCCCCAGACCCTGGTAAACATTACTCTACTCCCAGATTTTATGTTTGGCTTTTTCATTTTCTGCATGTAATATGTGACATCATACAGTATACTTTTTCCCTTATCTGACTAATCTCTATAGCATAATGTTCTCAAGGGCTATCTGTGTTGTCTTAAAATGACAAAATTTTCCTCTTTCTCATGTCTGAAAAATATTCCATTGTATGTGTGTATCTATGTGTTCAGTCACTAATTCATGTCTGACTTTTTGCAACCCCATGGACCATAGCGTGAACTTCCTGATGTTCAAACTGGTTTTAGAAAAGACAGAGAATTCAGAGATCAAATGGCCAACATCTGCTGGAGCATCGAAAAGGCAAGAGAGTTCCAGAAAAACATCTATTTCTGCCTTATTGACTATGCCAAAGCCATTGACAGTGTGGATCACAATAAGCTATGGAAAATTCTGAAAGAGATGGGAATACCAGACCACCTGACTGGCCTCTTGAGAAACCTATATTCAGGTCCAGAAGCAACAGTTAAAACTGGAAAGGGAACAACAGACTGGTTCCAAATAGGGAAAGGAGTACGTCAATGCTGTATATAGTCACCCTGCTTGTTTAACTTATATACAGAGTACATCATGAGAAACACTGGGCTGGAAGAAGCACAAACTGGAATTAAGATTGCCAGAAGAAATGTCATGCAGATGATACCACCCTTATGGCAGAAAGTGAAGAGGAGCTAAAGAGCCTCTTGATGAAAGTGAAAGTGGAGAGTGAACAAGTTGGCTTAAAGCTCAACATTCAGGAAACTAAGATCATGGCATCTGCTCCTATCACTTCATGGGAAATAGATAGGGAAACAGTGGAACCAGTGTCAGACTCTATTTTTCTGGGCTCCAAAATCACTGCAGATGGTGACTGCAGCCATGAAATTAAAAGACGTTTACTCCTTGGAAGAAAAGTTTTGACCAACCTAGATAGCATATTCAAAAGTAGAGACATCACTTTGCCAACAAAGGTCTGTCTAGTCATAGTCAAGGCTATTGTTTTTCCAGTGGTCATGTATGGATGTGAGAGTCGGACTATGAAGAAAGCTGAGTGCCAAAGAATTGATGCTTTTGAAGTGTGGTGTTGGAGAAGACTCTTGAGAGTCCCTTGGACTGAAAGGAGATCCAACCAGTCCATTGTAAAGGAGATCAGCCCTGGGATTTCTTTGGAAGGA
>SJYQ01105088.1:69631-89738 GCA_006410935.1 Redunca redunca | reverse complement strand
GTGAGGCTACTCTCCAGGCTTGGTGAGTGGGCTTCTTGTTGCAGTGGCTTCTTTTGTTGCAGAGCACAGCCTCTAAGGCACGTGGACTTCAGTAGTTGTGGCTCCTGTGCTCTAGAGTACAAGCTCAATAGTTGTGGCTCAGAGGCTTAGTTGCTTCATGGCATATGGTGTCTTCCTGGACCAGAGATTGGACTGGTGTTTCCTGCATTGGCAGGCGGATTCTTTACCACTGAACCACCAGGGAAGCCCTAGAGGCACAATTTTGATGCTAGAATTTTGGCAACACTGTTATTTGTCATTGAGTCTTTGTAAAAGGTAGTATTTTTCTACCAGAGAATGTTTTTTTATTTTTTAATTCACGCATTTTCACAATTGCTCAAAACTTGTTAAAATATCCTAAACATTTTTTGTTGTTATTCAGTCAGTGAGTCAACTTGCATTGGAATATTTGTGACCACATGAACTGCAACACACCAGGCTTCTCTGTCCTTCACTACCTCCTGGAGTCTGTTCAAACTCATGTTCATTGAGTTAGTAATGTTATCCGACCCTCTTTTCCTCTGGCCTTCAATCTTTCCCAGCATCAAGGTCTTTTCCAATGAATCAGCTCTTCACATCAGGTGGCCAAGGTATTGGAGCTTTATTTAGTTCCAGCATCAGTCCTTCTAATGAATATTTAATGTTGATTTCCTTTAGGATTGGCTTTGGCTGGTTTGATCTCCTTGCTGTCCAAGGGACTCTCAAGAGTCTTCTCTAGTACCTTAGTTCAAAAGCATCAATTCTCCAGCACTCAGCTTTCTTTATGGTTCAACTCTCACACCCTTCCATGACCACTGGAAAAATCATAACTTTGACTACATGGATCTTTGTTGGCCAAGTGATGTCTCTGCTTTTTAATATGTTGTGTTTGTCATAGCTTTCCTTCCAAGGAACAAGTGCCTTTTAATTCTGTGGCTGCAGTCACCATTCACAATGATTTTGGAGACCAAGAATATAAATTCTATTGCTACTTCCACTTTTCCCACTTCTATTTATCATGAAGTGATGCAACTGAATGCCATGAAGTCAGTTTTTTGAATGTCAAGTTTTTAAAGTCAGCTTTTCACTCTCCTATTTCACCTTCATCAAAAGGCTCTTTAGTTCCTCTTAGCTCTCTGCCATTAGAGTGGTATCATCTACATAACTGAAAATTCTAAAAATGTAAACATTTTTATTAGACATAAATGTGTAGCAAGGAAATATTGCACATTCACGTTTATCAAGAAAATTTCAAGCAAGCAGCAATGGGGATCACTCCCCATTATTTTCCTATGGCACTATGTACAAGAAATACTACTGCAAGTTAACTTTTTCATTTGCAAACTTTTCTCTTATTTTCATAAGCCTTTTAAAACTAGTCTCTGATATACAATGCTAATTGTAAATAACACTTCTCTGATGTGGATTTAGCACTCAAATCCTTACAAAGTCATTCTTAGGAAATGGGATTGATCAACTGAATGAACAAGAAAAGGTTTTAATGGAATAGGTGATGTAGATATATTTTTTTCTGATCTACTCATAAGCTCTCTTCCAATATTGTACATATCCAAGGATGCCAGACACTTCTTGTGGGTCTTAGCCTCTTCTGTTGCATTGATCAAAAAGAAGCTATGTGGTTTTCACTGGTATAAAACCCACTAGTACAACCTCTTCACTTCTAGAGCTCAGTGCAGAGCACCTGACCTATCTGGTTAAGGTTATACTTCTATAAACCATTAGCAATTTTCAGTTTCTAACTCCTCATTGGATCTAAATTCTGCTAAATATTTCCACTACACAAAAGTGTTAACTTAATATCATCCTCTGTCTTAAAGTCATTCAAGGCAATCCTTTCTTAACTTTATGATCTATTTATACATTTAAAAAATATGTTTTACCTATATCTAAATTATAGATAATATAGCCAACATAAAAATAATCACACTGTGGCATTGTTTTTCTTCACTATTCTTTGAAACATTGACAGATTTGATTTTTTTTTTTTTTGAGTATTTTTTGGGAATCTAATTTTACCCAGATTCAACGAAGCACAAAAGTTCAGGTCATTGTGGTGAAGACATCACAGGGAAACAAAATTTAAATTGAAAGCTGATATATCATAATAAAAAATGCATAAAAGTATGGTGAAGTGTTAAATCTACCTTGGGAATGGAACAGAGAAGGAACAAGGAAGCCCCTCCCCCCACCAAATGGCAATGTTTTGCATTGTTTGGAAAGACACTTGTCTCTTTCAGGTTGTGGGGGTGAGCCAGGGCTTTCAGGTGAGGCTGGTAGTGCCAGGTAGGAGAGATAAAAATAGTTACTAGCTGAATATTGTTACATCAGAGTGTGTCAAAGAAACAGAGGAGGACTAAGCTAGAAAGGTGAGCTAGGGCAAGAATATGGAGAACATGTTGAGTTTGAGGTTTTCCCTTTGGGAAAACAAGAGTCATTAGCATGTTTTAGTCAATAGAAAACATGAAAAATGTAGCTTTACAAGGCCATTTTAAGGGTAATGAGAAGGTTACCCAGATTGAGTTCAACTCATGAGATAGTATAACACTTAGATAGCTGGTACAGGATTAATTTAGCATCTACTCCTTGCTTTCAGATTTTAGTTTTAAAACTTCAGGATTTTGTTTTTATTTGTTTTTCAAAAAAGACCACCATGCAACAGCAGAGCTTTTCCAACAGGATTTGAAACTCATTCTAGAGATTCTTAGTATGTGAGTGTACTTTGTAGATGATTCATGATAAGAAATATTCTTAATACTACCTTCCATGAATTGAGCACTAGTTGTGAGCTAGAAATTACAATAAATGCTTTCCTCTTATAAACTAATTTAACCCTGAAAAAATATGATGAGGTAAGTACTATGGTTATCTTCATTTTACAGATGAAAAAATTGAGGCCCAAAGGGAGGGATTGCATAACCTACTCAGAGACATAAACTGCTAAGTAAATAAAAAGTGGCCAGATTTTAGTAGGTCAGGCTCTTAACCACTATGCACATGTATGTCTGCTCAGCTGTGTCTGACTCTATAACACCATGGACTGTAGACTTCCAGGTTTCTCTGTCCATGGGATTCTCTAGGTAAGAATACTGGAGTGGGTTGCCACGCCCACCTCCAGGGGATCTTCCAGACCCAGGGTTCAAACTAGCACTTCCTGCATTTCCGGAATTGGCAAGATGATTCTTTTACCACTGAGCTACCTGGGAAGACCAACCACTAAACATGCTACCTTACAAATGTTTTATTTCATAAATAAACTCAGTTATAGACATTGAGTCCTTTCAAAATGTAAGAAATGAGATGTTCTTTTCTATCTTCTCAAAATCAACTTGCTCACTTTTACTACTCAAATCAAGAGCCATCTCTTGTAGGAAGTTTCTTTGACTGTGTTCTAAAACTCACAGTTAATTTCTCCTTCTCCATTTGTGTATTACAATGCATTTATTTTTAAATTTTATTTATTTACTTTATGTGCATTTCAATTATTATGTTATTTATTAAATAAATATTTGCTAGTGTCTCTTGAATATGTATTACTATGGTAAGTTTTAGATTCTGCAGAAGAAATATAATTAAACACTAAACGGAAGGCTTATCTTTTTCTGCCCACACGAATGTAAGTACCATTATTTTATATTTCTTAAACAAGAGAAATTTATGTGCAGTAATAAATGGGTAAATAATAAATTTTATTGAATCCATAAATTCAATTCTTTACATTAGCCCAGTGGCCCAGTGAAGGAGGCTGACCTTAAAACTGGACTTGTAATAGGTGATGTTACTTTGCTCTGTCAGACTTTTAAGGAAAAAAGCACAGGAAAGAATTGTAGCTACTTGCCTGTATCCATTTTCTTATAAAATATTAATTTGTTTCTTGATTCAATTCCTATTTGATCAGTAATATCTTTGTGTTTATATGAATTTTTTCAGTTCTCTTTTCCTATTATGGTGAGTAATGAAGTGCTATCTTGTATTGAAATCATATCCAACAGAATTTTTAAAGCAGGATCAGACATATATATTTAATCATCTATGAACATTGCATCATTATATTAGAATACCTTTTTAAATTACTGGAATTCATATAAAATTGTACTATGATTTGTCTCACCCAGAAAGCACACAGATTAGAGAAAATCAGGTACATGTAGCATTTGTCCTTTGCTTACACACCCACCAGAAAACTTAAGTTTTCTGTGTAAAATTATCACATTAACTTTATTTATATACTTGACTTTTAAAGTCTTACAGTTTGGTTAAAAAAAAATCCCATAAAGTGATTAATTTATTTGACCTAAATATTTTTAGCAATAGACGAATCTGTCTTGTGAGTGTGTATGAAAGAATGAGGAGAAAGAAGTAGACTGCGTGAGGCTTGTGAGAAATTTGTCACAGATTCATTAGACATTAGGACTTGGAATAAATGAATGAAGAATAAAAGTGCAAAACAATTCAAAGCCCAAGATATTGCAAATACCAAATATATGCAATCTATCCACTGTGTACAATGTCATCACCTCATTCTGTTGAAAGAAGACTATGTGCGGGCTCAGTCACTAAGTTGTGTCCAATTCTTGGCAAGCTCATAGACTGTAGCCTATCAGGCTCCTCTGCCAATGGTATTTTCCAGGCAAGAATACTGGAGTGGACTGACATTTCTTCTTCTTCTTCAGGAGATCTTCCTGACCCAGAGATCAAACCCAAGTCTCCTGTGTCTCCCGTGTCTCCTGCATCTCCTACATTGTCAGGCAGATCCTTTACCACTGAGTCACCTGGGAAGACCAAAAGAAGCCTGGTAAAAATGACATCTCTCTCTCTACTTGGTGTACTACAACATAGGTACACTATGAATAACATCTGGAATTTTATGGTAAAATTTGTCTACAGAAAATAGGGAAGAAAAAAAGTTTGATCCATAGGCTAAAAGGTAATAGCCAATGGTTTCATCACAAACAACAAAGGGCATAATACAAGTGCTCTAAAGTGATGATATGACTATCATTTATTTATTTATCATGACCTATAGCAACTATCATATTATCAAATACTCTGATAAGTATTGTGACACTTAAAAAATTAGACAATAGTAATAGCAATTGTGCTACTACTAGAAGATAAAGGATAAAAATTACTCGGATTCAGAACTGAAAGAAATAAATTTTAATCTCCCATTAAATTTTTATGTCACAGAATATGAGACTAGGATGAGTTGTTATTTGTATATCTTTCAGAAAATCTTCCTTGAGTGTTATTTAATCATTCATCATGCATTTTAAGCATCTGTAATACTATTGAAAAATACTGTGATATGTTTTGTTGATATATAAAAGTTTTTGGAGTTTGAAGGAAGTAATGAATTATTCACACTGGAAGAGATGTAAACAATCAAGAAGTAGGACATTTCAGCTCAGCTTTGAAAGATGAGTTATAATTAGAAAGAAAAGAAGAAAATGAAATTCCATGATAAGGGATCAATGTGTACAAAGGCAGAGGTTGTCTTGAAAGTTCATGCCACGGTCCAGTTCAGTTCAGTCTCTCAGTCGTGTCCAACTCTTTGTGACCCCATGAATCGCAGCACGCCACGCCTCCCTGTCCATCACCAACTCCTGGAGTTCACTCAGACTTGCGTCCATCAAGTCAGTGATGCCATCGTTGATAAAATCAGAGGGCACATGGATAAAAGTAATGCAGAAGATATTGAAAAGGAAGTTTGGGCCCAAATCATGAAGAACTTTGCATGACCTGGAAATACTTTACTTTATTCTGCATTTAAAAGCCTAATAAGATTCTTCTGAAATCAATGTAGTATTTATTAAGTATTCCTTTTGTGTGGACTGAGACACAAACATAAGAGTAGATACTAATGCAAATAATAATGGTATTTGGAAATTGGTTGTGGTCCTTAGACCCTGTCTTGAATTTTTGTAACAGTATGTTAGATCCTTTATAGATCTGTATACAATCACATAGAATACTATGATTTACTGCAGTGGTCAGCAAACTTTTATATGGAAGTATCTGTGTGTGTTAGTCACTCAGTCGTGTCCAACTCTTTGTGACCTCACAGACAGTAGCCTGACAGGCTTCTCTGACCATGGGCTTCTCCAGACAAGAATACTGGAGTGGTTTGGCATTCCCTTCTCCAAAGGATCTTCCCGTCTCAGGGATCAAACCCTGGTCTCCTGCACTGCAGGCAGATTCTCTACCACTTGAGCACAGGGAAGTCTGATGGAAGTATTAGACGGTGGTGTATATATTAGGCTTTGAGAGCTGTAAGTTCTCTGTTCTTATGGTACTGTCATTGTAATGCAAAAGCAGCCACTTTGTTGTCATTGTTTGGTTGCTCAGCCCAGTAGACTCTTCTGTGACCCCATGGACCATAGACCCCCAGGCTTCTCTGTCCATGGGATTTTCTTGGCAAGAATATTGGAGTGGGTTGCCATTTCCTCCTCCAGTGGATCTTCCTGACCCAGGGATCAAATCCATGTCTCCACATCTCTGCATTGCAAGTGGATTTTTTACCACTGAGCCACTGAGGTAATTTATTATTACTAGAGTAATTTATTATTTACACAATGAATGGCTGTGGTTTGTGGCAATAAAATTTTATACCCCAAAACAGCCCAAAGATTTTATTTGACCTGTAGGCCATAATTTGCTGATTCCTGGCTTAGTCCAGTGAAAAGAGCCTCTGGAATTTTTCTTCACCCAATGTTACAGAAAAATCAGCAAATTATAGGGTCTATCTGTAGATTTCAGGAAATCTCTGAGGTCTCCCTCATTTGTGAAACTATTGCAAGTTTAATGGTTCCCCAAATTACCCTTAAGTTCAATAATTCTCCAGAGGGAGGACTGGAACTCACTGAAAGCTGTTGTACTCCTATTTATGGTTTTTTACATTGAAAGGGTCGGGAAGATCCCCTGGAGAAGGGATAGGCTATCCACTCCAGTATTCTTAGGCTTCCCTTGTGGCTCAGCTGGTAAAGAATCCACCTGCAATGTGGGAGACCTGGGTTCGATCCCTGGGTTGGAAAGATCCCCTGGAGAAGGGAAAGGCTACCCATTCCAGTATTCTGGCCTGGAGAAGTCCATGAACTGTATAGTCCATGTGGTCACAAAGAGTCGGACACGACTGAGCGACTTTCACTTTCAGTTTTCACATCAAAATGATACAGATTTAATTGACCCAGGGAAAGCGTACGTAGCACAAACTACAGAAGAGTTCCCAGTGTGAAGTAAACCACTGTCCTCAGCTATTTGATGAGATAATCAAGGGAAAAATAGCCAATCTCATACTTTAAGAAATTTAAATAGAATTATATTCCTTTCTCCAGAGGATCTTCTCAATCCAGGGATGGAACTCAGGTCTCCTGCACTGCATACAGATTTTTTACCATCTGTGCCACCAAGTAAGTCCTATATATATAAAGCATATCCAATGTAGACACTTTGTTCAGTGTTAATCTAGATAGAGTGAACAGAGAGCAATCATATACTTATGAATATGTTTCAATATCCCTGAAGATCACATTATCCTAGATTTTATTCCATTATCATGAATGATATAAAGCAAACTGTCTAACCCTATATTTGAGAGCCCACAAGTCCAAGTACCTCTTTCTCAGTCTCCAGTTACAGTGGTCCATTTAGTTTTTGACAAAATAAGCAATTGTTCCATAGACAATAAATGATATGATGTGGTAGAGATAGATAAGGAAAATTTCAAGAAGAAAATAATACAAGGACTAGCATTGCAGACTATAAAGGGACACACACTTTTGGGAACACCCAGTTAATTCATTGATTTTCAGTCTTATTTTCTCATCTGAAAGAGGAGGAATCTGATTACATGATGTTCCAAGCAAGAGTCTTCAAAGTCAAACTGGAGTGTATGTACTCCTGTGAATATTTAAAATCTTTCCAGGAGATAAACACACATAATAATTTCTTTAAGAAATTGTTTTTCAGATATCCAACTTCCTACCTCAAGAAAACCTTTGGTTTCTTGGCTCTACTTTCTAATATTTCCTTTTACCATGACCTATCTGCTCTCATTTCACAAAATTAAGACAACTTTTCCATCTTGAATCACATTACAGAGCCAGCCTAGCAGTGGTAAAACCTTGAGGACTGCTCAACGTACCTGACTGAGAGTTAAGTAATAGGAAAACAAAGTATATTGAGGGAGTCAGCACCTTATTTCACCCCCAAAATATACTCAGTAGATTTCCTGTCTAACCTATCTTGTATTCTATCATAGAAATTCAAAGGAAGTGAAATAAATTATAGAAGCAAGCATTAACAGATTTTTAAGAGATAAAAAATCAAATCAGTCTTTAACCTAAGGTTTGCTTTGACTCATTGACCTTAAGAATTGGATTTTCTAATTAGCTTATAGTGGTTGTTATCTTTAAGAAGAAAATCTGCAGTTCTAAGGTTTGATGAAAATATATTTAAAGCACATAAAATTGTATATTATGCTTGCACAAATATCTATAGGTATGAAAAAATATTTAGATTTCAGTTCAAAATGTGCTATGGCTACCTATGTTCTCAAAATTATTTTAAGGGGTGCAGAAGCAAAAACGTTTGAAAATCAAAACATCCAGTTCCTTCTAATATTAATGCAACTATTGCTAAATCAGGCAGACAAAGAGTGAATAAGAACATACTAATATCGTCTATGTTAAAAAGAGGAAACATAAATGTAGCAAACATTTTAACCCTAAGATTCTTCTCTCTCTCTCAATACATGTGATTTTTTTTCAAATGTAGAAACTACTGTGAATTGTCGATTTCCTGGATATCTTTATGCTTCATATATTTATACTTTTCCTCCATGGAAACATTAAAACTAGTATCTGAGGCGGGAACCCCATCAAGCCTAGGCAGGCAGTTGTAGTTCAGGAGGCAAGACTAGGCCTTTTGTGACTTGTAATCAAGTATATCAAGAAAAACAACCAAACATCAGACAGAAACCTTCCTTTAGGGAGACAGAGAGAAAGATCCAGAGTTTTTGTGAAACAAGACCAGACCAATTCACGCTATTAAAACCCAATCTAAATGAATCCTCATATTTTTCTGAAATGCATTGAGGATGTTCTTTCAGTGATGTAGACTTGGGGTTCAGTTCAGTTCAGTCGCTCAGTTGTGTCCAACTCTTTGTGACCCCATGAATCGCAGCACACCAGGCCTCCCTGTCCATCACCAACTCCCAGAGTTCACTCAGACTCACGTCCATTGAGTCAGTGATGCCATCCAGCCATCTCATCCTCGGTCGTCCCCTTCTCCTCCTGCCCTCAATCCCTCCCAGCATCAGAGTCTTTTCCAATGAGTCAACTCTTCACATGAGGTGGCCAAAGTATTGGAGTTTCAGCTTCAGCATCATTCCCTCCAAAGAAATCCCAGGGCTCATCTCCTTCAGAGTGGACTGGTTGGATCTCCTTGCAGTCCAAGGGACCCTCAAGAGTCTTCTCCAACACCACAGTTCAAAAGCATCAATTCTTCAGCGCTCAGCCTTCTTCACAGTCCAACTCTCACATCCATACATGACCACTGGAAAAACCATAGCCTTGACGAGACAGACCTTTGTTCGCAAAGTAATATCTCTGCTTTTCAATATGCTATCTAGGTTGGTCATAACTTTTCTTCCAAGAAGTAAGCGTCTTTTAATTTCATGGCTGCAGTCACCATTTGCAGTGATTTTGGAGCCCCCCAAAATAAATTCCATCACTGTTTCCACTGTTTCCCCATCTATTTGCCATGAAGTGATGGGATCAGATGCCATGAACTTCATTTTCTGAATGTTGAGCTTTAAGCCAACTTTTTCACTCTCCTCTTCCACTTTCATCAAGAGGCTGTTTAGTTCCTCTTCACTTTCTGCCATAAGGCTGGTGTCATCTGCATATCTGAGGCTATTAATATTTCTCCCAGCAATCTTGATTTCAGCTTGTGCTTCTTCCAGCCCAGTGTTTCTCATGATGTACTCTGCATAGAAGTTAAATAATCAAGGTGACAATATACAGCCTTGACGTACTCCTTTTCCTATTTGGAACCAGTCTGTTGTTCCCTGTCCAGTCCTAACTGTTGCTTCCTGACCTGCATATAGATTTGGGTAATGGTGATTATATAGGATTTCTCTTTGAATGATTTAGAACTATGCCTTGCAGGCTATGTTAATAATGAAGCTGTAGCTACTAAGGTGAACTCATCTAACTTATACAAGAGCCTTAGTGTAAACAGCCTACCAAGAGAGATACACAGACATGCAAAATATTTGCAGGGGAATTTATTACATTCTCTATGGGAAAACAGATTAAAGTGGAGGAAAATGTATGTAAGCCTTTCAACAGTAAAAAATATGAATTAAAAGACAAAGCTGTCAAAAACCATATTCCCAAGAAGTTGGAGGATGATTGCAGGTTCCCAGAGCTGCAAAGTGAATCAAATAAATTTCATTTTGTTATTTAGTTGCTGAGAATGAAGCCTTTCTAGAAGGGCAGGAAATATTTCCTTCCCTCTGTAAAGTTATCTTTGTTTTATTCATTTGAAGCAGCTGTTGGGAAACAATGAAATTTGGAGCCTGGTTGAAAATAATGGATTTTATTAACCACAAATTTATTTGCATATACCAGCATAACAGACCCACAAGGGAAATTAGTGAACTACAAAAGCTTGAACAAAAGAAGTGTGTGTATAGACCACATGACCTTGAGATGGCTCATTTCCAGGTATGATGCTCAACTTTGTCATTATTAACTTTCTTGTGAATATAACGATCCAATTTAATTCTGAATTTTCAACTGAGATGGATAATTTAACCGAGCTGGTTATTTCTCCGGCAGCTTTAAAAGACAGCCTTCTGCTTGTGGTGATCAATTTGGCTACATTTTCCTAAATACATATTTTCACGTCACATCTGATACTAAGACATGTCTGTACTAGTTTGATCATTCCAGGACAATAGATAATATTTCAGTGCCTAAGTAAACGATTTAATTGCTAAACAAGATTTCAAGAAACTGAACTTCATTTTAATCACAAACAAGCTGCAAGGCGATTTTCAATTACAGCAAGCTTTTTATTTTTCTCCAGCTGTGTGTCCCTGCTGATTCCTGAAATTACATGTAAGTTGTCCCAGATTTTGAAGTGGTGTACCTACTGAGGTTTTTCTTTTGTCAGTTGATGAAGTATCTGTGATTAGAACCTAAATAAATTGGCATTTATAAGATGCATTACTCCACCCTGTATATTTCAGGACATGATGATTGAGCATGAAGAAGGTCTGCGCTATCCCCTAGTGACAAGAGTGTTCCTAATTAGGCTGCTGGTGTTGCAAGTACTCACCTCTTCTGCAGGAACATCAAAAGATAATGTGGGAACTAAGCCCTAGAAAAAATAATCTGTTGGGTATTAGACAATCAGGTCAATAATGCATTGTATTTTCAAAGTTCCAGCTTTTAGAGAAGTTTGCCATGTGAGACCCAGAGTTTGTCAATTATTATTGTGTTTTACTGCAAAGCTTGAGTGAAGGTGAGGGTGGGGGCAGTAGTTGAAACAGAAATCCTTAATTTTGGAGGGTCAGAAAAAAAAAATATGGCTTTTAAGAGGAATCAAGGATAGCATCATTTAAAGATACTAGAGAACTATGCTAATGGAACACAGAAAAGAAAAAAAATGTTTTATTTCAACTGGGAGGGTTGATTTATTTTTCTTACTAACATAATTACCATTACTATTACCAATTTTGCTATTTTTTTTCTGTTGCTTCTTAACTCTTTATTTATTCAATAATCATGCACCAAATATGTAACTGACAGGTATGATATAAAAAAATTTTACTGCTTTTGAAAAGTACTGATTTATACAAAGATATTTACAAAGACATAGGGGGATCACAGTAAAAGGCGAGAAGATCAAGAATATCAGACAAGACAAGCTAGCACCACCTGGGAAGCCCAGACAAGACAAGACAGAACACAAGAAATTTCAAGTAGAAGGGAAAAATTATATTAAATCACTCCAAGTCAAATTTCAATAACAGATATTTCATGTGCTTCCCCAATAGATCAGCTGGTAAAGAATCTGCCTGCAATGCAGGAGACCCTGGTTCCATTCCTGGGTCAGGAAGATTCCCTGGAGAAGGGATAGGCTACCCACTTCAGTACTCAGGTGTGCCTTTTGGCTCAGCTGGTAAAGAATTCATCTGCAGTGCAGGCAGACCTGGGCTCAATCCCGGGTTGGAAAGATCCCCTGGCAAAGAGAAAGGTTACCTACCCCAGTATTCTGGCCTGGAGAATTCCATGGACTGTAGAATCCATGGGATCACAAAGAATAGGGCATGATTGGGTGACTTTCTCTTTCACTTTCATTAACAGATATGAGGGTTAGCTTATACCAAAACAAGAGAATAGTATAAAGGCACAAAAGGAAAAAAAAAAAAATCAGCAACTAGATTTCAAGATTATAAGTAATAACTTTTGGATCCATTTTAGACTGGTAATGATAGGTTAATATAAAACTGTGAAAGACTGTTCTCTTGGCAATGAAAGCTACTGGAAAGGCATAACAAGAACACTGTATTAAAAAGTTAAAAAATTAACTACACAATTAATGATATGCAATATCTGAATATGTTTATAGGAGTGAGGTCAAGAAAAATCACTTGAGGGAAATTTTGCTAAAATTAGAGCTAAGGTGGGCATAGACTTAGATTTACTGGCTGTTGTTAGTGCTGTGATATTTGAAGATAAACACTGAAAATTGGAAAATTAAAAAAAAATAATGAGCTGGAAAGATATGTTGATGGATTGGAAAACAATGCAAATTAAATGAAATTAAATTTTAAAATTGGCTTGAAATTAAAAATTTGAAAGTCTTATTTTTTTGTAGTAAGCTGTTTTGACTGAACATTGTGATATAGGGCTTAAAAAAACATATATTTATATAACATATATGATCTTTCATAAATTATAAGTTTGGAGATACAAAAAGCAATAGTTATTTTTTTCCATAACTTCCTCTGTCAAGTTTCTTTACCCATTAACACACCATCATCACCAACAACAATAAGAATTTAAGAGCTACCTCTAGAACACCAATAGGAAGATTGTGTGAAGATTTACACCTTTTCTAAAGAGGATTTCTTACAACAGAAGTTAGCTTAACTAACTGTAGAAAGGCTCATTATGCCCACAAATTTTAATGTATAGCAAAATTTCTGATCTTCAAAATGACCACCAATCCTATTACACAACTGCTGTGTTGTATAACTTTATTCAATTTCTATGTAACTCTGAATCCTATTCTTTTTTAATCATGAGCTTGTGACATATAACTATATATCTCATTATAAATTGAATGTCTATTTCTTAATAGCCATTTCATTTGATTTTATTTCATTTAATTTCATTTGATAATCTTTTGGATTTAGGCATACATTGTATCACATGTAGATGTGGGTATGTATGCACATAAAACTCAAGTGGGATGAAGCAGGAAAGAGTGAGTAAAGAAACAGAAGAAATCACTGATCACTTGCTACACAGTTGAATGTTTCCTTTTAGCAGAATATCTATTTAAATAACTTTTTTCCTGACAGACCTAATTAGTTCCTTAGTGTCTCCCTAGATATTTTCAAGTAATCTCAGTTATAGTGAATTAATTCAGCTTACAGGCAAATTTAAACTGAATGTAAAACCTAAACCTTAGTGTAAATAATTTTAATAATTATTTTAATTTACAATTGATAGTACTTTATAATAATATAAACTGAGTGCTCATGAATATTTCATTTTAAAAACATTGCCCAAAGACATTACATAACTCTCATTTCTTTATTTTATAGCTAAATAGTTAACATATATTTACATATCTGTGTTTCTCCTGTTTTAAAAAAAAATTCAACTGAGTAAATTTGAAGATCTAATTGATTTTATTCAACAATCCATGAATCAAGCTGGATCCCAACTAGTAAAGAGAAGACTCTGGCAGGAACTATAAAAAACTGAAGGTTATTATAGAAAGGGGGCTGGGCAAGGAGGTTATTAGGGAAAGAAAAGGGAAGATTGTTGAAGCTGGTCACTTTTCCTTAGGAGATAGGGCATGAGGTCTTATCATGCAGATTACCTCACCAGGGATGACTGGCATATTCCAGACTGATTGACTTACAATTCCACTCCTGGGAATGGAAGAAACTGCAGTTAGGTTAGGTATTAAGTCTTGGTGATATTTTGTACAAGTGGCTTCATTCTGGGCTGCTTATTTTATTTTTAATACCTCAGACGGAAAAACCAACAAAGTAATTGAACAGTTTGACAGCATAAATGTATTCTAACTAATGTGCAGAAGTTTTTATTCAAAATGCTTCCCTTGCTCATTTATTTCTACTTTTTGTGAACCGTTCAATTAGGTGTTTTGTTTTTGTATTACATATACATTGAAAAGTCAATCTTTGTGTATCTATGGTATATGTGTGAAATAAATCTCACAAGAAATAGCTTTATCTTGAAATGAATATCAATTTACTATATTTTAGAAGTTCATATTTCACTAACATATTTATTCTGTTAGCTAATATTTTAATAATGCAATTTAATAAGTAATTCTAGCTATAACTTTCAGTATAGTAACTTTTTGGCACTGATATTTTTCTTATTGGAGAAAGGGTGAATAATGAAAAGTCTAAATTGTAAATTAACTTCTATTAGATCACAGTGCTTTGTGATATATTCAAAAAATACTAGATTTTTGGTACTTAACTTGTATTATTCCTATTGATGCCAAAAATTTGGGCTCTGTGCACTGATGCTGAATAGAATCTCAGAGACAGAGTTTTGGATGAAGTAAAAAATAATACCTTCATTGCTTTGCCAGGCAAAGGGGGACACAGCAGGCTTGTGACTCTCAAAAATATGTGTCCCAATCTGGGAGGATTTGCTGGTAAGATTAGGGTGTGTGCAGGGCCTTTACTCCTTTAATCTGGCCTCTGTGGTGATCTCTTGAAGAGCTTCTCTGGCTCCTTAAATCCAGACTGAAGAATGCTAACATCTTCAGTTTGTTGGTGGTTTTAGTTCTGTAAAAAGCTCAAAGATTGTTATGTGTATCCTTTGAGGCAGAACCAGGACACTGACCCAAGACTACACTATTGTTTCTTGGCTGATCCTCCCTTGTCTCTCCATCTTTCTCACTCCTCTATTAGCAATTGTTCAGATTTACCCTTTGGAAATCTGATTTACCCTAAGGGCCCTGGAGGAGGAACTGGCAATCCACTCCAGTATTTTTGCCTGTGGACAGAACCCTGTGGACAGAGGAGCCTGGCAGGCTACAGTCCATGGGGTCTCAAAAGGTCCATAGCGTCCAAAAGGTTGAATGCTACTGATCAACTAATACTTACTACCTTTAAGAAAAGCCATACATACAAGAAAGGTGGGACAGAGGAAGGTTTCCATGCCCTAAATCCCAAAGGGTCCTGCTCAGTGTCACTATCAGAAATGGAAAAATTTTTAAAATAGCCTATGATTTCTTAATGAAGATATTATTATAATAGATTTATATTTTCAATAAACTAAGGCATATAAATAATTTTAGTGTTTTGAATACAGGTCTCCTATATCAGTCAGTTTTCATGATTATATGCAAGAAAACCAAGCCTGGTTAGCTTAAGAAGAGAAAGGGTTTATTGGAAAGATAAAGGCTGGTTTGAAAACTCATAGGCTTGAAAAGTAAGGACTAAGGGACAGCTGGCTGCACTAAAAAAAAAAGAGGAGGTCAAGTTAGAGTAAGTCTTCTGAATATAGCACAGGTACCACTAATTATTCTCCATTTCATTCCGAAAGAGATCTTTCTACAATAGCCATGCAATTTTTATATTGTTCCTGGGTATTTGAGCTGAGAAAGGAGTACAACCTTTAAAAGTATGACATATCTGTTGAGGACATAAACTGCTTGGACTCACGCCCAAGATGGTGGCAAGATTTGACTTCCATTAGTCCTTGAGTCTCATACACTTATTGTAATACATTAATTTGTGTCCTAAATGTCGGGCACCATGACAGTTCTGAGGCTGACCATAAAAGGACAAAAAGCAGTTGATGGCCCAATTTCTGGAAACCCGTACCCCTCTCCTGAAATAGTTGGATTAATCCTCCAACTCAGTAGCCTATAAAATCACCCAGCCAATAAAAATTAACCACCCCATATATGAGGGCCACTCTCTCCTCCTGAGACAGACTGCATTTTGCCTGAGTAATGTGTGTCTCTCTCAATAAAACTGCTTCCACTTTACTATGACTCACTCTTTAATTCTTTCCTGTGTGAAGCCAAGAACTCTTACTTGGCAGCCCCATCCCAGGAACTCACCCAAGACCTGGAACATTACCATCCCCTCCTGCAACAGCTTTACAAATGAAGAAGAAGAAGGTGGTCTTCTCCCCCATCCCCAGGTTCTGAGCTGACCTGGGCATTTTTACCTGGAGACAGTATTTCAGAAAACTCTTGAGGACTGTACTGCCAGTAGAGGTCAAACCAATTACATCTTTTTGAAACAGGTTATACATCAAATGATGTATTATTGATAGTTTACAAAATCCAGATCTAAACATATTAATACAAAGTGAGTAGTGTCTCATGCCCCTTACAAGATTAAGATGGAATATAACCTCCTAGTTGGTGGTTTAGTCTCTAAGTCATGTCTGACTCTTGTGACCCATGAATTGTAGCCCACCAGGCTCCTCCATCCATGGAATTTTCCAGGCAAGAATACTGGAGTGTGTTGCCATTTCCTATGCCAGAGGATCTTCCCAACCCAGGGATCAAACCCACGTGTCTTGCATTGCAGGCAGATTCATTACCAACTGAGCCACAAGGAAGCCCATGTTATCTCCTCAGGAAGTCAAATTAATGCAGATGCACAATATACTCTAAAGAAGAGGGAACAGGCCCAAATACACAAAGAAACATTTTATGTTTAAATTTGGCCATAATACACAAATTTTATTTCATCAGGGAAAATTTTGTAAGACTGTGTTGAGTCTTAACTTCCAAGTAGATAGTATCAATTTGAGTTAAACTGTATGGCATCGATCCAGTGTCACAGATTAGCTTGATGTGTGAAAAACCTACACATCTGGTGTTAGAAGTGAAGTAGTGTTATAGTGAATCAGATTGACAATGGAGACACACAAGAGTATATATATATATATATTTTTTATACCTCCATTGTGATTACCCAATACATCATGACTGGTTTTCAACAACAACAAAAAAAAATTACAAGTAATACTAAACAAGGGAAAACACAGTCTGAAGAAGCAAAGTAAGTGTCAGAATTGAACTCATGTATAACAGATTTTGGAATCATCAGACAGGAATTTTAAAATAACTGTGATCGATATTAAGGCTATAATGGAAATAGTAGACAATATATAAGAACAAGCTAGTAATGTAAACAATGAGATGGAGATTCTAAGTAAGGAATTAAAAATGAAATGATAGAAATAAAACATACCATAATAGAAATGAAGAATACCTTTGATGTGCATATTAGCAGACTGGATAACCAGGATAAGAATCAATGAGCATAAAAATGGTCTGTAGAAAGTCCCCAAACTGAAATGAAAAGAGAGAAAGATGAAAATTGACAACAACAAAAAAGACATCCAGAAACCACTGAACAATTTCAAAAGGTATAACAAAAATTTAAGGTTTCTACTCTTCTTGATGCTTCATTCCTTATTACTTTCCTGAACAGAATATTCTCTGGGCCCTCCCATCAAAATAAATAGGCAGATGAGTTTTATTATATATTTATTCTAATATTCTCACTTTTCTGAATCTTATCATCATTTTTCTACCATCTGCCATGCATTTGTGGATTATCAATTTCACTATGGAATATTGCTTCTTCAAGCTTCCCAAAGTCATCCTAGCAGCACATTAGAACATCTCCCAGAATCCTTGTCAGTGTGTTAAATCCTGTGTTCTAAGAAAGTGCTTCCATATCAAAGAAGTTATCTAATCTTATATTATTTCCCAGCACCCTCAGGAGCCAATCTTATATGTGGTTTCATAACTCTATCCAGAACATTTTGGCTAACTCTTGCAGCTTCTTCAGCACAGTCTCTCCTTCTTTCATCAGACTGAGCACTTATTTATCCAGATTTTGCTGTATCTTAGTCCAGTTCCTCCTTTGGTAGTCAGGAGGGCAGGTGGGAATAGGGTACGGCATGCTTTATTTTATAATAGAGACTCCATATTGTTTTTACATAAGAAAGAACTAACATGGAAGTGTTAGCCATGTTAGTAAAATGTTTGGTAAAACCAAAATATTCCTGGAAGTCTAAGGATTCATGATTTTAATTGAATCAATCTTCAGGCCCCTAATACAACTCATTTCTGCGTGTGTGTGCTCAGTTCCTCAGTTTTGTCTGACTCTGTGTGATGCTATGGACTGTAGCCTGAAAGGCTCCTCTGTCTATGGGATTCTCCAGGCAAGAATACTGGAGTAGGTTCCCATGCCCTCCTCCAGGGGATCTTCTGGACCCAGGGATCAAACCCTTGTCTCCTGCATCTACTGCATTGGCAGGCAGATTCTTTACCATGGAGCCACCTGGGAAGCCCAATACAACTTGTACAGTTTTCACTTCCTCTGTAAAACACCTAATCTTGGCATTAGAAATTTACTGATCTGAGAAATTAAACTTTGACAATCTGCTATCTTAATAAATCCTGAGACCATCCATTATTTCCCTTGTGCCTTCTTGTTAAAAGAGATGATTATGTATTAATATGCTACCAGTTAGTTAGTCCCTCTGGTTTTCACAGTTTGCCATAGTTCAGTTCAGTTCAGTCACTCAGTTGTATCTGACTCTTTGTGACCCCATGCACTGCCAGGCCTCCCTGTTCATCACCAAGCCCGGAGTTTACTCAATCTCATGTCCATTGAGTAATGACATCCAACCATCTTATCTTCTGTTGTCCCCTTCTCCTCCCACCTTCAATCTTTCCCAGAATCGGGGTCTTTTCAAATCAGTCAGTTCTGGGCATCAGGTGGCCAAAATATTGGAGTTTCAGCTTCAACATCAGTCCTTCCAATGAATATTCAGGACTGATTTTTAGGGTGGACTGGTTGGATCTCTTTGCAGTCCAAGGGACTCTCAAGAGTCTTCTCCAACACCACAATTCAAAAGTATCAATTCTTCAGGGCTCAGCTTTTTTATAGTTCAACTCTCACATCCATACATTACTACCGGAAAAAACATAGCCTTGACTAGACAGAACTTTGCCATAAACTGGTGACTATTTACCTTCAGTCTTTTACTGTCTTTAAAGAATCTTTTGATATCAGCCATATTTTTATATGATCCTTATAATCACTAATTCTCTTATACCTCTCCATGTCTTGAGATGCTACACCCAACAGGTCATAAACTTCCCATTGTCATTTCAGTCCAGTTCATCTCCAGTCACAGCTTTAACATTGTACCAAGACAAAATACCTGGAACAATCCATATTCCACTTACCATCCATGCTAAGGTCCCCTTGCCAATCTGCTACAAAATCCTATTTTAATATTTGCTTTCTCAAATCAGTGAGGACACCAACTTTCTTAGATTGAGTTTCCCAGGAAACAGACTTAGAAATCTGCATACAGTAAGTTTATTTGGAGATACTCTTGTGAACATCTCCAAGAGTGAAAGAAGCAGATGTTGGTAGGATAAGCTGAACTCTGATGCTTTTGCTACAGAGATTTTAGCCACCCTTACAGGTAGCTGTGGTACAGGGGTGTCCTTTCAGAATTAGATGTTAATAAAAGCAAGAAGCCAGGTCTTGCGATACACCCTTTTGATCAGTTACTGTGTGAGGAAGTATTCATAATGTTAATGTCCAAAGATACAGCACTGTTAACTTTATACTCAATTATTAACAATCTCCATCTTTCTTAACTTTAGACAATTTAAAAAAAGAAAGAAAGAAAATCAAGTCCTTATTAGTAGTATCACAGACTTCCATGGTATATATATTGCTGCCATAGCTAATTTTAAACTTTGATGTTATGTGGCCTACCAGAGT
>SJYQ01105088.1:39678-59963 GCA_006410935.1 Redunca redunca | reverse complement strand
GGTTGCCATTTCCTTCTCCAATGCATGAAAGTGAAAAGTGAAAGTGACATCGCTCAGTCGTATCCAACTCTTTGCGACCCCATGGACTGCAGCCTACCAGGCTCCTCCGTCCATGGGATTTTCCAGGCAAGAGTACTGGAGTGGGTCGCCATTGCCTTCTCCTTGGAAAATGAACATATTCTGATTCACAAAACAATTGAAAAACTTCACAAGAAGCCTTATGAACTATAAAGATGTTAATGAAGTCAACGGCAGAAAGCGAGAGGATATTTGTCCATTAATAAAACCAATTCAAATACATATTTTCATTCAAGTTCAGTAATTTTATATATATATGTAAATAATATCTCTCACCTAAGAAAAGTTTTAAGTAAAAAGCATGAAAACAATAATAAAAAAAACAGCTGTAACCCCATTCTGAAATATAAACACTGTTAATATTTTGTTGCTAACTCTTCCATAGGTATTTCTATTCAGTAGAAAGACAAAAGCACTTTTTTCCTTGTGCTTTATAACAAATGGGATCAATCTTTAACTATAGTTTAAACTCAAATTGCTTCATTTATTTTTCATGAATCACTTTTTGCTAATAAAGGGTTAATTTTGCTGTAACCTATCTCTTAAAATACTTATTGGAAGACAGTGTTCTGCCCATGTGTGTATAATGGAAATTCTGATATCAATTCTTATGTTAAAAAAACTCTTCACTATTCCAATATTAACCTAATGTGTTAAAAATCTGAGTTGCTTTTAGTTTGTTTGCATTACAAACTGACCTAACCTGATTTGCTTTTCAGATCAGAGAATTTTTGAGTAACTACTGGTAGCTTCCAATAGCTAGAGATAAGTTGAAGCTGAAGATTTTCTCTACAGGAAACTTACTCCTGCAAGGGATGTCACCATAAAAATATCTCACCTCAAATTCTGTTACATTCATTGGCAAGCAAGCATGTGTGTGCACATTCTCATTCATACAACCTCTTCTGCAAACCTGGCGAAGCCTCTATTTTCTGCCTTTAGGCAATCCAGTAAATTCCTTATTTGAAGGAAAAACTTCAGGATACATTTTGGGGAGGATCAGATGACAAAATCATCTGTTATTGGTTCAAAAAAAGGAGCTGAGTTGTAAGCCTAGGACTCCATTCTTAAAGGGACTGCTTGGTTCATTAAATTCTTTTACTCTCCTAGTCAGAAGTTCCCACAAGTATTTCTTTATTATCTGAATAATTTTGCTACTACTTATTTTACCAATGAAAAAGCACATCTGTGCTCATTTACAAGTTTTTTAATACTTAATGGATATAAAGATAAGTCTAAAAAAATAAAAAAGATAACCCTAGTTGTTATTACTGGAATAGAGTTTGTAATTATATATTAAAATGCTAAATGACATTGGTGAGGAGATAGTCTATATCATTTATTATCATTTAAACCTCTATCTATCTAAGTATCCTTTATATTGAAATATTTTAAATTGTAAATAATAAATACTGCTTGTTTATGTTTGATACTTTAAGTTACTGTTGACCTTCACTCAAAAAGTTATTGGTGTCATATACAAAGGGATAGTGTTCTTATGATTTCTCAAGAATCTACAGTTAATTTATATTAAGGGAAATTCTACTATAAGATTTTCATAAGGAGCTAGCATATTATATACATTCTGTGCTGAACATTCTGAAGCATATCAAGATTCTTATTCAGAACTCCTACCGGCTTCCCTGGTGGTGCAGAGGTTAAAGCGCCTGCCTGCAATGTGAGAGACCTGGGTTTGATCCCGGGGTGGGGAAGATCCCCTGGAGAAGGAAATGGCAACCCACTCCAGTATTCTTGCCTGGAGAATCCCATGGATGGAGGAGCTTGGTGGGCTACAGTCCATGGGTGGCAAAGAATGGGACACGACTGAGCGACTTCACTTTCACTTTCACTCCAGCCATTGGGTATGCACTCAGCAGATAATCCTCAGCTGTTGCTATTTCAAGAGATGCCACAGTGAAGACAAACTTAGCCAATGCTGCATTGCCTTCCTGGGGTGGCCATAACTAATATATCAATACATAAAAGTCTGGTCCTCTTGTCCCTATTCAGGACAACTCTTGAGGAATTTTCCCTTCTCAGTTTTCTTACTCATTGGCAGAGGCTGGCATTGAACCCTACATGCTGTTCAATTTCTCCATCTGGGCAAATCCTGCCTCCTTCTCCCTTCACAGGTGTTGATCCCATGAGTGATCCATACTTCATCTTTTCAGATAAGCCAACAGATGATGTACTCCTTTGCCATCATTACCTTTCCGTAAGGTCAATGCATTTCAATTCATGGAGTCAAAACACTGTCACATAACTTAAAGGATAGCAATGTCTGATTACCTTGAAAGGGAAAGGGAAGTTGCTCAGTCGTGTCCGACTCTTTGTGACCCCATGGACTGTAGCCTATCAGGCTCCTCTGTCCATGGGATTTTCCAGGCAAGAGTGCTGGAGTGGATTGCCATTTCCTTCTCCAGGGGATCTTCCCGAGCCAGGAATCAAACCCGGGTCTCCCGCATTGCAGGCAGTTTACCTTGTGGTGGTGCTAAAAATTTTCTCTCCAAGAAAAATCAGCACAAGCTTTGTTTAAAACTGAAATGGAATTTATTTTTTACATCTCTTGGTAGCTTGTTATAAGCTGTTTATTGGTTATAACCAGTCATGCATTTAAAAATTTATTGCTAATATGTATCCTCCTGCTCAGTCCCTAAGTCATGTCAACTCTTTGTGACCCCATGGGCTGTAGCTCTCCAGGCTCCTCTGTCCACAGGATTTTCCAGGAAAGAATACTGGAGTGGGTTGCCATTTCCTCCTCCAGGGGACCTTTCTGACCCAGAAATCAAACCTGTATCTCCTACACTGGCAGACAGAGTCTTTACCACTGAGCCACTATATGTTTATAACTATTTCTATTTTGGAGAGGTGCAGAAGTTAAAAAATGTCTTGCAGGTCATCTAGATAGTAAAAATTTCAGCTGGGGTATATATTATGATATATTACAGAATCAAGATGGAAACAGAGGAGCTTCAAGATGGAAACAGAGGAGCTTCCCTGGTAGTCAGGTAGTTAAGATTTCACTTTCCAAGGCAAGGGGTGTGAGTTCTATCCCTGGGTTGTGTGCCTTATGGCCAAAAAAACAAAACATAAACCAGAAGTAATATTGTACCAAATTCAATAAGGACATTAAAAAATGATCCACATAAAAAATAAAGACAGAACTAAAGTAGATGTAGAAATTTATTTTAAATTAGAAACATACATATAAATTCTCAAATATTTATCACATGAACTACAAATTTCCTAAGTGCTTAAACCACAGCTTCCTTAGAAGTATCAACAGATCCTGTATATTTGAAGGATATAAATATTTTTTGGTTTAAACATTAAAATGTCATGTATGTATCTATCATTGTCTTTTGCATGTCATTCTTAACAGAATGAAGGAATTTAACATTTTAGATAAACAAAAAGCATTTTTAGCTAAGGATACAACTTTGTGTTTTTTAATTAGACATAGAATTTGCAGCAGAACAATTTTGTCCAATATTTTAGTCCTAACACCAAAACTATTTGACTAGATTTTATGTCACTCTGAAAGTCTCAGTTGGTATATTTAATCTACTGAGTAGAACAATGTATTTTTATAGTGGGCACCAATGGTAAAGAATCTGCCTGCTAATGCAGAAGCAGCAAGAAATGTGGGTTTGATCCTTGGGTCAGGAAGATCCCTTGGAGAAGGAAATGGCAACCCACTACAATATTCTTGCCTGGAGAATCCCATGAACAGAGGGACCTGGCAGACTACAGTCCATGGGGTCACAAAAAGAGTCAGACATGACTGAATGACTTGAGCACACGATACTGATAGTTGATCAGAAGTAAGAGATCTATCTGGAAAGAACAAGTAAAGCAAAATATGCCTAATCAGAATAGACCATAGAACTTGAAAGCTCATTGGGTCCAATCATAGACAATAGCACTGATATGGGAGAGACAAAGGAGAAGAACCAAAATGGGCAACCTGCCAGAGAAACCATGCATGTTCCTCTAAGACCCAGGGTTTTGCTTTGGTCTCTCCAGTTTTAGAAAATTGAGGTATAAGATATTTCTGAGAAACTTTGAAATCAAAGAACTTAATTTAAATCATGGTATAATTCAGTGTAAAATACTCTAGAATTTAAAACACACACACACATTTAGGATTGAAAGCTTTGAAGCTTTAAGTTCTCAGTATAAAATATAAAACCAAAGGGAGATATTGTAAATTGTGTAGAAGATATTTTAATGATAAATAAATAATAAAATCAATTCAATCCACATATATATGTGCATATGCACACACATATTTTCATACCACACAACTACATACACATTACTTCCATGGTGTAGATACACACACACACATATGTATGTATATATATTTGAGATACTAGAGATTTCAATTTTTCCCACATGGTTTGGAGTCTATTGATAGATACAAAAGCATTAAAGAGGAGGTGAGATTATCAGATTAATGAATAATAAATGGTAGACTGAAATACATGGCATGGATATACAATAAATGGAGTTTGTTGTTGTTGAGTCGCTCATTTGTGTCTGACTCTTTAGGACCCCATGAACTGCAGCACGCCAGGCTTCCCTGTTCTTCACCATCTCCCAGAGATTGCTCAAACTCATGTCCATTGAGAAAGTGATGCCATCCAACCATCTTGTCCTCTGTCTCCTGACTTCAATCTTTCCCAGCATCAGGGTCTTTTACAATGAGTCAGCTCTTCGCATAAGGTGGCCAAAGTATTGGAGCTTCAGCTTCAGTATCAGGCCTTCCAATGAATATTTAGGACTGATTTCCTTTAGGATTGACTGTTTGGATCTCCATGCAGTCCAAGGGACTCTCAAGAGTCTTCTCCAACACCGCAGTTCAAAAGCATCAATTCTTCAACACTCAGTTTTCTATATGGTCCAACTCTCACATCCATACATGATTACTAGAAAAACCATACCTTTGACTTCATAAGCTATTAATAAGTCTTGGACAGCAGACCTGAGTGCTTATTTTATATAAATCAACTTCGTTAAAGAAAACAAGAAGGATGCTGATTGATCTGAGCTTGCCCACAATTTTCATCAGTAACACTAAATCATGCTCACATTTCCTGTAGGGAAAGAATAAAACAAAAGTTGAAGAAAAGCCAATAGTTGAATTCTAAAAAAATTTCTTTACATTGTACATGAGAATTCAAGTATTATTGGCTGTGTTTCTGTGTTTTTACCTGCACATACTTTACATCATAAAGCTTCTCCCAATGCATTCAACAGTCTCCATTTTGTTTCAGAATTTCTTATTAATATGATGGCATAGCCTAATCAGGGGAGCTTTGTAAAAAATACATGCTTGTATATGTTGTTACTTTCTGAACCATGTACCAGCTTGCTGTCCCTTTTTAGTTGTAATTATGTGAAATCACAGTATTGTAAAAGGATATTACAAACTATTTCTCTCACCTATATAAACAGGTTAAACATTAAGTGATTATCAGTGGGCCATGTGATATCTTTTGTTCATGAATAAAATATTTAGTCTTGAGTGGCATATATATTGGCTCACTTTTAAAAATCAAAATAAATTTTGAACAAAAGGAATTCAAAAGATAAAACCTGATTAATTTATACAGAGGGTTTCAGCAAACTGTGACTATTTTAGCATCAATATATTTATTTATTCCTCCACAATTATTGATTCTTTCCCATATGCCAGATACTCTACCAATCTCTAAGAGTATACGGGTAAAGTATGTAATAAGATATGTTATATAAATACAAGTTTGTTATACAATCTGGTGAATATAGAAGGGAAGTCTTATTTTTCCAATGTTACAGAAGAATTCAGTCTAGTTCATTTTAATTAAGGGATATTTTGAAATGAATATAATCATACTCTTTCCACCCCCTCATTCTTCTACATAATTAGGAGCAACACTAATATGCATGGTCAGAATCTAAGATGTTTCCTGGGACATATGTTTATCTGGAGATAGAGTCACCAACATATAAGGCCATGGGTTTTATTACATTAAGTCTTCTGCCATAAACTGAATGCTAATCAAGTATTCAATGATTCAAGGGGCTGGATAGTAAATAATTGGAATGAATCTACCATGCAGATCAAACTCACCCTACATCTTATGGTCTATATTAAGCCATGGAATAAGAAGATTTAAAATGTGTGGTCTTTCACCTATTTTGTTAACAATCATTGTAGGTTAGGGGTTATTAAAACTTGTCTGTGCAATAATAACAGTACAAAAAATGTCTTCACAACCCAGATAATCACAATGGTGTGATCACTCACCTAGAGCCAGACATCCTGGAATGTGAAGTCAAGTGGGCCTCAGGAAGCAGCACTACAAACAAACCTAGTGGAGGTGATGGATTTCTAGTTGAACTATTTCAAATCCTGAAGATGATGCTGTGAAAGTGCTGCAATCAATATGCCAGCAAATTTGGAAAACTCAGCAGTGGCCACAGGACTGGAAAAGGTCAGTTTTCATTCCAGTCCCAAAGAAAGGCAATATCAAAGAATGCTCAAACTACTGCACAATTACACTCATCTCACATCTAGTAAAGTAATGCTCAAAATTCTCCAAGCCAGGCTTCAGTAATACGTGAACTGTGAACTTCCAGATGTTCAAGCTGGTTTTAGAAAAAGCAGAGGAATGAGAGATCAAATCGCAAAGATCTGCTGGATCATTGAAAAAGCAAGAGAGTTCCAGAAAAACATCTATTTCTGCTTTATTGACTATGCCAAAGCCTTTGACTGTGTGGATCACAATAAACTGTGGAAAATTCTGAGACAGATGGGAATACCAGACCACCTGACCTGCCTCTTGAGAAACCTACTTGCAGATCAGGAAGCTACAGTTAGAATGGGACATGGAACAACAGACTTATACCAAAGAGGAAAAGGAGTACATCAAGGCTGTATATTGTCACCCTGCTTATTTAACTTATTTGCAGAGTAGATCATGAGAAACGCTGGGCTGGAAGAAGCACAAGCTGGAATCAAGATTTCCAGGAGAAATATCAATAACCTCAGATATGCAGATGACACCAGCCTTATGGCAGAAAGTGGAGAGGAACTAAAAAGCCTCTTGATGAAAGTGAAAGAGGAGAGCGAAAAAGTTGGCTTAAAGCTCAGCATTCATAAAACGAAGATCATGGCATCCGGTCCCATCACTTCATGGCAAATAGATAAGGAAACAGTGGAAACAGTGTCAGACTTTATTTTGGGGGGATCCAAAATCACTGCAGATGGTGACTGCAGCCATGAAATTAAAAGACGCTTACTCCTTGGAAGAAAAGTTATGACAACCAAGATAGCATATTGAAAAGCAGAGACATTACTTTGCCAACAAAACTCCATCTAGTCAAGGCTATGGTTTTTCCCATGGTCATGTATGGATGTGAGAGTTGGACTGTGAAGAAAGCTGAGTGCTGAAGAATTGATCCTTTTGAACTGTGGTGTTGGAGAAGACTCTTGAGAGTCCCTGGGGCTGCAAGGAGATCCAACCAGTCCATTCTGAAGGAGATCAGTCCTGGAATATCTTTGGAAGGAATGATGCTAAAGCTGAAACTCCAGTACTTTGGCCACCTTATGAGAAGAGTTGACTCATTGGAAAATACTCTGATTCTGGGAGCGAGTGGGGGCAGGAGGAGAAGGGGATGACAGAGGATGAGATGGCTGGATGGCATCACTGACTCTATGGAGGTAAATCTGAGTGAACTCTGGGAGTTGGTGATGGACAGAAAGGCATGGCGTGCTGCGCTTCATGGGGTTGCAAAGAGTCGGACATGACTGAGAGACCTAACTGAACTGAACTGTGTGATAATAAAACCAAAATTTAAGTCTTAAGGTTATTCTTGTTTGTTTTTTTTTTTGTTTTGTTTTTATATTTTATTAGTTAGAAGGGAGCATGATTCAAAAGGAAAAAAGAATATGACTATGTATGGTGATGGATATTAAGTAGACTTCTTGGGGTGATAATATATACAAATATTGAATTATTCTGACAGAGCATGGTCCACTGAAGAAGCAAATGGCAAGCCACTTCAGTATTCTTGCCTTGAGAACCCCATGAACAGTATGCAAAGGCAAAATTATAGGACACCAAAAGAGGAACTCCCCAGGTCATTAGGTGCCCAATATGCTACTGGAGATCAGTGGAGAAATAACTCCAGAAAGAATGAAGGGATGGATCCAAAGCAAAAACAATACCCAGCTGTGGATGTGACTGGTGATAGAAGCAAGGTCCGATGCTGTAAAGAGCAATATTGCATACAAACCTGGAGTGTCAGGTCCATGAATCAAGGCAAATTGGAGGTGGTCAAACAAGAGATGGCAAGAGTGAACATCAACATTCTAGGAATCAGCGAACTAAAATGGACTGGTTGGGTGAATTTAACTCAGATGACCATTACATCTACTACTGCGGGCAGGAATCCCTCAGAAGAAATGGAGTAGCCATCATGGTCAACAGAAGAGTCTGAAATGCAGTACTTGGATGCAGTCTCAAAAATGACAGAATGATCTCCGTTCATCTCCAAGGCAAATCATTCAATATCACAGTTATCCAAGTCTATGCCCAAACCAGTAATGCTGAAGAAGCTGAAGTTGAACAGTTTTATGAAGACCTACAGGTCCTTTTAGAACTAACACCCAAAAAAAAAAAAGTCCTTTTCATTATAGGGGACTGGAATGCAAAGTAGGAAGTCAAGAAACGCCTGGAGTAACAGGTAAATTTGGCCTTGCAATACAGAATGAAGCAGGGCAAAGACTAATAGAGTTTTGCCAAGAAAATGCACTGGTCATAGCAAACACCCTCTTCCAACAACACAAGAGAAGACTCTACACATGGACATCACCAGATGGTCAACACCAAAATCAGATTGATTATATTCCATGCAGCCAAAGATGGAGAAGCTCTGTACAGTCAACAAGAACAAGACCAGGTGCTGACTGTGGCACAGATCATTAACTCCTTATTACCAAATTCAGAATGAAATTGAAGAAAGTAAGGAAAACCGCTAGACCATTCAGGTATGACCTAAATCAAATCCCTTATGATTATACAGTGGAAGTGAGAAATAGATTTAAGGGCCTAGATCTGATAGAGTGCCTGATGAACTATGGAATGAGGTTCGTGACATTGTACAGGAGACAGGGATCAAGACCATCCCCATGGAAAAGAAATGCAAAAAAGCAAAGTGGCTGTCTGGGGAGGCCTTACAAAAAACTGAAAAGAAGAGAGACGAAAAGCGAAGGAGAAAAAGAAAGATACAAGCATCTGAATGCAGAGTTCCAAAGAATAGCAAGAAGAGATAAGAAAGCCTTCCTCAGTGATCAGTGCAAGGAAATAGAGGAAAAGAACAGAATGGGAAAGGCTAGAGATCTCTTCAAGAAAATTAGAGCTACCAAGGGAAAATTTCATGCAAAGATGGGCTCGATAAAGGACAGAAATGGTATGGACCTAACAGAAGTAGAAGTTATTAAGAAGAAGTGACAAAATACACGGAAGAACTGTACAAAAAAATCTTCATGACCCAGATAATCATGATGATGTGACCACTAATCTAGAGCCAAACATCTTGGAGTGTGAAGTCAAGTGGGCCTTAGAAAGCATCACTACGAACAAAGCTAGTGGAGGTGATGGAATTTCAGTTGAGCTGTTTCAAATCCTGAAAGATGATGCTGTGAAAGTGCTTCACTCAATATGCCAGCAAATTTGGAAAACCTAGCAGTGGCCACAGGACTGGAAAAAGTCAGTTTTCATTCCAATTCCAAAGAAAGGAAATACCAAAGAATGCTCAAACTACCGCACAATTGCACTCATCTCACATGCTAGTCAAGTAATGCTCAAAATTCTCCAAGCCAGGCTTCAGCAATACGTGAACCGTTAACTCCCTGATGTTCAAGCTGGTTTTAGAAAAGGCAGAGGGACCAGAGATCAAATTGCCAACATCCGCTGGATCATGGAAAAAGCAAGAGAGTTCCAGAAAAACATCTATTTCTGCTTTATTGACTATGTCAAAGCCTTTGACTGTGTGGATCACAATAAACTGTGGAAAATTCTGAAAGAGATCGAAATACCAGACCACCTGACCTGCCTGTTGAGAAACCTACCTGCAGGTCAGGAAGCAACAGTTAGAACCGGACATGGAATAACAGACTGGTCCCAAATAGGAAAAAGGAGTACGTCAAGGCTGGATATTGTCACCCTGCTTATTTNCCATCACTTCATGGCAAATAGATGGAGAAACAGTGGAAACAGTGTCAGACTTTATTATTTTGGGCTTCAAAATCACTGCAGATGGTGACTGCAGCCATGAAATTAAAAGACGCTTACCCCTTGGAAGAAAAGTTATGACCAACCTAGATAGTATATTCAAAAGCAGAGTCATTACTCTGCGACTAAAGTCTGCCTAGTCAAGGCTATGGTTTTTCCCTTGGTCATGTATGGATGTGAGAGCTGGACTGTGAAGAAGGCTGAGTGCTAAAGAATTGATGCTTTTGAACTGTGGTGTTGGAGAAGACTCTTGAGAGTCCCTTGGACTGCAAGGAGATCCAACCAGTCCATTCTGAAGGAGATCAACCCTGGGGTTTCTTTGGAAGGAATGATGCTGAAGCTGAAACTCCAGTACTTTGGCCACCTCATGCGAAGTGTTGACTCATTGGAAAAGACTTTGATGCTGGGAAGGATTGGGGGCAGGAGGAGAAGGGAACGACCAAGGATGGATGGCTGGATGGCATCACTGACTCGATGGACGTGAGTCTGAGTGAACTCCGGGAGATGGTGATGAACAGGAAGGCCTGGCGTGGTGCGATTCATGGGGTTGCAAAGAGTCGGATACGACTGAGCGACTGAACTGAACTCACCCAGTAAAGTAGTGTTGTTTGTCAATTATCTCTCAGAAAAAAAAAAGGGGGTGAAAAATAAGTAATTTTTACCACAAATTACAAAATACCAGGGAACAAACTGGAGGAAAATAGTTGAATATGTATGTCTATTATTTTAAATAAAATTTTTGTTGGAATCTTAGCTTTAGAGCCAGATGTATCTGGAAATGGTTACAGACCTTGAACAGCAGGTGAAGTATTTTCTTTAATTTTTATTTTATATTGGAGTATACTTGATTAACATGTGTTAGTTTTAGGTGTAGAGGAAAGTAATTCAGATATGAATATACATGTATCTATCTTAAAATTATTTTCCCTTTTTAATTATTACAAAGAAAATATCAAAGTTCCCTGTGCCACACAAAAGGTCCTTATTGGTTATCTATTTTAAATACAGAACTATGCATATGTCCATCCCAAACTCCCAATCTATCCCTCCCTTACACTCCTCCCTCCTGTTAACCATACATTCATTCTCTAAATTTGTGAATCTGTTTATGTTTTGTAAATAAATTTATTTGNATTTGTGAATCTGTTTATGTTTTGTAAATAAATTCATTTGTATCAATTTTTTTAGATTCCACATATTAGTGATATATGACATTTGTCTTTACCTGATTTAGTTCACTTAGCATGATAATTTCTAGGTCCATCTAGATTACTACAAGTGGCAGGACTTCATTCTTTTTAATGGCTAAGTAATATTCTATTGTATATAAGTACCATTTCTTCTTTATTCATTCATTAATCAATGGACATTTAGGCTATTTCCATGTCTTGACTACAATGTACATTGGGTTGCACGTATCTTTTTGAATTATAATTTTTCTCTGGATACATGCCCAGGAGTGGTGTGGCTGGATGAAATGGTAGCCTCATTTTTAGATTTTTAAGGAACCTCCATGCTGCTCCTTTTACATTTTTACCAATAGTATTAAAAGTTTCCCTTTTCACCATACCTCTCCAGCATTTATTGTTTGTAGAATTTTTGATGCTGGCCATGCTGACTGGGGTGAGGTGATATCTTTTATAGTTATGGTTTGCATTTTCTAATAATTAACATTGTTGAGCATCTTTTCATGTGCCTCTTGGCGATCTACATGTCTTTGAAGAAATGTCTGTTTAGGTCTTCTGCCAATACCATAAGTAACTGGATTGTTTGTTTGCTAATTTGTTTGTTTATTTTTGAGCCACATGAGCTGTTCATAAATTTTGGAGCATAATCCTTTGTTGATCACATCATTTCTAAATATTTTCTCCCATTCTGTGAGCTGTCTTTTTGCTTGTTTTTGGCTTCCTTTACTGTGCAAAAGCTTTTGAGTTTGATTAGGTCCCATTTATTTATTTTTGTGTTTATTACCATTCCTCTAGGAGACCTAATGAAAAAGATATTACTGAAATTTATGTCAAGGAGTGTTCTGCCTATCTTCTCCTCTAAGAGTTTTATAGTATCTCATTTCATTATAATCTTTTTTTTCCCTTACAACACCTGAATAAGGATAATAATATTCATAGAGGAATTTTGATAAATGCTTCAAATGTCCTAAGACTATTCTAAGTGAACACATGAACTATAGTTTTTAGTACCTGGGAGAACTCTGTGAAGCAAATATTAATATTATCTCCATTAAGCAGATAGGGCACTGAGGCATAGAATATTAAGTAAACTGACAAAGATTATACCGCTATTATTTCTAGGATATTCTGATTCCAAAATCTCTACTGTAGAATATAATTCTTTATAAACTCTCATGAACAAAGAATTGTAGTTCCATAAGTAACCATGGCTTTAGTAAATGACAGTGAGAAATCAAGAGAAATATCAGAGACTGGAGGAAGGCAGTAAGCTACTTCAAGAACTGGAAGGACTTCACATAGTCTTATGTGAAAAGAAAGAGAGATGGAACAAGAACAATATATCTGGAAATAACAGCTTTGAAATATGAAATAGGAAAGAGGAAGATATTTTATTCATGACAAAATCAATGAATATTACTAGGGCTCAGATAATTCTAACAAGGGTAAAGGTAGATCTCAGAGAGTAAACAAAACCATTTCCCTAGTAGAAACCCTTTCCAAAAAAATGAGAGACTGTTTCTTAAAGTTAAGGTTCAGTTCAGGTCAGTCGCTCAGTTGTGTCCGAATCTGCGATCCCATGGAACTGCAGCGTGCCAGGCTTCCCTGCCCATCACCAACTCCCGGAGCTTGCTCAAACTCATGTCCATCGAGGCAGTGAAGCCATCCAACCATCTCATCCTCTATCATCCCCACTCTTTCTGCCTTCAGTCTTTCCCGGCATCAGGGTCTGTTTTAATGAGTCAATTCTTTGTATCAGGTAGCCAAAGTATTGGAGCTTCAGCTTTAGCATCAGTCCTTCCAATGAATATTCAGGATTGATTTCCTTTAGGATTGGCTGTTTCGATCTCCTTGCAATCCAAGGGACTCTCAAGAGTCTACTCCAACACCACAGTTCAAAAGCATCAATTTTTCAGTTCCCAGCTTTCTTTACATTCCAGCTGTCACATAACAGAGCTAGCAACTATCTAGTTTACATGACTGGGATAGTTACATTTAGTATTTATACCATATCTGAATGGATATGTGGAGAGAAGACTGGGAATTTCAGTTATTAAATCTCAGACAACAATCAGTGAATATAAAAGTTATTGAAGACTCAGATTTGAAATTCATAAGATGAACTAGGAAACTATACAAAAAATGAGTCCAACACTAAGTGAAAATTCAGACAGATAAGTGTGTTCCCTATGTAGAAATATCCTACATAAGCAGATTATAATATTACAATTTGTTTTAATAACATTTTGCACTGTCTTTGACATAACATTTTACATTATGAAATAATTAGGCTATTTTTGATGCAGTATGCTAACAAACTTGTGTTGTTGTTGTTGTTTTTCCCCTTAAAGCACTAAGAAAATCAAAGAATCTTTATCTTCATGGGTTTGCATTATATAATGAACAAACTTACAGACCAAAAAGGGTCCAAGGAAGAAGAGAGGGCACTATTCAATGTGAAAGAGTAAATCAAATGAATCTGATAAAAGAATGTAGAGAATAGATAACCTAAAGCTATCGGATATAACTGTTTCAATTAGGACAGGTGTCTTAAGGTCCTCCAGAGAAAGAAAATCAGTAGGAGATATATATATATATATATATATATATACACACACATATATATATATATATATGAACATGCCTGCAATGCAGGAGNCTGGGTCAGGAAGATCCCTTGAAGAAGGAAATGGCAACCCAGTCCAGTATTCTTGCCTGGAAAAATTCCATGGACAAAGGAGCTTGGTGAGCTATAGTCCATGGGGTTGCAAGAGTCAGATATGATTTAGTAGTGAAACAGCAATTATATAGATACATATATATATATATATATATATACACACACACACACACACACACACACATTTATGATGACAGTTTGGTTCATGCATTTATGGAAACTGAGAAGTCCCACAATCTGCCATTTGCAAGCTGGAGACCTAGGAAAGCCAGTAGTGCTGTTCAGTCTGAGTCTAATGGCCTGAGAATCAGGGGAGCAGACGGTTTAAATCCCAGTGTGCTTTTTGTTCTATTTAGGCCTTGAAAGTATTGAATTATGTGCATCTACATTGGGAACAGTAATCTATTTTACTGAGTCACTAATGCAAATGCTAATCTCATTCAAAAACAACCTTGCCTACACATCCAGAAATAATATTTAATCCACACATGCTGTAGCCAGTCAGGCTAAAACAGAAAATTGGCCGTTGCAGCAAGTATTAGTCAGTTGGTGCCAAAGTAATGCTGTGTAACAAATCATCCCAAATTTTAGTGACTTACAACATAATCATGCACTCTTTTTCTTACAGGTCTGTAGGTGGACTGTGATTCAGTTGATTATGGGTTGGTTTGTAGGAGACAGGCCTACTAAAAGACCTGGAAAAAGAATTAAACAATATTGCTGAGAGGACATGACTCAGTATATGACTACTGAAGGAATCCAGGTTTGAACAAAAAACATCTTGAAAGCAAGATGTACACCTGGGGATGGAAAGCGATCAACAAACTGTTCCTATCTTTGGTGCCTGGGAGGCACATAATGATTAACTGGGTCTTTGTCCTTGAAGCATAAATACAGGTATACAAAAATGTTAAATGTTCATTGCACAGGATTATCATTGAAGGCCACCTGGCCTGCTATGCTCATGTAAACACGTACAAACAAGTCTCAAAAAGTATAATAAAGCAGACTTGAGATCAGTTTGGGCACCTTCACCTTACAGTGATGTTGGTCCCCTGATCCCCACTATAACTTTCTTGAGTGTTTCTCATTCTTTCATCATACTGAGCTCTCAGGAACCTGTGCTGGTGAGCTGGACTTGACATTAGTTTGACTGGTGACTCTGCTTAAGGTTGTGGTTCAATTGTCTTGCACTAGATGGGGCTTTCCAGGTGGCACTAGTGGTAAAGAACCAGCCTGCCAAAGGAGACATGAGAGACATGGGTTCAATCTCTGGGTTGGGAAGATTGCCTGGAATCAGAAATGTCAATCCACTCCAGTATTGTTGCCTGGAGAATCCCGAGGATAGAGGAGCTGGCAGGCTACAATCCACAGGGTTGCAAAGAGTCGGACATGACTGAAGCGACTTAGCAAACAGATTACAGTTAGTTTCATTCCAGGCTCTATACTGAAGGAAATGTGGCTACCATGAACATAATCTTCTCACAACACAAAACTAGATTGTAGATTTATTTAAAGACTCTAATTTGAAAAACGCATTAATATTGCATCAGTCAAAGCAAGTCAAATATCCAAACCCAATATCAGTGACCAAGGACATACACTGTACTCTTAGAGAGAGAAGGTCAATAATTATTTACTGAGCAATACTCCAAACTGTGACAGGACAATAATAGGTTAAAGGGTGGTTAAATTTCAAGGGCTCTAAGACCATCATTTTTTCAGATGGAATAGATGTTCTGGGTTAGAAGACCCTTCTCTCTTAGAAGAGTCTGTGAAGCTAGCATGAGTCACATTGATTTGGAAAAGAGAGTTGCAAATAGAAGCAACACAAGGCCCACTAGTATATAATAAATGAGTGTGCTCAAGAGTAGTAAGACTTGGGTTTCTTGATTCTGGTAAATCCCAGAGCAATGAAAATAACTCTGTATTTGGAGGATGCAATAGTCTCATTCTATGGGCCTTAAATTTTACCCAAGTGCTTCCATTAGCTTAATGTATATATTCTACAGAGCATGAGAATGATGGTTGAATTAGAGAGTGAGAGATACAGGAAATAAGAGGATAATCCATTAACAAAAGACAGTTCAAATGAGAAATGAGAATGGGTTAAGATGACATTGGCTGGACTTCTGGGAAGTTACACAAATTAAGAGTTTTTGGTGGATCTGAGAAAATTCAATATACATATATATTTATGTAATAGGCATTTATTTGTACATTGCCCTTGTTAAGAATAACTTTCATTCACTAAATACACATATGAAGAATAGACACAGAATTCAAAAAGAAGAGGGAAATGGTATTTGTAACATATGGTATCCCTCCCCTCAAAAAAAACCCAAAGAACTGATTCTAGAATATATAGGAACACCAACCTTATGGGGGAAACATACTTATACAATTAAGAGAAAGATAAGCAAGTTACTTAACACCCAACCCATGCATACAGATGCACATGAACATACACACAATCACAAACACACACTTTAATAAAATTAATAACGATATGAAAAGATATTCAACTCATTAATAATTAGCAAAATGTAAAAAAAAGAACTAACATTTTACAGATTGAATTGAGAAAAATGTAATAGTCTGCCAACATTAGTACTGGAAAAGATGCTAATTAATAGGAATTTCCTTACAGTATTGTGGAAAATTTTGCAACCATTTTGGAAAAATTAGGTGGTATTATCTAGAAAATTTGAAGACTAACATACTGAAACGTCAGTACTTTGGCTACCTCATGCAAAGAGTTGACTCATTGGAAAAGACTCTGATGCTGGGAGGGATTGGGGGCAGGAGAAGAAGGGGACAACAGAGGATGAGATGGCTGGATGACATCACTGACTCGATGGACGTGAGTTTGAGTGAACTGCAGGAGTTGGTGATGGACAGGGAGGCCTGGCGTGCTGCAGTTCATGGGGTCACAAAGAGTCTGACACGACTGAGCAACTGAACTGAACTGAACTGAACTGAATATACCATATGAACCAGAAATTCTACTCCTAGGTATTTGCTATAGACTATCAGTATCCAATATAATAGCCAGAGGCTTACCTATGGTGATTTAAATTCAAATTTAAATAAAACCAAACTAAAAATTCAATTCCTCAGTTACATGAACTATATTTCAGATGTTATTTAGCTATACATGACTAGTGGCTACCATTTTGGACTGTACAATAGTGACATTTTCATCAAATCAACCTCAAAGGAGATTTGCAAATATAACCTTTGCAGTATTATTTTCGATAGCCATAAACTAGAAATAACTCAAAAGTTCAACGGTTTTAGAATGGAACAAAATTGTTTTAGTTTATGCATACAATTATGTCTTGCAAAGAAAATGAAAGAATTAGAGATATATCCAACAAGCTGGATAAATGTTAAATGAATACACTTGATATGATAACATTTATGTAAAAGTCAACTAAAAAAAAGGGATTTCCCAGGTGGTGCTAGCAGTAAAGAATCTGCCTGCCAGCGCAGGAGACCTAAGAGACACTGCTTCAGTCCTTGGGTTGGGAAGATCCCCTGGAGGAGGCCATGGCAACCTCCCCAGGTATTCTTGCCTGGAGAATCCCGTGGACAGAAGAGCCTAGAGGGCAATAGTCCATCGGGTCACACAACTGAAGCATACATGCATACACAGTCCAAAAAGATACAAAAAACCAAAATCTAAATTTGTATTCTATTCACTGATGTGGTATACATATAAAATCATAAAAGAAAACTCAAGGAAATGACACACCTGAATATGTACACAGATACACAAAATGCACTGAAAAGTGGGAAAGGGAATGAATAAATGAGTGAATAATTATGAGAGAGACTAATGTTATCCTAACTTTTCCAGGTTCAGACAACAACAAAGGAAAAGGATGGAGGGAGAAATTAGAAACTTTAATCACATATATTATATTTAAGGAAAGATTAGAATACCCAAGTGAAAATATCCACAAGGAAGTTGTACATTTTAGGCTGAAATCACAGAGATTGGTTTGGGCTGAAATGAGAGATTTAAGAATCAACCATATGGAGATAATAGATGAAAGCTGGGACATTAGGTGAAAGTTTTAGGAAGGTGGCTACAGGGAGAACAAAACACACAAGCAAAGAAAAGGCAAAGGAAAGAAGAAAAGACAAATCCTCTCTAATGGACTTGTAGCAGCCTGCCCAAAGAAATTAACCCAGCATGGATACAGTGTACCAGTGCCACAGTTTTCCAATACTGCAATGAAATAAATTAATCAGAGTCCCCTCTGCTTCTGAAAAGAAATCCTAGCGTTAAGTCTCTTCATGTTCAGCTCTTACCTGTTTTAGAGATGAGAGACATAATTCCTAATCTTCCAAATGTCAGCTGAAACGTCAGTTATCTGGGTAAGCTGTTGTTCACTGTCCCTTGCCTTAGGCAGGCACATGGATAAACTCTTTCATTCTCTACTTTCTCTTTGTAGTAATGATCACAGATTGGAATTATAAATCTATAGTATACATATGGCTGCTTTATTATAATTAGAAACTTATCCATTAAATTCCAGGTTTCCCTGGTGGCTCAGAGGATAAAGAGTCTGCCTGCAATGCAAGAGACCCAGGTTCAATCCCTGGGTTGGAAAGATTCCCTGGAGAAGGAAATGACAACCCACTCCAGTATTCTTGCCTGGAAAATCCCATGGACAGGGGAGCCTGAGCGGGCTGCACTGCACGGGGTCGCAAAGAGTCAGACATGACTGAGTAACTTCACTTCACTTCAGGAGGGAAGGGAGAAAGAAGTGATGCTTCACCAGAACAGGGCTTCCATTAAATTCTATAAAAGCAAGAAATATTTTAATTCACCATCCTATTTCTAGTTCCTATGAAGAAGAGATGAAATATGTATTGTTGAGCAACTGACTGGCTGAATAAATGAGTGAATGAATTAGAACCTTTTCTATTTTCACTTGTGGTATGTGTCTGTAAATGATTCTGTCATCATGTGTTGGCTATTTCACAAAATGTATACTGATTAAGGGCAGGGATGATCTTTATTTCTGTGTTTCTTCTAGTCATTTTCCATAATCATATACCTATGTACATAAAAATCCTCCTTGTATAGGACACCTTACACAGACATAAATGTACAAATATCAAAAAAGAAACCAAGTCTAGGTAAAAGTGTAAATAAACTAGGCCAGCAGCAGTTGTCTCCTCTTTCTTTGCCCCATCGCTACATTTCTAGAGTGAAATAGTCTCCAGTTTTCCTGAATTCCATTCCATCCATTCGCTTTTCATAAAATAGTTGATGGTGTCTTCAAGTGAATTTATTTCAAAGTGCTATCAATCCTAGTGGCCTTTTATTAATATTTTACAACTTTAATCATGGAGTGTATGGTATTGTAATAATCAAGCATTTATGGTAAGTAGGCTTTGAATTCATACAAAGTCTTTCTCTAGGAAGATAAAAAGTAGCAGAGGTTCATTCAATTCATTTTTTATTATGTTTCAGTGGACTCTGAAAAGAAAGGACATTGGTTTTGGAATTTTAGAAATGTTCTTCACTTTGTCTTCCTTTTATATTTCCAGGGTAATTGTTAATTGGCTTCCTTTTGTATTTCCAGGGTAATTGTTAATTGGTGTGCTAAGCCACAATCATTAAAGTATTTACACAATTAAATGTGAGGATTAGGCATTTACCAATTCCCAGATTTAGATATTAATCCAGGATGTACATAAATTGAAATTAGCATATACATGTTTTCAACTCTACCAGATGTTCTGAGAAATCTTTGGAAACTTAGGGATTACTACCAGCATATTGATTTGGTGGAACTTGCTTGGCTAGATAGATGCGAATAAATGTTTTTTCAGTATTATTTGACACAAAGAAATATAAAAAATTCATATAAACTTACACTGCATGTCTTTTAAGACATTTTGAGTTCAGTTTTTCTCAGATCAGATAACTTTAAGGAGTACATTTCTGATTTTAATTTTGGAAAAATAATACAATATTCACAACCATTCTTTTCTTTGAGATTATATAAATTCAGCTTCAAAAAAAAAAAAACT
>SJYQ01105088.1:18045-36480 GCA_006410935.1 Redunca redunca | reverse complement strand
ACTTTTAAGTATCCTTAATTGTTTAACTATTTTACTGCATTTTACAAACACTATATACTACATAAACAAAAATAAATAGATAGCTTCAGCTACAAAAATTTTATTTCTGCACACTACGCTCTAAATAAAATTTAGAGGCATGTACATTTCCATCAGATGATAGAAACAATTCAATGCAAAGAGCAGCAAAGACATATATTAATAAAATAGCTTCCAGATATACATGTGTGTATGTGTACTTTTTTTCCTAGTAAACAAATATATGTAATTACTTAAATGCAATTAGTTTGCTATTTTTTAATTCAATAATTAAAAGCTGTTTATCTGAATTCATAAGCTCAATTTTAAAAGTAAAACTGAAAACTCTGTCCTTTAGTAATATCTTTCATTGTATTTATCAGAGAATGGATTTCTTTTGTTCCTTCTTTTTTTTTTTTTTAAGGATCTTATTAGAGATCTTCAGAAGCAAATTTGCATTTGTTTTTGTTTTGGTTTTTTTGGCTGTGCCATGTGGTGCAGCTTACAGGAACTCAGTTTCCCAACCAGGGATTGAACCCAGGACTCCACAGCAAAAACCGAAACTATGACCACCAAACTGTCAAAGAACTTCCCCTTTTTACTTTTAATCTTTTCTTTTCCTTTTTTTTTTTTTAAGAAGAAAGTGAGGAAGAAGCTATGTCTTTCTTCTCTTTGCTCATGTCATTACTGAGGAGGATACAATGCCCATGGATCTATAAAGCGCTGAACCATCAGTTTTTTGTTTGTTTTTGTCATTTGTGCAGGATCAATTACATAAGCAAGTATAACATAAGCTCCCATGGAATTAACCAGGTTCTTCAAAAATCACATGACTTGCTTTACAAAGTTGTGGATTAAGTTTTAAGCTGTACTGGTCTTCATCCTGGATTTGTCATTTTTGCTCAGTGTATAATCCAAGTCAGATCACACAGTACACTGGCTTGAACATTCACAGCTATAGAAAAAAGCTGCTTTTAGGTAGGCTTTGTGTACTATATGAGCATTTTGAGCTGGTGGTGAAATCAGCCCATCATTTTTGCAACATATCTAGCATTCAAGTAGTACTTCTGATAGAAATTTATAAAAACTGTTTCTAAAATCAAATAAACCGAAGTAATACAGAGAAACTTGCTTACTAAATATTATGACTTCAGTCTAAAAATTGATTTTCCTTTGAAAGATAATAACTATTAAAAAGATGCACAGGTTTTCAGTTATTATTTTGATATTTGGATGAAAACAAATTTTGGTTGTAGTTTTTGTCAAGTATTACATTAATGGTTTAAATATGGAAAAAGTATATTTTCTTATTGTTAAAAAGAAAAAGGCAAGTTAGAAGCACTTANCCATGATCTCATAGGTGGTAAATTATAAAAGGAAGAAATGAAATCCAATACTTTATGAATGAAAAGCCAATGATAACTGTCCTTCCCAAATAAATTTCTAGTTTGAGTTGGTTCAGGCTGGACAGATTTTTGCTTCTTTCTCATTTAAATATGTTACTCATTCTTGTGGTATCCTTTATATAGCATATATATATATACATATACAGCATAAGTCTTCTAGGATCTAACACATAATTCCCACTTCACTAATAACTTCATTTTTACCTTCATGAATATGCATTTAAATAACACAGCTAAAATTTTCAGAGTTTCTTCTCTTTTATATACCATCTCTGTTGCTTCGCATTCTCACCACAGGGCCTGCAGGTTGTAAAAATGATCTTTTATTATCAAATTGAAAGTAAACAGTACTATCAATCATACTTGTTATCATAAACTAGAAACAAGACCATAATTAAGAAATATTAATTACTATTCTCCCCTGTATTCTTATTTTATGGGCTTCTCATCATTGACTGCAGAATAAAATCTCACCTCTTCATGTGACATATAAAGCCACTTATCATCTGGTCTCCTTTTTCCTTCACATCTCATATTTGTCAGCTTCTGCTTTATATTATAATCTAATAACCCTAAACTACATATGTTTCCCAAAGAGTCCATGATGTTTTTTGTTTGTAGATTCATTTGGCTCTCACTTGGGGGTTATAATAGGTATATTCATCAGGAAAGTGGGAAATCTTGACAACCAAATTAGAATCCTACCTACTTCACTTCTCTTAAAGCTATGTAGAATACATAGGAGATGTAACAAAGAAGTTACATCTCAAACCTCTCTACCTATTTCACTCACCCTCTCCACTACCTTTTTCACCCTGGCAATCACCAATTTGTTCTCTGTATCCATGAGTCTGTTCTTTTTTGTTTTGTTTTTTATATTCTATATAAATTGAAATCATAGGTATTTTGATCTCTCTGACAGCCTTATTTCATATAACATAGAATAGTCTAGGTCCATCCATACTGTTGCAAATGGCAAGATTTCTTCTTCTTTCTTTTAATGGCTGAGTAATATGTGAGTAACATTCCATTGTATGCATATGTACCATATTTTCTTTATCCATTCACTTACCATTGGACCCTTAGGTTGTTTCCATATCTTCGCTATTACAAATCATGCTTCATAAACATAAAGGTGCACGTATCTTTCTGAATTAGTGTTTTTATTTTCTTTGAATAAATGCTCAGAAGTGAAATTGTTTGATCATGGGATAGTTATATTTTTAGTTTTTTAAGAAATCTCCATGCTGTTTTTCATAAGAGCTGCAACACCCATTCCTACCAACAGTGTATGAGGGCTTTTCTCCACATCCTCACCAACATTTCTTGTTTCATGTCTTTTTGATAATAGCCATTCTGACACGTAATGAGGTAGTAATCTCATAGTGGTTTTGATTTGCATTTCCCTGATGATTAGTGTGGAATAGAAAATGGCAACCCACTCCAGTATTCTTGCTTGGAGTATCCCATGGACAGAAGAGGCTGGAGGGCTACAGTCCATGGAGGCCTGAAGAGTTAGACACAACTGAGTAACTGAGCACGTATGCATGATGATTAGTGATGTTGAACATCTTTTCATGTAGATATTGGCCATCTCTGGAGAAGGAAATGGCAACCCACTCCAGCACTCTTTCCTGGAAAACTCCATGGATGGGGGAGCCTGGCAGGTTACAGTCCATGGAGTTGCAAAGAGTCAGACATGACTGAGTGACTTCACTTTCTTTCTTTCTATAGTTCCTTTTGGAGAAAGAAATGGCAACCCACTCTGGTGTTCTTGCCTGGAGAATCCCATGGACAGAGGGCCTGGTGGGCTGCAGTCTATGGGGTTGCAAAGAGTTGGACACGACTAAGCAACTAACACACACACACACATTGGCCATCTGTTTGTCTTTGGAAAAAGATCTATTCAGGTCCTCCATCCCCTTTTTAATTAAGCTGTTTCTTTCCTTGACATTGAGCTGTATAAATTCTTTATATATTTTGAATATCAACCTCTTATATGTCATTTTCAAATATCTTTTTCTATTCATTGGGTCACCTTTTTGTTTGGTAGGTGGTTTCCTTTGATGTGAAAAAGCTTTTTAGCTTGATGCAGTCCCTATATGTAATATGGAAAGCAGCTACCTTTCTCAGTCTTGCTTGTTGTTGTTCAGTCACTGGGCTTTGTCTGACTCTGTGATCTCATTTACTGAATCATGCCAGTAAATGCTGTCCTCCATTATCTCCAACAGTTTGCTCAGATTTGTGTCCTTTGACTTGGTGATATTATTTAACCATCTCATCTTCTGACACCCCATTCTCCTTTGTCTTCAATCTTTCCCAGCAACAGTCCAGTCTTAAAAGAGTGGTTTTTTAGAAGCTGTTCTGTATGGCCCAGAAGTAAAGTCTCCTCTGGCCACCAGAACCAGTCTCTGGCCGTTCCTCACGTGGGCTGTGTGTGCCCACCAGCTGTGATAGGGCTATGGCTGCTATATAGGGAGACAGGGGTTAGACTCACTTGCCCATTCTGGGCATTGATTTACATGTGGGTTGGTGAAGCTCAGGGAAGTCATCAGGCCCAGTTGTAGATCAGCTAATGCATGAGAACAGTGGGCCTCTGTAATCTCTTCTGGCCTCTGGACCAGAAGATCCATCCACAGGTGTCCCCTTGACTGTGTTGTAAAATTTGAGGCTCCTGTTAAGTGTATAAGCTCCTCTCTGAGAAACCTCATCGAGCTGTAATGGGGCCAAGGAGTGTGCAAGAATGATGTCTCCTGCTTGCAGTCCTCGGGAACACTGCCTTAACTCCTAGATGGGTGGGAATCCTGAAGCCTGCCCCTCAGGTAAAGCTCCAGGCTAAGAAATAAGCCTTTTACATAGCAAGACTGCATTATCTTTCATTCCACTGTCTGTGCAGCGCCCTGGGGGTGGTGGCCTGCCAAGGGCTGTCTTTCTGATGGCTCTAGTGTCATGAAGTTCAAGAACACCAGCCCTGTGACCACCGGGGCCAGGCCATCCAATAGTGTCCCCTGTGTGGATGGTGTGTACCTGCAGGCTTTGGGTAGGTAGCTGGAGAGTGCAGAGGGTGGGACTTGCTCTCTTGCTTCAGGAAGACAGCAGGAAAATGACTTGACTGTACCCACCCATGGACTCACCAATGCAGCGTGAAAGGACCTGGCCTGTGCATTTGAGTCAGCATTAGGCCAGAAGTGGGAAAATGCTATGACTGCTGTGCTACCAGCCAGAGAGGAGGGGAGGGTCACAGCTGCCCACACTTTCAGACGTTAGTTGGGGAGAAGGAGAATGCCATGGCTATTTGTGTCACCCTGATCAGGGAGAATAGCAAGGAGAGATAAGAAAGCCTTCCTCAGTGATCAGTGCAAAGAAATAGAGGAAAACAACAGAATGGGAAAGACTAGAGATCTCTTCAAGAAAATTAGAGGTACCAAGGGAACATTTCATGAAAAGATAGGCTCGATAAAGGACAGAAATGGTATGGACCTAAGAGAAGCAGAAGATATTAAGAAGAGGTGGCAAGAATACACAGAAGAACTGTACAAAAAAGATCTTCACAACCCAGATAATCGCGATAGTGTGATCACTCACCCAGAGCCAGACATCCTGGAATGTGAAATCAGGTGGGCCTTAGAAAGTATTACTATGAACAAAGCTAGTGGAGGTGATGGAATTCCAGTTGAGCTATTTCAAATCCTGAAAGATGATGCTGTGAAAGTAATACACTCAATATGCCAGCAAATTTGGAAAACTCAGCAGTGGCCACAGGACTAGAAAACGTCAGTTTTCATTCCAATCCCAAAGAAAGGCAATACCAAACAATGCTCAAACTACTGCACAATTACACTCATCTCACATCTAGTAAAGTAATGCTCAAAATTCTCCAAGCCAGGCTTCAGCAATATATGAACCGTAAACTTCCAGATGTTCAATCTTATTTTAGAAAAGGCAGAGGAACCAGAGATCAAATTGCCAAGATCCGCTGGATCATTGAAAAAGCAAGAGAGTTCCAGAAAAACATTTATTTCTTCTTTATTGACTATGCCAAAGCCTTTGACTGTGTGGATCACAAGAAACTGTAGAAAATTCTGAAAGAGATAGGAATACCAGACCACCTGACCTGCCTCTTGAGAAACCTATATGCAGGTCAGGAAGCAACAGTGAGAACTGGACATGGAACAACAGACTGGTTTCAAAGAGGAAAAGGAGTACATCATTGTATATTGTATATTGTATAATGTATACATTGTATATTGTCACCCTGTTATTTAACTTATATGCAGTGTTCATCATGAGAAACGCCGGGCTGGATGAAGCTCAAGTTGGAATCAAGATTGCCAGGAGAAATATCAATAACCTCAGATATGCAGATGACACCACCCATATGGCAGAAAGTGAAGAGGAATGAAAAAGCCTCTAGATGAAAGTGAAAGAGGAGAGTGAAAAAGTTGGCTTAAAGTTCAATATTCAGAAAACTAAGATCATGGCATCTGGTCCCATCACTTCATGGGAAATAGATGGAGAAACAGTGGAAACAGTGTCAGACTTCTTTTGGGCTCCAAAATCACTGCAGATGGTGATTCCAGCCATGAAATTAAAAGACGCTTACTCCTTGGAAGAAAAGTTATGACCAACCTAGATAGCATATTGAAAAGCAGAGACATTACTTTGCCAACAAAAGTCCATCTAGTGAAGGCTATGATTTTCCAGTAGTCATGTATGGATGTGAGAGTTGGACTGTGAAGAAAGTTGAGTGCTGAAGAACTGATACTTTTGAACTGTGGTGTTGGAGAAGACTCTTGAGGGTTTCTTGGACTGCAAGGAGATCCAACCAGTCCATTCTAAAGGAGATCAGTCCTGGGTGTTCACTGGAAGGAATGATGCTAAAGCTGAAATTCCAATACTTTGGCCACTTCATGTGAAGAGTTGACTCATTGGAAAAGACCCTCATGATGTGAGGGATTGGGGACAGGAGGAGAAGGGGATGATAGAGGATGAGATGGCTGGATGGCATCACTGACTCGATGGACATGAGTTTGAGTGAACTCTGGGAGTTGGTGATGGACAGGGAGGCCTGGTGTGCTGTGATTCATGGGGTCGCCAAGAGTCGGACATGACAGAGTGATTGAACTGAACTAAATCAGGGAGTAGGGGAGTGTCATAGCTGCCAGAGCTCTCCAGTTTCAGCTTTGTGGCATAGTCTATCCAAGCTCTCAGGTATGTGCTTGCAAGTTAGTTGGGGAGCACAATGGCCTCTGCCAGTGCCTCTGTCTTCTGCAAATATTACTACCATATTACACCCACCACCCAAACAATGTTTTTAGATTTGCAAATGACTCTCCTTCACAAAGAATCTCAACAGTTTTCAAACCACTGATATTTTCCTGAGTCTTGTGTGAGAGAGATCACACATGACCCCTTGAAGAGGGGAGCCTCTGTAACACTTGGACATCAGCCCCTTAGATTTCTAAGCCAGGCATTTTGGGAGCTCATCTCTCTGGTGTCAAATCCATGGGCCAAGGTGTCTGATGGGGGGCCTCATGCCCTTTGTCTTCCAGGAGATAATCCTTCTAAGAAGACCTCATGGCCAGGCCAGGAATGGGGTTTTGAGTGATAACTTTTCTCTGTCTCTCCTACCCATCTTGATGTCACCCTTTTTATTTTTTGTTGTTGAACAGGTATTCAATTAGTTCTCAAATTCTTTTCAGAGGGAATTTATGCATGTGTAGGTGTTTATTTGTTGTGTGTTTTGGAGGAGGTAAGTTCAGACTTTTCCTAATGTGCCATCTTAAAATGCCTTCTTGGTTGTTTATTGTTAACATATCCTTATCAAATAATACTTTTATGATGGTCATATTTTTCATAAATTTGATATCATATGTAAATTCAATCATTTAATTTTTTTAAAAAGTTTAGAGAATTGTTATATTTTGAATTTCTTGAATTTTCTAAAAAGAGACTGAAGGTACTAGTGACTCTGGTGACATTTAATTTAATAAGAAAGGAAGGTGGATTCTTTCTACCCAATGGTTCTTTCAAAAGGGCAAAATCACCCCAGAAATATCTACTTTTTTCTTACCAAACAGATTTGAGCTTTCAGTGGGTTGGATATTTTATTAAATCACCTAAGTCATTAATAAAATTTCACCAAATCTTGACAATCACCTTTTATGTCCTATTCTCAAATAAAGCACATGCTTTCAAATACTTTAAATGGCTCCAAAGCTAATAATCACATAAAATGCCCTCTTTTTCTCACACAAAGAAGTATTTTCAAAAGGAATAACACAGGTCAGATATATTTAAATCTTGCACTATGCACACAGGCTTTCTAACTCTAAAGGAAATGCTACCATTTTATGTAGTATCAACTGAAAATTTGTAAACTGTCAATGTATGATTTCAAAGTCAAATGGAAACTGATAGTGAACATTTTAAGATTTGAACCTTTATATTTGTTATTAATTCTGTAAACAGTTTTATCTTTATCTCTTTCCTCCTGAAATCTTCAAGATATATAGTAGTGATATGATACAAAATATAAGTCCTTATTCAAGTGTTCACCTAAACAAGAAAGAACCCCTCTGAAATGTGAATTACAATGATTTTAGCTCAAATAAAGAAAAAAAGTATTCACACAAAGCAGCACTGATTCTACATTATAGAAAGAATGACCAATGATGTTGGCCTGGGACATGGATGCCAGATTTTTCTATATAATGTCCAGGAAAGAACATATTAACGATCTCCCCAAAAAAGGAAACTGGGTAATCATAAGGATATTTCCTGGGACAACATAAACAAATGACCCTGGTCACATTGATTTTTAAGGCAAGGAGTCATTTTAAGCCTAGATGAAATATGATGGCACTACATATGTTAAATTTCACCAGTTAAATATGACTTGTGGACTGGATATTCTGAGTGTATGGACTATATATTATTAGCATTAACTTAGTGCAAAATTAATTCTGTCAAGAATGCCTTGATGGTGAACATTTAAACTGTCTACCCATGTGACTGAAAATACCAAATAAGCTAGCCTTATTGAACACTTATAAGCCAGCCCAGTGTTAGTGGTTTTCATTCATTGTCTCATTAATGCATAAAATTCCATGAGGGAAGTCGTGTTATTATCCTCATTTTATGGATAACGACTATAATGTAACAAGATATAAAAAAGGAAATCCAACATTTAGCTAGTGTTAGAGCTGAAATTTGAACTCCAAATCATCTCTTTTGTAAGAACATACCTGAACTTACCACAAAAGCACATTTGTGAGAAGCAACAAATAAAGAGAAAGTCCAAGCCCAGAGATCTCTCTCTCTCTCTTTTTTTTTTCTTTTTTAAAAAACTTAATTTATTTATTTTTACTTGGAGGATAATTGCTTTACCATGTTGAGTTGGTTTCTGCCATACATTAACATGAATCAACCATAGGTATACATATGTCCCCTCCCTCTTTATATAGGGATACCTTTTAACTCCATTTAACAAGAATAATCCTGAAACAAATATTTCACACAGGTTATCATTTTTTCTCTACATGATACAGAGGAACAATTAGGCATCATGGGGACCCTACAACTTCCCCCAATTAAAACAGAATGATGATTATACCAGTTTTCCTTCAGCGTATCAATTAGACCCTTGAACCTTGTAAACACGTGTACCTCCATGGAGGTATGGAGCCACGTGTCTGGTTTGTTTTAAATTACCTATCCAAAATTGTCTTATCTTTTGGATTTTCATTCAACCAGGTTGGAGTTGCTTTTACCACAGCTTCTATCCATATTGGGTTTCCCTGGTGGTGCAGAGTTTAAAGCATCTGCCTGCAATGTGGGAGACATGGGTTTGATCTCTGGTTCGGGAAGATCCTCTGGAGAAGGAAATGGCAACCCACTCCAGTATTCTTGCCTGGAGAATCCCATGGATGGAGGAGCTTGGTGGGCTACAGTCCACGGGTCACAAAGAGTCAGACACAAATGAGTGACTTCACTTCACATCACTTCTATCCGTATTAGATTTGCCTGAAATAATATTCCACTACTACCCAGAATGGTCAGTTCAGTGCTAAATTCTTTCCCCTCTTTGGGCTATTTGAAAGACCTAGCAGACTCCATAGAGTATATTTTTGTGAGGACTTCATTTACATGTAAAACATACAGAATGAGAGAAGTAGATTTCAAGCAGCATCAAAGGTCTGAGAGACAATCTCTTGGCACTTGAGCTGCACTGAGTATCTGGCTGAATAACCAAGGTTGCATGAGAAATCTTAGCTTCAGGAGAGCCACTAGAAGAAACTCTAAGCTGTTCTTTAATGAGTCAAACCAGGCTTGCCGAATATTTGAACTAGTTGAGCTATTGGTAAAGAAGCAAACCCTGGGTGGAGAAGGATCACCATTGCCTTTATCTCAAATGAGTCAAAAAAAACAGGCATCTCCAGAGATAAAAAAAAAAAAAAAAAAGCTTAATGATTCCAGTTGTAAATTAGCTCAATTACTCATTTAGGTGACCAGCCCGATATTCTATGGACATTTCATATATTTCATTATTTAAGTATATGAGAAATTGTTTAAATTCAATAATCTCTACATTTAAGACCCTTGAGAATTCCAGGCCTGAGTGAGAAAAAGCTTTGAGTCACACAGTTAATAGAAGGTCATAGACCTGGAATTCTCAAGGGAAAGAGAATGAGATGGTTGGATGGCATCACCAACTCAGTGGACATGAGTTTGAGCAAACTCCAGGAGATGGTGAAGGACAGGGAACCCTGGCATGCTGCAGTCCATGGGGTCATATAGAGTCAGACATGAATAAGCTGGTGAACAGCAGCAATGATAATAGATTAGATTGGTGCTTTTAGTTTATCTGCCAAATAGATATTGTCCTACTGTATTTTAAGCAAGGATCACACATTTGGACTCTACTATGATTCTAAAATGTAATCTGTTGACTTCAGATTTGATGGATCAATTAGACATTTGTCTAATCCTAATTGAGAATGAGGTTCAGGAATAAAGCTTTTATCATAGGTTAAAAAAATACTTTGGGCTGAAATTCTGAATCTCCTGTTCCAACTCCCAAGAAAAACCTCAGAATTAAGTTCAAATATTTAACATGTTATCATATTCTTACTTTATGTATATATTGTTCTTGCATTTTCAACTTTAGAGACATTACAGTAAAATTATTTAGTGGTCATACCCAAAACCCAGCACAAACCTAAAACTCAGCAGAAAATTTTGAATAAACAATCTAAATGAGTATCTTTCCTAAAACATGAAGTCAATTATACCAGGTCAAAAAGAATAGTTATCACATTGCTATTTGAATAAAATTTAATTATCAACCAGTCTTCACAAATTATGGTCTTTCCTGGTGGCTCAGCAATAAAGAATACACCTGTAATTCAGGAAATGCAAGAGATGCGGGTTTGATTCCTGGGTCAGGAAGATAACCCTGGAGGAGGGCATGGCAACCTACTCCAGTATTCTTGCCTGGAAAATCCCATGTACAGAGGAGTCTGGATGGCTACAGTCCATAGAGTCTTAAAGAGTTGGATAGGACTGAGCGACTGAGCATGCACACACTTCACAAACTATTAATAGGCTGATGTATATTTAAATCAGTGTTCACAAACTTCGAAGAAGAGAGTTACAAATATGGAAAAGGAGAAAACTAGAACAAGCTCTGCTGTGTGATATGCATTAAAGGAATCAGTAAAAATTGTAGGCTGTAATACAATTGATAGATATAGAAGATAGATGTATATATATGTACTATTTTCTGCCTCTATCAGCTAAGAACACTTGGAATTAAAGAAACTCTGATACAATGAGCACACCTAGACCACAGATCTTGGTTTCTACATATCAGGGCTCCTTGGAGAAAAGGCTGATATGAAACATCTACATACATAAGTACAAATTCATTTTTAAAAGGAAGAAATATAGGAATAGAGAGGTTGTATTGTTTATATAAAGTCACAAAAAAGTGAGTGACAAAGAGCATGAAAGGGAAATGCTGGATCAGACTATCTGGGGTAAGATGCCAGCATCCTTCATTTACCTGTTTTGTGACCTTGTGCAAGTCTGTCACCCACTAGACCTTAAATTATGGGGCAGTAAATCTGTACAACAATAATAAATATGTGTTTCATATGTAGGGTTATTGTGAGGAGCTAAATGAGATAATATTGAATTACAAAGCATAGTTACTGTATGTATTTGCTTACTACTACTACTGCAATTTTTACTTTAATAACTACTTTTATTATAGGAAACCATACTTCATAATACTCCCACTGTCTGGAAAAAGATACAGAACTGGAAAAAGTATATTGATGGACGGAGAAGGCAATGGTACCCCACTCCAGTACTCTTGCCTGGAAAATCCCATGGATGGAGGAGCCTGGTAGACTGCAGTCCATGGGATCTTGAAGAGTTGGACATGACTAAGCGACTTCACTTTCACTTTTCACTTTCATGCATTGGAGAAGGAAATGGCAACCCACTCCAGTGTTCTTGCCTGAAGAACAGGACAGGGGAGCCTGGTGGGCTGCTGTCTATGGGTTCGCACAGAGTCGGACATGACTGAAGCAACTTAGCAGCATATTGATGGAACAAGTACAATGATGAACACTATATCAGCAAATGGATTTTAAAACATCATTGTGCATTTGTAAGAGAATAAGGAAAGTGACCTAAATAGTATAAAGTGTAAGAATTGAAAAAAGTAGGAAACATGGTTTGATAGACATGTTGGGACCATATTTTATTGATCTATGAGATCAGACCAGATTTTACTGATCTATGAGACTGAGTATGTCATGAGAAAAGCTGGGCTGGAAGAAGCTCAAGCTGGAATCAAGATTGCTGGGAGAAATATCAATAACCTCAGATATGCAGATGACACCACCCATATGGCAGAAAGTAAAGAGGAACTAAAGAGCCTCTTGATGAAAGTGAAAGAAGAGAGTGAAAAAGTTGACTTAAAGCTCAACATTCAGAAAACGAAGATCATGGCATCTGGTCCCATCACTTCATGGGAAATAGATGGGGAAACAGTGGAAACAGTGTCAGACTTTATTTTTGGGGGCTCCAAAATCACTGCATATGGTGACTGCAGCCATGAAATTAAAAGATGCTTACTCCTTGGAAGGAAAGTTATGACCAACCTAGATAGCATATTGAAAAGCAGAGACATTACATTGCCTACAAATGTCCGTCTAGTCAAGGCTATGGTTGTTCTAGTAGTCATGTATGGATGTGAGAGTTGGACTGTGATGAAAGCTGAGTGCCAAAGAATTGATGCTTTTGAACTCTGGTGTTGGAAGAAGACTCTTGAGAGTCCCTTGGACTGCAAGCAGATCCAACCAGTCCATTCTGAAGGAGATCAGCCCTGGGATTTCTTTGGAAGGACTGATGCTAAAGCTGAAACTCCAGTACTTTGGCCACCTCATGCAAAGAGTTGACTCATTGGAAAAGAGTCTGATGCTGAGAGGGATGGGGGCAGGAGGAGAAGGGGACGACAGAGGATGAGATGGCTGGATGGCATCACTGACTCGATGGACGTGAGTCTGAGTGAATTCCGGGAGTTGGTAATGGACAGGGAGGCCTGGCGTGCTGCGATTCATGGGGTCACAAAGAGTCAGACATGACTGAGGGACTGAACTGAACTGAACTGATGAGACTGAAGTGCATATGACTTTTAAAAGTGCATTTTCAGGGGAGTATAGGTTCTTCACATCAGTTTGCAAGTTATTTTGTGTGAAAGAAAAAAAAATATCCTTATGCTATATATAAATAAAGGATAGTCAATGAATAGTTAATAATGCCTAAATTGTATTGGAAAAAATAAAAGAAGGCATTATAAATTCAAAATAATTAGGTGAATTCAGATACAAAATTGGAACATGTTGCAATTAAATTAATTTTAGCTCTAAATAGTAGCTTAAATTAGCCTAATAACTGATTTCACATAGAGATTCTGTAGGGAGGGACTTTAATTAATACCTGTCTAATTTGTAAATATTAGGAATCCATTGTTTTATATAAATAATTGATGTGCCAAGATTATTTTTAGTTTTCTCCTCTAGGTATTTTTTTTGTCTCATTTGGAATCTTTATCCTGTTAATTTACTTAACCATTTATTTTTCTGTGGAAAGGCAAGAACAAAGTTACAAAGGCAAGCCAAGTGATCAAAAATTGATGTAATTATTTCAGTATAGCTTCATTTTTTAAAAGCTAGAAACGACAACACAATATTCATTTATATTCCATATTTCATCATTTTCTTCTCCATTTTTTGCTAGCACAATGCAAAGCCCAAAAATATTAATAAAAGGGAAAACACAGAATAAAGATTGGAAATAATGAGCAAAATGGACAATCACTTCTAGATAATTGAGGGTAAACTCTGTATCACTATTAAAGTAAGGGGCAACATCATTATCTCCATATTCCTGAAAAAATAGCTGTGGGTCAGTAAGTAGTATTGCTGCTCTTATTAAAGCATGAACCACCAGTTTCTAAAGGAGCATAGCTAAATTTGCTGGTTTAATGAAGGTTTAAATGAGAATGAAACTTTCCAAACCTCGCATATGAAATTTCACTTGACCCAGAAGCATTGCTTATAATTCTGCAAAATCAAGGAAAGGCATGAAAATGGGAAGGAATGGACTACTAGACAAAATTTGGTTCATTACTTTTTTGCAATTCTTATTCTATCTTTTTACAATAATTGTAATGGCAAAACTATTGCTAGTTAAAGGATACTGTAGCTGGATCCTCAAAAAGGACCACCATAAAGGTAGGAAAAAAACAAACAAACAACAACAACAACAACAAAAACACTAAAAGGGTGAGACATAACTGTTACGATAAGAGCAGCCTAGTTAAAAAAAAAATTGCAAATACTAATCTCATAGCATTGTTGCTGCTGTTCAATCCCTCAGTCATGTCTGACTCTGTGACACCATGGACTGCAACACTCCAGGCTTCCCCCTGCCCTCCGTTATCACTTAGAGTTTGCTCAAACTCATGTCCATTTAGTTGATGTTGCCATACAACCATTTCATCCTGTGTTTCCCCCTTCTCCTTCTGCCCTCAATCTTTCCCAGCATCAGGGTTGTTTTTTCTTCCAATGAGTGGGCTCTTCACATTAGGTGACCAAAGTGTTAATACTATAGTCATTCCTAAGTATAATTATGCTTTTTTTAGTATCATAAGTAAATACAATACCTCCATGTCCTATTGTCTTATTTTCACTCTGTTGTAATCCTCAGAAAACTGAATTGACATATTCCCTAGTTTCAACTCTAAATATAAATAAATGCAAGGTAAGAATTTTGGATGATGGCCACTCTGATTGGTGTGAGGAGATACCTCATTGCAGTTTTGATATGCTTTTCTCTAATAAGTAGTGATGTTGAGCATTGTTCTTGTGTTTTAAAACCATACATATGTCTTTGGAGAAATGTCCATTTAGACCTTCCGCCCTTTTGTTTACTGGGTTGTTGATTTTTTTTTTTTTTTATATTGAACTCCACGAGGTGTTTTTATATTTGGAGATTAATCCCTTATCAGTTGCTTTGCTTGCAAATATTTTCTCCCATTCTGAAGGTTTTCTTTTTGTATTATGTTTTTCTTCACTGAGCAAAATCTTTTAAGTTTAATTAGGTCTCATTTATTTGCAATCGTCTTTAATTTCATGGCTGAAGTCACCATCTGCAGTGATTTTGGACCCAAGAAAATAAAATTTCTCACTGTTTTCATTGTTTACCCATCTATTTGCCTTGGAGTAATGGGACTGGATGCTCTCAGTTTTCTGAATGTTGAGTTTTAAGCCAACATTTTCACTCTCCTCTTTCACTTTCATCAAGAAGCTAGTTATGTCTTCTTCACTTCTTGTCATAAGAGTAGTGTCATCTGTGTATCTGAGGTTATTGATATTTCCCCTGGGAATCTTGATTCCAGCTTGTGCTTCATCCAGCCAGGGACTTCACATGATGTACTCTGTATATAAGTTGAATAAACAGGGTGACAATATACAGCCTTGACATACTCCTTTTCCTATTTGGAACCAGTCTGTTGTTCTATATCCAGTTCTAACTGTTGCTTCTTGACCTGAATACAGATTTCTCAGAAGGCAAGTCAGGTGGCCAGATATTCCCATTTCTTTAAGAATTTTCCACAGTTTGTTGTGATCCACACAGGCAGAAGCTTTGGCATAGTCAATAAAAGAGAAGTCGATGTTATTTTCTTGAACTCTCTTGCTTTTTTGATGATCCAAAGGATGTTGGCAATTTTATCTCTGGTTCCTCTCCCTTTTAAAAATCCAGCTTGAACATCTGGAAGTGCACAGTTCATGTACTATTGAAGCCTGTCTTGGAGAATTTTGAGCATCACTTTGCTAGCATGGGAGATGAGTACAATTGTGTGATAGTTTGAGCATTCTTTGGCAATGCCTTTCTTTGGGATTGGAATGAAAACTGACCTTTTCCAGTCCTGTGGCCACTGCTGAGTTTTCCAAATTTGCTGACATATTGAGTGCAGCACTTTCACAGCATCATTTTTTAAGATTTGAAATAACTCAGCTGGAATTCCATCTCCTCCACTAACTTTGTAGTGATGCTTCCTAAGGCCCACTTGACTTCATATTCCAGGACACTGGCTCTGGGTGAGTAATCACACCATCATGGTTATCTGCATCATGAAGATTTTTCTTGTATAGTTCTTCTGTGTATTCTTGTCACCTCTTCTTAATATCTTCTGCTTCTGTTAGGTCCATACATTTTTTGTCCTTTATTGTGCCTATCTTTGTATGAAACATTCCCTTGGTATTTCTGATACCAATGATTCCTAAAATGTTAAAGCTCACTCTTGCCATCTCCTACTTAAGCACTTCCAATTTACCTTGATTAATAGAACTAACACCTCAGGTGCCTATGCAATATTGTTCTTTACAGCATCGGACTTTACTTCTATCACTAGTCACATCCACAACCAGGTATTGTTTTTGCTTTGGCTCTATCTCACTGCAGATGGTGATTGCAGCCATGAAATTAAAAGACGTTTACTCCTTGGAAGAAAAGTTATGACCAACCTAGATAGTATATTCAAAAGCAGAGACATTACTTTGCCAACCAAGGTCCATCTAGTCAAGGCTATGGTTTTTCCTGTGGTCATGTATGAATGTGAGAGTTGAACAGTGAAGAAGGCTGAGCGCAGAAGAATTGATGCTTTTGAACTGCCGTGTTGGAGAAGTCCATTGTGAAGGAGATCAGCCCTGGGATTTCTTTGGAAGGAATGATGCTAAAGCTCAAAATCCAGTACTTTGGCCACCTCATGCAAAGAGTTGACTCATTGGAAAAGACTCTGATGCTGGGAGGGATTGGGGGCAGGAGGAGAAGGGGATGACCGAGGATGAGATGTCTGGATGGCATCACTGACTCGATGGATGTGAGTCTGAGTGAATCTGGGAGTTGGTGATGGACAGGGAGGCCTGGTGTGCTGCGATTCACGGGGTTGCAAAGAGTCGGACATGGCTGAGTGACTGAACTGAACTGAACTTCATTCTTTCCAGAGTTATTTTTCCACTCTTCTCCAGTAGTATATTGGGCACCTACTGACCTGAGAAGTTCATCTTTCATTGTCCAATCTTTTTGCCTTTTCACACTGTTCATGGGGTTCTCAAGGCAAGAATACTAGTTTGCCATTCCCTTCTCCAGTGGACCACATTTTTTCAGAACTCTCAAACATGATCTGTCCATGTTGGGTGGCCCTACATGGCATNGTACCTCCACAGGAGACACTCAAACACTCAAAGGCAAGTCTGACTCAGTCTCTGCAGTGTCACCTGGTGCACACAAGGTTTTGTTTGAGTCCTCCAAGAATCTCTGGCAGGTATGGGGTTTGATTTTAAATGTGATTTCACCCTTCCTACCATCTTGCTCAAGTTTCTCCTTTGCCCTTGCACATTGGGTATCATTTTTTTTGTGGGAACCAACATTCTCCTGTTGTGGTTGTTCAGCTTGGAAGAAAAGCTATGACCAACCTAGATAGCATATTAAAAAACAGAGACATTAGTTTGCCAGTGAAGGTCCATCTAGTCAAAGCTATGGTTTTTCCAGGAGTCACATACAAATTTGAGAGTTGGACTATAAAGAAAGCTGAGTGTCAAAGAACTGATACTTTTGAACTGTGGTGTTAGAGAAGGCTCTTGAGAATCCCTTGGACTGCAAGGAGATCCAACCAGTTAATCCTAAAGGAAATCAGTCCAAAATATTCATTGGAAGAACTGATTTTGAAGCTGAAACTCCAAAACTTTGTCCACCTGATGTGAAGAATTGACTCCTTGGAAAAGACCCTGATGCTGGAAAATATTGAAGGCAGGAGGAGAAGGGGACAACAGAGGATGATATGGTTGGATGGCATCACCAATTCAATGGACATGAGTTTGAGCTTGCTCTAGGAGTTGGTGATGGACAAGGAAGCCTGGCTTGCTGCAGTCCATGGGGCTGCAAAGAGTTGGACATGACAGCAACTGAACTGAACTGAGTCTACAAGAAATAAATTCTGGACAGAGTGTAAAGAAAACTGAAACTTCCTACACTATTTGCAGGAATGCAAACTGGTACAGCCACTATAGAGAACAGTGTGGAGGCTCTTAAAACCTAAAAATAAAACTAACATATGATCCAGCAATCCCACTCCTGAGTACATATCTGGAGAAAACCATAATTTGAAAAGATATGTATTTCATAGACCCCAATGTTCATTGCAATGCTATTCACAATAGACAGGGCATGGAAGAAACCTAAAAGCCCATCAACAGAAGAATGGATAAAGAAGATGTGGTACCTATACACAGTGGAATAAAAAGTACATAAAAAATACAAACTAATGTCATTTGCCTCAACATGGATGTTCCTAGACATTCTCATACTGAACAAAGTAAATTAGACAAACATAAATCATGTATATCACTTATATGTGAAATCTTTAAAAAGA
>SJYQ01105075.1:0-14447 GCA_006410935.1 Redunca redunca | reverse complement strand
GTCCATGGGATTTTCCAGGCAAGAGTATGGAGTGGGGTGCCATTGCCTTCTCCTTTGCTTGTCCTAGGTTTTGTTTTGTGAATATTTTGTCTTCCAGGTGTTTTTTCTCCCCCATTGTACTGTGTTTGAGATGATTTTCCATTGTACTGAATTGAGAGGTTTTTAGAACAGAGTCGGATACAACTGAAGCAACTTAGCAGCAGCAGCAGAACAGCTTTAGGTTTATGGAAATGCTTACCAAAAGGTGCAGAGATTTCACATTAACTCCCTGCTTCCACACATGCGAGCCCCCCGCCGTTGGCAGCCCCGGCCAGATGGAGCTTCCGTTACACTTGTCGAGAGGCACGCCAGCATCCCCCAGAGTCCCCAGTTTACGTTAGGGTCCAGACCTCTTGGTGATGCTTGCTGTGCATTATATGGGTTGGGGTGAATTTATAGTGACATGTGTCCGACCAGTACTGGTTTCATTGCTCTGGAAATCCTCTGGGCTTCCCCTGTTTGTCCCTCCCTCTCTCTGAACTCTGACAACCACTGACCTTTTAATTGTCTCCATAATTTTGCTTTTTTTCTAGAAGATCATATAGTTGGGAGACATAAAGTATGTAGCCTTTTCAGATTGGCTTTTTTCACTTAGTAATATGCATTTGAGTTTCCTCCTTTCCTTATTAGCAGTGAATACTTGCCAAGTGGCATGTGGGACCTTTGTTCTCTGACCAGGGATTGAACCCACATCCCCTGCACTGGAAGCGGAGTCTTAAACACTGGACCACTAGGGAAGTCCCAGGCTCATTTTTTAAATTGGTTGTTTATTTTATTAATGTTGTGTTTTAAGAGTTCTTTGTGTTGTTTGGGGTAACAGCCCCTTATTGGATGTGTCTTTCGCAAGTATTTTCTCCCAGTCTGTGCCTTTTCTTCTCATTCTCTCAGAATTATCTCTTCAGTAGTCTAGCTTTTCATTCACTTCTCTTCATTGATTGTGCCTTCTATCTAAAAAGTCATCACCAGGTCCACGAGCTTTTAGCTTTTCTCCTGTGGCATCTTCTAAGAGTTTTGCATTTTACATTTAGATCTGTGGTCCGCCCCTGTTCCCGCGCGCACCACATGGCTGTGGGATCTTAGTTCTGATGGCAGGATCGAACCCAGGCACTGAGCCGTGAAAGTGCAGAGTCCTAAGCACTGGGCCACCGGGGACTCCCTATGGTGCATTTTGAGTAAGGTTTTTAAAGGTGTGCCTATGTGCCTAGGTTCAATTTTTTTAAACAGATGTTTTACTTGTTTTTTTTTTTTAAGTTTTGACTGTGCCATGAGGCAGGTGGGTCTTAGTTTCCTGACTGGGGATCAAACTCTTGCCCCTTGCTTTGGAAGCAGAGAGTCTTAGCCACTGGATCACAAGGGAAGTCCCCAGAAGGAGCCCGAGGATAACTCCTGCGTCCCCGCCATGTCTGGTTCTGGCCTGTGTGTGTGGTTTTTGCTGCGCCTTGTCAATGTTTCTGGGTAGCCAGGCTTGCTGTCCCGGGTAGAAGGAACTGCGTCCGGAGGTCTCGGTGATGTGGTGAGGCATCAGGAGGAGACCTGTTTGCAGGCCTGTGAATAGGTCTTTGCAGGTGAGCGAGCCTGTGGGCTCCCCCGCCCCTGAACTTGACAGGAGTTTCTCTTTCTCCCTCCTCCCTAGGCGGCACGGATGGCCAGGGTGGGTCAGTGCTGGGCGTTTCCCTCCTCTGGGGTCAGGCGGTGGTTAGCTGGTTTCCCTGCCAGCAGAGCTCGTCAGAGAGAGCAAAGTGCTTGGCTGCTTCAGAGGGGCTCCTGTGCCCTCGCCCGCCCGGAGCAGGGGTCCAGGGTGACTACCAGAACTGCGGGCTTTCCTCTGGCAGTCTCCGTCCCCCCATCCCCAGCCCGCCTGGCCTCTTCCAGCCCCAGGGCGGCCCTTGGCCCTGTGTCATCTCCTCTCTTCTCTCACAGTCCTTGAGATTTCTGATTGTTGAGCTTTTTTTTTAACCGTGTCTGACCGAGTGTGGAGGAGCAGGCGTCTGTTTACCTTCTTGGTGATAAGGGTGACAGGTGGGCTGTCCCTGAGTGAGCTCCCCGGGAGGGTGGTCTTGCAAGTCTGCCCAGCGTCCTCAGTGGATCAGCTCATCGGCAGCTGTGACCCTGCGTGTGAAACACTGCTTGAGGTGGCACAACAGCTTGTAGGCTGTGTGACCCAAAGTAGGACGGACGCAGATGCGGCGGACGCAGATGTGGCCGAGTGCTGCCGCAGCCCCGAGCTGCTTCTCTGGACGACTCCAGTCCGCTTTTACTTGTGCCCACCTGTTCCGCAGTCCCTTTAGAACTTCATTTCTTCTCTACCCCCCTTCTTCCTGGAAGAATTTCCTGAACATACCTTCTGTCTTTGCTTGACGGAAACACCAAGAATAGCGTTTTCCAGTTACTTCTTGCCGTAAACTCAGGAATAGCACCAGTGTGGGAAGCAGGGGCTTGGACCCTGCAGGCGAGCCGCCTGGCCAGAGCCAGTCCCGGCTGTGGACTTCAGGCTGGGTGTGCACCCTCCTCGGGTGCCTCAGCTTCCTTATTTTGACGGCAAAACGAATTAAGTCCGGTCTTCAGAAGGACACCGATGCCCAATTCTCACAGCAGCTGAGGGGCCTTGGGCGAGTTCCTACTTCTTGGGCGCCATCTGTTTAAACAGAACATAGTTCTCTGTTAAACTCTTGTTGGTCCCAATTAATTATGTGTTTTTGAGCCCTTGAATGTATTCCTTTGTGTGTTTGTGTCAGTGGGACTGAAGATACAGCTGTTCCCGGTGATTCAGGCGCCTTGTGTGCCGCGCTCGAGGCTGGCGGTGTGCTGCTGCTCTCTGGCGCCTGCTCTCCGAGGCAGCCTGCTCTCTGTTAGTGACTGACCTGGCGGGAGAGGCCTCCAGTTGAGATTCTTGCTTTCGCTGACCAGAAGCAAAAGTTTCAGTGAGCATCTATCCTTTCTTTAAAACTTCTTACATAAAGCATAAAATTTTTGGTGAATCATCATAAAATGTCACGACCCACATGCAGAAATAAACTGTAGGGTAGAGAGTCTGTGACGGCAGGGAAAAGGCGGCTGAGCCTGACTGGTGTGGAGCCCCTCGCTCGCCGAGCTGTTGTCTTGACAGCCCTGCTGATAGTGCTGTGTGCTGAAGAGGTATTTTAAATACAGGACAGAAGGTTGTCAGCTCTCAGCTTTGAGTTGTTACAAATGAAGAGAAAAGTAACTTTGTATTAAATGCTGTCTTAGTTTAACTTTTCCCTCATTTCATCATAATGGAACTTCTGAGATTTCCATTTCACTTGGTTGGGCTTCGATAGGCTTCGAGCCTTAAATAAAATAGTACCAAAGGATGATTTTCCTGGTGGTCCAGTGGTTAGGGCTCCACGCTTCCACTTCAGCGGGTGCAGGTTCAACCCCTGGTCGGGGAGCTGAGATGCCCAGTGGCCAAAAACAAAAATTAGCAAAAGTCTCCTTTCTAAGAATTAAAAGTTTTACCTTTCTTGTTATGGTTCCTTTGTTTTTCTTTTGCTTTTTAAACCAACTCTTGGGCTTCCCTAGTAGCTCAGTTGGTAAAGAATCTGCCTGCGATGCAAGAGACCCGGGTTCAATCCCCTGGAGAAGGAAATAGCAACCCACTCCAGTATTCCTGCCTGGAGAATCCCATGGACAGAGAAGCCTGGCGGGCTACAGTCCACGGGGTCGCAAAGCGCTGGACATGACTGGGTGACTTTCACCTTTTTCACTGTTTTTTGCTGTGAGAGGTTCTGTTTTCAGCCCTTGCTGGGAGTGCCCTTCGGGGAGCACGCTGACTCTCAGGGCCTCTGGAGTCAGCTTGAACGGCTACCGTGAGGTGCTCCAAGCCCAGTGGAGCCATGCCTCCTGGGACTGCAGAACCAGCGGTGCGCAGAGCATCAGCAGACGTGACTCTCAGGACAAGGACGCGGGGAGTTAACCATGTCTGACCGGAAAGTGTCTGGTCTTGGCTGGAGAACAGAATTATTCTCCTTGAAAGGGTGGGAGCCAGTGTGCTCATATACGCTCTGCAGCCTCTCGTCACCATCCGTGGTGTTATCCAGGCTCGGCGAGACCTCCCGTCCACCTCCAACACGAGCCCTGGTCCCCACGTGTTCCCTGCCTCAGGGCTGCTGGTGTCACGTGAAATGCGTGACTCGTCTTCACGTCTAGACGGTCAGTTTGTTAAGAACCAAATTGAGTCTGTTCTTCCCTGTGGCCGGAGCTCGTGCCCACGGCCATGCTGCCTCTCTGTGGCTCCCACCAGTGGAAGGGCGGGAGGCCTGTGCCACCCATGGGGCGGCTCCATCTGTGACCGGGCCCTCCCTTGCAGCGGAGTTCAGGCCGTGGCTCTGAGTCCTCTGTCCACTGCCAGCCCCTCCCTGGTCACTCCAGGCTTGTTAGTCCCCTGGTCCGTGTTTCTGGGCCTCTGCTGGGCCACGCTCCCACTCACCCTTGCCTCCGCAGCCGCTGCCAAGACACGTTCTCCTGGTCTGCTGAGCCCGTGGTGAGCCTGCAGCACGAGCTGCCTGCCTGGGCTGCTTCCCTCTGCTGGGCCATGTCACTTACTCTGTTAAATATGTGTGAAGTCAAATAGGATATGCATCAGCTTTCTGCTGATGCAGCTTTGAGGACATGCTTCGAGAACCATCTTGTTGGAAACTCCTCCTCTGCGTTGGTCTGCAGGCGAGCCCGTTCAGTCCAGAAACGCCACCATTTTAAATGACGTTGTTTGTTCCTCAGGCTCAGCTTGGGAGGGAGTTTTCCCAGCTGGTGTTCACGGAGGTCGCTTTGGTGCCCTGTGCTGACCGCCTGCTCTCTTCCAGGGCACCGTCTTTAACCTGGAGTCAGAGGAGGAGTGCCCCGCGGGCGCCGCCGAGGACAGCAACGACATCTACATCCTGCCCAGTGACGGCTCCACGCACGTCAGCCCCCCGGAGTCGCCCACCACGGCCACGGCCTCCTGGCAGGCCGAGAGCTTGCCCGTGTCGCTGTCCGCCAGCCAGAGCTGGCACACGGAGAGCCTGCCGGTATCCCTGGGCCCCGAGTCCTGGCAGCAGGTCACAGTGGACCCTGAGGAGGTCAAGAGCTTGGATAGCAACGGGGCCGCAGAGAAGAGCGAGAACAACTCCTCCAACTCCGACATCGTGCACGTGGAGCGGGAGGAGATCCCCGAGGGTGTGGGGGAGGCGGCCGCGCCAGCCCCTGCCCTGATGGCAGCCGTCCCCAGGGCCAGTCCCACGACGTCCCTGTTCGTGGAGCTCGGTGAAGAGGAGGCAGAAGCAGCCCCAGCAGAAGCTTCTGAACCGGAGCGGGAGGGGGTCCTTCCACCCAAGTTGCCAGCGGAGCCCCCCGCAGCCCCACTGAGTCGGGAGGAGGCCACCGGGGGGCAGGGGCCGCTCAGGGTAAGGCCCCGCCCAGGCGACCTCGAGAAGGCCGGCCCGCTGCCGGAGGGCAAGTCCCTCCTGCTCCTGGGAGGGGCGGCTGCCATGGCCATCCTAGCAGTGGCGGTCGGGTTGGCCCTGGCTCTGCGGAAGAAATAGGTCTTCCTCCTCGGGGTCCCCCGTGACCTGCTGCCAGGACTTGGGGTCCAGGAGAAAGAAGACGAGGAGGGTTTTAGTTGTCTCGACTGAATCCGATTGGGTAGCAGCTGGTGGACATCCGCAGGACACTCTGGGTGAGGGGCTGGGTCAGCAGGGCAGGGGCAGCCCACCTGTCAGGGCTTGAGGCAGAGGCTGCGCACGCGGTCTGCTGGGCGGCCCCTGGCCTGGGTTCCTCTGAGATTCAGGTCTAGGGTGTCAAGTGCTTCCAAAGCTTGTCTGTGGCATCTGGTCAACCCAGGCTGTGAGCGCCTGTGCCCCCGAGGGTGTGCAGCCTCCCCCGTTGGCCCCCGTAGCACCTTCTCCTTTGGTGACAGCACCCCCGATGTTGCCAAACGTCCTCGGGGTAACGCGTCCCGTGAGAGCCTCAGAGGCTGAGGGTTCTCGTGGGCACCTGGGGGCCCAGGCAGGAGGGCTTGGCTGTGGGCCCCTCGGCTGCGGATGCGCTCCGGCCTAGAGCCTCCCCTCTGCCAAGAGCGTGCGCTTTGCGACCCCTCCTCCGGGCTCCTCTGTTCTTCCTATCGGTCCCGCAGCCCAAGTGCTCTGCGGTCTCCGCCGCCTCTCAGGTACTGCCCTGCCCTCCCCGCCCGGGTCCCTGCCGGCCTGCGGAGAGGGCTTGCCCAGTGCTTCCCTTGGCTCCTCTCATAAAGATGCTGCCTGTAGTCTTTTAAAAAGTAAATACGAGACGAGACCCAGGCCCTGCCCGTGACTCTGGGCAAGTTACCTCGTACAGAAGCAGGAGGGTAGCTTGGCTGACCTCCCGAGGTGGCTTCCAGCCCTTCTGTTGGTGGCCGCCTGGCGGGGGTGTCTCCAGCAGTCACTGTCTGTGGCCTGGGTTAGCCTGGGTTCTGGCTGCAGACTCCTCACTGGTCACACGGCCCCTCTTTGTCTCCTGCTTGTAGTAAGAGCTCCCATGCTGGGCTTCAGCCCAGGGGACAGACTCTTCTTCAGCACAGTCTCCTAAATACCACTGAAGTTAAAAAGCAGGAGAGAGGCCACCCTTAAGGCTCCTGCTTGTCCTTCAGCATCCAGCAGGCGGCTCACGCAGAGCTCGTCGCGGCCCAGATGCCAGAGCGATGGCCACAGCAGCTGTGGTGGGCGTGTGCTGGGGACACGGCATAGCCCGTGCACTGCCTGCGCCCCGCGTGGCAGGTGGCGGGGGGACTGCGTCTCTTCTCCCCTGAGGTCGAGTCACTAACAGGACCGTGCCTGAGACGGCTCATCTCAGTTCCCTTAGTCAATGTAACAGGTTACTTTTTAGATCCTGAAATTTGTAATAAAATTACATTACCTATCTTCATCACCAAAACTTGATGTTTTAAATGCGCTTTATTATTATTTTTTGAAGTTAAATCTTCCTAAAGCAGGACTGTTTACAGGTTGGCCAGAAAGGCCAGGAGCATGTGTGTGTGCAAGTGCGTGCATGCGTACGTGCGTGCACTGCCCCAGGCGTGCACCTGTGGCTCGTGGGGAGGGAGGTGCTGAGCTCTGCACGTGGACTGCGGAGCCGGAGAGTGGGTGGGGCTCGTGTCGTGGAGCTCGTCTTCCTCCTTGCGTGTAGTCTGCATCATCCTTTTCCCTTTTATAACGTTCTCCTTCCAACGTTTACATTTTTAAACTCTGCATCCTCAAACTCACTGGCTGAAGGTGCTGAAGCTCCAATGGGAGCTGGGCTGCTTCTGAGCTGCGGGCGGGGGTGGGGTCTGTGCTGCGGAGGCTGGGGTCTGGGGTCCTCCTCCTCCGCGTCAGGAGTGAGGCGGAGCCGGGCTGCGCGCAGTGCTCAGTGGTGACCTAGGCAGCTCCGCCTTCGAGTGGGGCTTTCTCTTTGCCAAGCCCTTGCTGGTTCTGGTTGGTGGGTCTCCGGCTCTCTACTGTGCTATTGAAGGTCATGACTTCTGATCACTTGGCGAAAGCCACTCAGGGTTTCTTGAGGAAAACACCAGAATTCAAGAATGCTGGTTTATGTTCTCTGTGGTAAATGGTAACAGTCTGGGCCTGCAAAAGCCGGCTTGATCCCAGGGTGCCTCCAGACGTCAGCACCGCCACCTGTCTGGTGTCAAATGCGGCACTGGTGTGTCCTGTGGGGCCCTCCCAGTGCACGGGGCATGCGCTCGTGGGAGACCGCGGTCAGAGCGCGTGCTGACACCTCACCCACTGAGCCTGGAGGGGCTGGGTCCTTGGCCAGCGCCAGAGGGACCAACAGCTCAGTTTTCCCGGGCCTCCTGTGTTTCTCCTGATGTCTTAGTTGTCCATTTCCTTCAGACTAAAAGTGCTTCTTTGTGCCTCCTTGATGGAGGTCGGCGTGTGGATTCCGCCCCCACCCCTCCACAGTGCTGAGGTGAGAGGCGGCCCCTTTCCTGCCTTAGCCCCTCTGCTCTCCCCTCACCTGCATCTGTGCCTGGCGTCAGGGGAGGCGCAGAGCTCGGCTCCTGGAAGAGCATGCTCTGCTGGAAGCAGCGTCAGGAGAACGCACGGGAGGTGAAGTGCAGTGAGGACTGAAGACTCCGTCCACACGGTAACTCCTGCCCTGCGCTCAGGACTCCCTCCAGACCACGAGCCTTGCTGTCTGACAGCAGCCCGAGACCCAGCAGGCGCAGCTGGTGAACCTGCCGAGGATAAAGTGGCTCCAGGGCTGACCCCAGAGGCAGCTCAGCCCTGTGTGCTGGGTCCTCAGCAGCCCCTGTGCACAGCAAGCCCGCCTCCAGACTTCCAGCGAATATCTCCCTGCTGAGCGTCATTTTCTGTAACCATCGCTTAATTCAAGTCATGCATGTCTCCCTCTGTGCACAAGGATCCTGACCTAAGAGGTGCCAGCTGCTAGGACAGGCCGAGCCGGGTGGCCGGGACACACTCGGGGTTGGGACGTCCACATGAGAGAGCGCTGCGGGGAGAAGAGCCACGCAGCTGGCTTCATGACCAACAGTCTGTCTCACTTGGTCTAGAAAATCTGACACCGAAACCTGCGTGAACTTTATCAAAAGAGAGGATTACTGAATTAAGCATAACAGTGGTAGGTAAGGTGGAGTGTTCTGAGATGGTGGGGTTATTTGGTGCTTCAGAGCTGCTTTTACAACACCTTTAACTGCTCCTGGAAGAGAATCATCGCCCTACTGGGAATATCTCCCTGCTGAGCTGTGTGTGTGAGTGACTCGCTGTGTTCCCACTGAGGTGAACCCTTTAAACCTGGGAGATCTGTTTCTGGACGCTGGACCACACTGCCTGCATTTAGACTTTGCGCCGCCCTGCAGCTGTCAGCCTGAGGCCTGGCGCTCCGGTGCTGTGCATTTGACGCTGAACCATGTAGCTGGTTTTCTTTTCTGGTAGGTTTGAACTCAAAGAAGAGAAGTGGTTTTGGCAACAAGAGTGTGTTAGTCCTTTGTTACTCATGTTCGCGTTCTTCCCCAGGACATCACGTTCACAGTTAACATGGGTGTTTCTGTCACCAGTGACCTGCAACCGGGAGCCGCACCCAGCATGAACTGCACGTGGAACACAGACCCAGTCCTAGGTGCCGCTTGTTGCTGGGAGTGGACGAGGCTGTGCTACTTTCTAAATGTAAGTGCTCCTGGGTTCATGTCGGTGGAGGTGATTGCTTTCCTCAGTGTTTCATCGGCTGTACCGGGTCCTAGCTGCACCGTGTGGGATATTTTGTTGCCATGTGGGCTCAGTAGTTGCAGGGGCTTAGCTGCCCCCCACACCACCCCGCAACCCCGTGTGGGGTCTCAGTTCCCTGACCCGTGTCCCCTGCATTACAAGGCAGGTATTAACCACTGGACCGCCAGGGGAGTCCCGACTGCTTCGGGTGCTTATTGTATTCTGTCTCTAGGAAAGGAAACTACCACAGATGCAGAATGTGTAAGTCTGTTCTTGCATCTTTCATGCCTAGAAACCGGTTCTGCCTGAAGCAGCTTCTTAGGCACAGATGAGCCGGGGGCGGGGGCAGGGCTGGAAGGTGCACAGGTAAGATCACTAACAGATAAGCAGTAGCTGCTCCAGCAGCTTAAAGTTTCTATCAAAATCTTGACTTCTCTCAAAGAGAAAAGGGTGCATTTAGTTACCCTGGAGACTGCTTACTGTGGGCCTTTAAGTCACCTCTATACCTTTTAATCACCTGTTGTTCCTGACTGGAGTATTTGAGGCCTGGTTTTCCCATTATTTGAGTCCAGAACCTCTTGTGGTGTTTGGTCTTTAAACAGAAAGCCTGCACTTGCTTGGTATGAAGGCTGTTTACAGGGGAATTTCCCACTCTAAGGAGTACAGGGACTACCCTCCGGCCCTCCCCAGTCCTCCTGGGACATGGCAGGCAGTGGCCCTCGTTTTGGCTGCACCATGAGGCGGGTGGGATCTTAGTTCCTAATCGGGGATCAGACCGAGGCCTCAGCAGTGGAAGCACAGCCTTAACTGCTGGACCACTGGTAAGTCCCACACTACTGTAAAAAGTAAAGTTGTTTTTTTTAAAAAACAAGTGTGTTCTTGTTTTCTATCTGAACAGTTTGCTTTTATTTTCTTTTTTGGCTGCGCCACAAGGCTTGTGGGATCTGTTCCCCAACCAGGGATCAAACCCAGACCCCAGCAGTGGAAGTGCAGAGTCCTAACTACTGGACCACCAGGAAGTCCCAATCTGCTTTTGGGTGATTTTCAGGTGGGGACCTTCCCGGCCACCAGCAGACAAAGGCACAGTGTGGGGATGGATGCAGAAGAAATATCCACAGGTGCACGTGAACATCTTCGTCCAAGTATGTAAACACAGCAAGTCAAACAGCCCCGGGCTTTAAAATGGTGAGGTGACACTCCGTGATCGTCTCGGGTCGTCTTCTCTGAGCCTGGATCAGTGGCTGAAGCTCCGTGTCTGTGGAGGCAGCAGCCACAATGCTGACACCACCTGGCGTCTTCACAGTCGTGCTTTTGCCAAGTGGTCCACTCAGTCCATCTCCTGGAGCGAGAGAGGAGGAGCTGGGGTGGGCCAGGGTCCTGAGCCAGGACTCCACACTTCCAGGCCCACAGTCAGCACCCGAGCGGCTCTACTAAGGTTCTGTTGCAGCCCTGCGGGGTCTGGAAGCTGTTGAAAAAGGCTTCTCTCCTTCCACCAGTTCTGCCTGGTTTGACGCTGAGTTGGCATCCCCCTCCGGTTGTAAATGGCTAGGTAACTTCACAGCCAGGCAGAGAGAATGCTTGGCTCATCAGGACATAGTAAAAGGGTCAGGCTGTCACATGAAACCCCACTCACCAGTATCTTCAGTTTACAGACAAGGTATGTCTGCTTCCCTTCCAGTTGGTCTGTGAAACCAGACTTCTAATACTCTGGTTGGAGGACAAACGTGTGGTTTTTACCCCCTTTCGACCTCTCACCCAATGTAAAGCATGTTTTTAATTTAAACTATACCAGTCCATCCTAAAAGAAATCAGGCCTGAATATTCATCGGAAGGACTGATGCTGAAACTCCAGTACTTTGACCACCTGATGCGAAGAGCTGACTAATTTGAAAAGACCCCAATGCTGGGAAAGATTGAGGGTGGGAGAAGGGAGCGACAGAGGATGAGATGGCTGGATGGCATCACAGACTCAATGGACATGAATCTGAGTAAACTCTGGGAGTTGGTGATGGACAGGGAGGCCTGGTGTGCTGCGATTCATGGGGTCGCAAAGAGTTGGACCCGACTGAGCAACCAGACTGACGCGCGTTTGTGAAAGGTGGCGCTGAGCGCACCTGAGGAAGCCCGGCCTGGGCGCGTCGCTCGTGCTTGCCCCTCCCCCACACTCCCACCTCCTGCCCCAGCCGCGCTCAAGAGCCTATGACAGCAGCCGTCTCAGAAACAAGGCTGAGGAAGCTCGAAAGGCACTCATAGCCACAACCATCTTCCTCCATGACTCCCGCAGTGAGGATCCTAGTGCTCAGGGAGGGGGAAGGGAGACCAAGGCAGGGCTTGTCCACCCCTGGGTCTTACACTTCGGACTAAGTTCCTCACAGAGGCGAGGAGGTTCTGGTTGATGAAGGTCACCGTTGTGCGGAAGACATCTCGGAGCAAGGCTGGCGAGTGGTCGGCTATCTTTTTGGCCAAAAGCATGGTGAGCAGGAGCTGGGTCTTCTCGTGGTCCACGTCCGCAGGGCAGGTTCGCATGAGCTGTTCCAGCGCATCCACCAGGCACTGCCTCCTGTCCTGCGTTCGTGGAAGCAGAGTGTGGTTACCCATTGCCTCCCGCTGGGGCAGGTGTGCCCACCACCAACTCCACAGCGGGTCCTCCTGCTCAAAGGCACCCGAGACCATAGTCCCCAGCCAGGGCTGGGGCCAGCACACGGGTGCAGGGAGAGGCCTCCTGGACCCCCGGACCCCAGAGGGCCTTCCGCACCAACAGTGAGGCAGGGCGCCAGTGGCCTGGGAGCCACGATGGCCGGGAGGCTTCCTAGGTGGATGGCCTTCCTGGGGGCAGGAAGCTGACCCGCCGGGCCTGGCACGGGAAGGTTCCAGGCCCCATTTTGGGAGGAGTCATACTCGTGACACTAAAGGAGTTGTCCCCCAACTCATGAGCCTGATTTGAGGCTCAGGTTTTCAGAGGCTCAGTGACAGTTCTTCCGGGAGACAGTTCTCTAAGCTGAGCCTCCCTCCAGCTGCTTTGGAAGGTCACATTGGTCTGTCTGCCAGGAGGCAGAGGACAGACCTCAGTGGCCCTGTGGTTTCCCCACTCACCTCCTCCGACAGGTTCCTGACACTGAAGCGTGAGGCCAGGCTGGCCACCATCCCTGGGCAGATGCTGCCCTCCAGCCTGTCCCCAATCTGGGCGAGCTGCCGGGCGACTTCGCGAACCGCCTCCTCCTGACGCTCGGAATCTAATGTCCAGACGAGGCAGGTTCAGGTGACGCCCGCTCACACCCTCCCCCAGGGCCCCCACAACTGCTTAGGGCGACTAGAGCAGTGGAGTGCTCTATCGCCCTAAGGGGGCGAGCAGCTGGCGTCCAGGAAGCTGGCGATCTATCGCCCCTGGGTCTGCTCTCCTAAGGCACAGCATCCCCCACTCCACACTTCCCTCCTAATGCTCTGAGCTCCCCCCACCAGGAGAGAAGTTTCCAGGCTCGGGACACAGCGCAGAGCTCCGTGCACGGCAGGCACAGGACAGGCAAGCGCACTCTCAGAGGGGTGGGCGCTGCATCCCTCCTCCTGCCCCACGCAGGGCCATGAGATGCCTGGACCCGGGCTTGCATGTAGTCCCCTCCTCCCCCCGGAACCCCCCACGTGCCCGCCTTCTGCTCGGGGATGAGCCATGACCTCTGATCTGGACTGCTTGGTTGGCAGGACCACTCAGCCCCAAGGTGCCGCTGCAGCCTGTCCCCCTCACGTGTTTGCACCAGCTGCCGCCACCGCCTCCCAGCAGTCCCCTCGGCCTCCCCATCCAGCCAAGTGAACACGGCCAGGCCTGTCCTGCGCTTTACTGCCAAACATCATCAGGTTCCTGACCCACAGGCCAGTTTCCTACCTGAGGGCCCTGCCCTGTGCCTCCAGCGAGGCACTGAAGTCTAAGGGTGGGGTGGTGAGAGGGGGCACCCCAGGGACAGCAGTTTTGACAGCAAAGCCCCTCCTGCCCCCACACCTTCCTACTCTGTCCCCAAGGGGGCCCTGGCTGGTGGAGCCCTCCTAAGAGGTGGCTCCAGGCCAGGCCTCCCGGGAACAGGCTGACTCACAACTTGAAAAGGCTCCCCGGGGAGTTCCCAAGGGGCTCCCGGTGGCCTCTGTGGAGGCAGCCCCATGGTAAAAGCTGAAGCTGGGAGAACGGCCCGGCCCCAAGAACGAGCCCAGGGTCCCCACTGCTTGGTGACCGTGGAGGTCGGCCTGGCTGTAGCACACAGACGTGAATCCGTGGGGGACATTGATGCCAAGAGTCCTCTGGAAGCTGAGTGGGTTTTCACCGATCAGACTCCGAGAGGCCTGCTCCACTGGACATGGGGGGCCGAGCCTGAAGGCCCCAGGGCCAAGGAGTCTGGCCCGTGCCTACCTGTCTCCGCTACTGCAGAGAAGTGGCTGCTGCGGTTGCCGTCCGTCTGCAGCTCGTCGTCATGGAACAGGCGCCCAGGCAACTCGTGGCCCAGCGCCTCCAGCTCCCTCTGGAAGCAGGAGTGGGGGCAGCTCTGCAGGAAGCCAAGCAGCAGCAGGCTCGTGGTGCGCTCATCCCCGAGGCCGGGGCCATTGCTAACCTGTGAGGAGAGGGCTGTGGGAACGTGGTCCTGGCCTGGCCTCACTGGCCCAAGGCCTGAGCACCCCCGGGCGGGCAGGGGCCAGTGCACAGAGCCTCCCTCCTGCAGACGTCGAGAAAGGCTCCAACCGTGCAAGAGGGGATCCGGCTGCCGCCTCCAGGGGAGGCAGGCTGGGCAGGCGCACGGGTCGGGGCCAACCCTGCTCGCCTCCCCTCCCACTGTCTCCTAGGCCCAGGATGGCGCTGTGGCAAAGCAGATTTTCAGCACACCCGGGCGTTGGTGACCACAAACACCACCTGCCTCTGGGCAGGCCTGGCCACCCTCAGGTGGGTAAGCCCCTGCCGGCCCACACACAGCACAGGGGACAGGCGGGACGCTACAACCAGAAGAGCATATGCGGGCAGGGCTGGGGTGAGAGGGTGTCTGGAGAGGCCGGGAACGCCTGGCTCACAGCCTGGGCCGAAGGGCCAAGAGGAGAAAGTGAAGATCCTGGTAAAACATACTCCTGGTAAACGTACTCCTTTAATATTTTTCAGTAGAAAAGATTAGAAGAATATTCTGATTAATCAGAGGGACTTCCCTGGTGTCCCAGGAGCTAAGACTCTAAGCTTCCAGGGCAGGGGGTCCA
>SJYQ01105046.1:0-10822 GCA_006410935.1 Redunca redunca | reverse complement strand
GTTAGCTGACAGTTCCTTCCATTCATCTCTTTTATTCATTGGATCAACAAACATGAGGCTTCCCTGGTGGTCCAGCAGCTAAGATTCTGTACTCCCAACGCAGGGGGCCTGGGGTTCCATCTCTGGTCAGGGGATAGATCCTGATACACACCGAAACTAAGACCCAGAGCAGCCAAATAAATAAATAAATAAAAATATTAGAAAAAGCCCCCAAATCCAAAAACATGAGCTGCCTCCTATATGCCCGGCACTAGACTAGTTAAAAGGGATACTAAGAAAAATACCATATCATCCTGTGCTCAGGGAGACGGCCTATGTAGAAGATAAGAAATAAAACCACATACAACATGGGGAAAAAAACATGGTGCTTATGGGGTTTTTCCTGTAGAAGGGATGACTAGAGACCCCTGCCCCAAAGGGCAGCAATGCCCGAGGGGAGTTTCCCATGATGCCAGACTCGGGTTGTAGCCACAGTGAAGGCTGGCTTCACCCTTGCCCCTTGAACAACTAGAAGGCCAGCAGAAGTCATGAAACATGGGCTTCAGATGCCAGACAGCAGGTAACTCTGGACTGTGATCTCTGAAAGAAGGAAATGAAAGAGTTCTGTGATGCCCAGCTTACTGCCTGGAGGCAGCACCCACACAAAAGCTCAGGGTGAGGAATCCACATGGAGTCCAGTGGTCCCTTCAAGTTGAGGAGATGGAAATTGGTGTTCATGGAGACAGAATTCTCAGGGCAGAACACTGGAGAGAAGAGCTTCCCTGGTGACTCAGACGGTAAAGACTCTGCCTGCAATGCAAGAGACCCAGGTTTGAACCCTGGGTTGGGAAGATCCCCTGGAGAAGGAAATGGCTACCCACTCCAGTATTCTCGCCTGGAGAATTCCATGGACAGAGGAGCCTGGCGGGCTACAGTTCATAGGATAGAGTCAGACACGACTGAGTGACTGACACTTTAGCTTTCTTTGGAGAGAAGGGCATTGCATAGACAGGGTGCTCCAGAGAAGAGTCCCCTGGATTCCCCGCCTGACCCACACAAGTATAGGGTAAAACGCCACAAGCCAGGGGACAGAACCAACAGAAAGCGGGGAGCCAGCCAACCTGCAGAGCTCACTCGGGGCCGCACTCCCACCAGCGAGAGCAGAGAGCTCACCACACACCAGGGGCTGGTGTGTCCTCAGAGGGCGAGGCCTCCGTAGTGAAGCTGAGAGAGCCCTTGGCTGAAGGTGGGTCCACCCTAACAAAGCTTACAAGCAAGATTCACAGGAGGAGGAAATGACAACCCACTCCAGTATTCTCGCCTGGGAAATCTCATGGACAGAGGAGTCTGGAGGGATATAGTCCATGGGTGGCAAAGAGTCAGACACGACTGAGCAACTCAACAGCAACCACAGAGCTGTTTAAAGGCATGCCAGAACAAACTCCAATACTGTTTGAAGAAACAGAACAAAATCCAGCAAGATTCAATCCACAATGTCTACCATTCAATCAAAAGCTACCAGGCACTCAAAGAAGCAGAAGAAAAAGCAGTCAAGAGTACAGACCCAAAAACGACAGAGATGATGAAACCAGTAGACAAGGATGGAAAAACAGCTATTGTATGTTCCGTGAGCACAAGAAAGTAGAGGAAAACATAAGGATAATGAGAAGAGAAATGAGATATAAAAAAGACTCAGATGGAACTTCTAGAGATGAAAAACCCAGTATCTGAAATGAAAGACACACTGAAAGGGAGTTATTAACATCAGATCAGACACTGGCCAAGAAAAAGTCTTGAAGACAAAACAACAAGATGAAGCACAGAAAGAAAAAAATGACAGAAAAAAAAAAATCAAGGGCGCATCAACAACCTATAGGACAACATCAGTCTAAATATACATGCAATTAAAGTTCCAGAAACAGAGAGGAGGGAACAGAAAAATACTTGAAGATGGAATTCCCTGGCAGTCCAGTAGTTAGGACTCCACGCTTTCACCTGGGTGCCGTCCCTGGTCAGGGAACTAATATCCCACAAGCCACGTGGTATGGTCAAAAAAGGAGAAAAATACTTGAAGATATAATGGCTGACCAAGTTTTCAAATGTGCAAAAACAATGCTCGTAAGAGAAAACAATGCAGGATGGGAGGGGCGTTCTGAGTCAGGCAGACCACGCCAAGGACACTGAGGAGTGAAAGCCTGCGTGGAGGGTATTGCAAGACAGACCAGACAGAGTGGCCTCAGGTGGGCAGCAGGGAGGCTGGACACTGTTCCAGGCCCCTGCACTCTGAGCCTCACTCAGCGGCTTGAACCTCATCTTGTAGCCCAAGGGGTGACCACCTCCTCCTGCACAAGGACAGCCAAGCTCTTGAACCTAAAGTCAGACTTCTCAGTTTCCCGTGCAGGAGGACGAGAGAGGCTAGAGACCCAGCCGTGACATCCGAGCCCCCAGCCTGTCCCCATGGGGATGACCCAGCTGCAAGGTACACAGAGGGAAGGCAGCAAAAATATCCCACCCGTCTGAGAATGTCTTCCTCCCTGAGACCCCTGGAATCAGGGAAACTCTCAAGCCCAAAAAAGGCTTGGGGATCACAGACTCCTCACTTTACATTGAAGAACAGGAAGGTCCAGAGAAGTGACGTGGCTGACCCAGGACCCGGGAGGGGTCCTCTGGGGCTGCTCTTTCCCCTGACCCGCTCGCCTGCTACGATCCCCACTGCCCCTCCAGCACTGCAGACGGTGCTGAGTTTGTGCTGGTCTACACGGTCTCTGCACACCCAGCCCAGCTCCTCCGGGGCAAAAGCAGATGCCTGGCGCCCCTAGGCTCCTGACCTGCCACAGGGTGGGTGCTTGGTACCTGTCCCCTTCACGTGCACTGAACAAAAGGGTCCCTGAGCCTGACTCTGGGGAAGGGAGAGAGAGATGAGGCTTCTCAAGACCCAAGGCCAGAGCTGCCCCGAGCCTGCCAAGGCCCAAGAGATCCAGAAACACAAAGAGCAGAGATCCAGAGAGAGGAAGGTACCGACCCAGCCGCTGGGAGTTTACCAGGCAACCCCCTCAAGAAGCAGGGATGGGCCAGCCTGGGGAGGGACACTCCTCTGGCCTCTAAATACTGCTCCTTATCAGATTGGCCTCAAGTCAGCCCTGGGCTGCCTCCCGCTCCTCCCAGGATGAAAAAGAGGAAACTGCCTGAGACCTACCTCCTCCCTGCTCCCCATTCCAGCACTCTGTGGGCTCCAGGCAGGGCGGCACCTCGTTAAGGGGTTAAGAATGAGCAAATTCCTGCGCTATTCCTGGAGCCTCAATTTCTACCACTCTTCCATTCTGGTCAATTCTGAGAGAGGCCAGCGGCCGGGAATGCCAGAGAGATCCGAGCCCGGCCCACCAAACCCAAAATAACCGCGCACGTGCCTCTCCCAAGTCCTCTGGGATTTGGCCATTTTGGATGCACGTTTTCCTACAATGCTGCCCCCAGGCCCAGCGGGGTCACTGCACACAGGTGCTGGGAACTCTGAGGTGCTCCCAGTGGGGAGCTGAGGAAGGTGGGAGCAGGTGAGGGGGGCGGTAAGAGAGTCAGAGTCCAGGGTTGGGGTCTGGCCAGCCTGGCTCCAGCCCTCTCCGCTCTGCTAGTGGGGAGCTCCTGGGGGAGTCAGCCTCGGGATCCTCCTCAGGAAACTTCCAGGCAGTGTCCTCCTCTTCCCTACAATTTCCTGTCCGCCTCCTCGGGAGAGGTCACCATCAGTCTCCCTCCCAGATGCGGACACATTAATAAGAAGCTCCCGGGTTGAGAGTCCTCCGCCCTCCCCAGAGACAGCTCCCAGCCTTGAGACTGTGAAGATGTGTTAACTGCTCAGTCGTGTCCAACCCTTGGAGACCCCACGGACTGTAGTCCTCCAGGCTCCTCTGTCCACAGGATTCTCCAGGCAAGCATACTGGAATGGATTGCCATCTCCTTCTCCAGGGGATCTTCCCGACCCAGGGATCGAACCTGGGGTCTCCTACATTGCAGGCAGATTCTTTACTGTCTGAGCCACCAGGGAAGCCCACCATGAAGATGGATGCTTGTAAATCAAGCGAGCGCTCCAAGTGTCTGGGGAAATGGACTGGATGAAGGACATGTTTCTTTTTATATCTCAAAGTAAGTATTCATTCATTCAAAAGAGATTTGAGTGTGCACCCAGTGCTGAGTGACGAGAAAACAGGCAGAGCATCAGTGGAGGGGAAAATCCAGGCCTCTGCCTTTCAACAGAAATAAAGAGACAGAGGTTAAGGTGAGTTGACGGAAATGCCCCAGCCGGGCAGAGACTGGAGGCTGCACAAGTCTTCAGTTTGAGTCCTCTGGCCACACGAATGCTGCTCAGAGTCCAGAAGTAGGGAAGGGGATGCAGGGTCTCAGAAACGCCAGCGTGGGTGGAGACTGCACCACGGGGTTTAAGATGGGGCACCCCCGAATGGTTTAGCTCCTGAGACAAGTCAGAAATGTCAAAGATACTTGACTTAACCACTGTCCTAAGACAGATACTCTCTCTTAGGTGTTTGTTTAAAGCTGAACCATCCCTCCAGTGAATGCCTGTGAGGATTTTTTGGCAATGAAAATTTATTTTGAGGCAAGGAAATTTTAATTTTTGGCAAATTGAAAACATAGCCATTTTTGGTGGGGGTCCAAAGGAGAAAAGCCCCACAGTCTAAGGAATTGTGGTCTACCCCTCCCTGTGCCCCACGGTCAGGGTGGGGCTCACCGCCCCCCCAGCCCAGCGCCTTCCCTCACTCTGCCCCACAAAGAGAGGGTCAGGTCCCCCCACCTCGATCACGGGAACAGCACCATCAACTGAGCGTGTTTGGATGAGCAGGGATGAAAGCAAATGATGAAACAGGCATAACATCAGTTTTATTCCAAACTAGGTCAGGCAGGCTTCTCCTCCAAGCCCTGTAGGAGAGCTCTGGCCCCCTCTACAAGCGATCCCATCCCTTTTCACTCGGCCTTCAGAGCCCAGACCTGATGCCATGGATGCTGCGGGGCCAAGCCTCAGGGGGAAATGGGAGAACGTGATGAAACAGAGAAGGCCTCTGGTAGCCCAGGACAGGTCAGAGACTCACCTAACCTCGCATCGCCTGACATTCTCTGATCACACAGAGCACCAGGGCCAAAAGATGACAGGGACCCTCACAGACTCAAAGTTGGCCAGGGCTCACCTGCCAATGACTCCTGACGCTGCTGACATGTGAATCCATCCTCCCAGCCACAGAGAACCAGAACTCTGGGTGGAGGCATGGGCAGAGAAGTTAGGGATCAAAGACGGGCCTCCTGGGTCTCCCCGGAGGGAGAGTTTACCTACCATCCGCTTGGAAGTGGCAGACTCTTGGCTGGCGCAGGCCGAGAACCTCCATTTAGTTTTTCCAGCTCCTCGGCCAAAAGGAGCGGCTGAGGTTCCTTGTCTCACTTGTGAGGCCAGATTTCTCCAAGGTCTGCAGTGTCAGCTCTGCACGTTCCTAATTCTAAGCACCGGGACACATTAAGCCCGAGAGCTGATCAGATATCACAAACCCAGCAACAGGAGCAGGACGCCGGCGGCCTGGCACCTGGGAAAGCATCAGGGCAGCTGCAGTGGCCTGCTCCATCCCACCCCAAGTCCCCACTGAGCCCTGTCCTGTCTCTGAGCCAGGTCCCTTCCCACCCCCGGGACAGCCTAGGATGGGGAGAGAAGGGCCACAAGGCCGAGTCGTGTGGCCTGGACGGTTTCACAAACAGCGAACCTTTCAGCCACGAGATGGGTCTTTTCCGAGAGATGCTGGGAGAGAGCAGGGAGAAAATAAAACAGCAAGGGGTTTTCAAACGTGAAAGCCCTCTCAGCCTTTGTTCTCGGCTGATGAATGCACACAGCACCAGGCAGACGACAGGGGAAAAGAACAGGGTGTGCAGGCAAGTGCTTCATCAAGGCCAGGCAGGGGCTCCAGGGAGAAGGAAGCAGGATGAATGAGAGCCCTGGGAGGACTTCTCCAGCGGCTCTATTGCAGCATCCTTGAACCTGGGAGCAGCACTCCTCAATGACCCCCGAGCTGGCTCTCCCCTGCCCACCCCAATTCCTTCTGCCTCCCTGCCACTTCAGACATTTCACACGAAAGAAGAAATATCACACGTGGCAGGTGATAAGACAGCTATACAAACAGAAACATCAGGGGAAGTCAGAATGTGAGGTCCACTGTGAGTTGTCTGGGAAGCAAAGTCAGATCAAGCGGGAGGGTCTTCTCACTCCACCTCTGAAGGTAGGAGGGGACGGGGAGAGAAAGTCTGGAGCACTGGGGGTGTCCTGTTTGCTGGGCGAAGGAATGAATGAGTGGCCGGCAGAGGCCTGAGTCTGGAGTGACCGGCTGGCTCTCATTAGGACCCTTACTTCACTCACTGACACACATTCTCCGGAGATGCCATGAGAATCAGCAGCTGGTACCAAGCAGCCAAGGGGCCAGCAGCTTCCGGAGGACAGGCAGGCTCCCACCCTACTTCTCGGCCAGAGAGCTGTCTGTTACAGAGCCCTCACTCTAGCTCACTCTCGTCTCCTGCCAGATAAGCACCTCCCCCACACATACACAAGCACACAGAATGTACCACTAAGCCAGCAGGAGGGTCACGCCTCCTGCCTTGCCAGTCTCCCTGGGTGACCCACGTGGGCGAAGGGGGCTGAGAAGGGGCAGAGCCTGGACTGTCCTCCAAACATCTGTGAGGTTGAGCCCCCAGCATCCCAGTCTTTCCTCCTGGGCCAGTGCAGGGACTATACAGCCTCGCCCTCCCACCTCTCAACACACCTGCTCTTGACATGACTGCCAGCCCTCTCATCAAGAGGGGTGTCTCTGCCCCAGCCCTAAGGTTCCAGTGGGTCTAGTGACTTGCTCTGACCAAGTGGAGGGTAGATGTTACATCGTGAGACCTCAGAACTTCCATCTCAAGAGGTCTTGAAGATTCCGTTTTCAATTAAAAGGCCAGGTCCCTTGAGAATGAGAAATCACATGGGGGAAGAGAGGCTGAGCCGCAAGCCAGTACCAGCCCGACACGTGCCAGAGGGGCTCCTGGACCACCCTCCAGAGCTCCCAGCTGACTGCCACCAGCCCACCCAGGCCCTGCAGAGCCCCAGCTGACCGCATCCACATCCACAAGCTCAGGTGCCAAGCCCAGCTGAGCCGTGCCTGGTGCCTGAGGATCAGTTCAGAAAGACAGCTAAAGAAGTTTCCATTTAGTATATTGTGCTTGTCACTCAGTCATGTCTGACCTTTTGGGACCCCATGAACTGTAGCCCGCCAGACTCCTCTGTCCATGGAATACTCCAAGCAAGAATACTAGAGTGGGTTGCCATTCCCTTCTTCAGCGGATCTCCCCGACCCAGGGATCAAACCTGGTCTCCCACACTGCAGGCAGATTCTTCACCATCTGAGCCATCAGGGAAGCCCTTCCAGTTAGTATAATGCGATGCTATTTATGGAAATTAAGATAGTAGGTAGACAGCTGGATGCTAGTCTATCATTAAAATACCTGGAAAGAACATAAGCCGAAGTATTAATAGTGATTGCCTCAGAAGGGTAGGATTATAGGAGATTTTCCCTTTCTACAACATCTGTATCATTTGCAGGTTATAAGGAGTTTGTATTATTTTTGTGCAACAACAATAACAAAAAGGTACTTTTAAAAAATTCACCTTGAATTCTGCAACAAGCCTATTTTCCTAAAAATCCACTTTCGCCCTAGCACTCTGCTATTTAGGGGCCAACACCAGCTGTCCACTGCTAGTCTGCCAAGATCAGTCTCCTCTGGGGGGCACTCCAGGTGCCCCTGAGTGAAGCCTCGCCCCCATGGCCAGCTTGTTCCTCCCCCTTCCAGCCCAATCACCAGGCCATGCCAGTCTTGACCCAACCTCCCAGCTTGCCATCCTGGTCTCTTAAGACCAAGCCACATCTCCCCTGGGCTCCTCTGGGGGTCCTCAGAGAACAGCCCGCCCAACCCTGCCCTTGATGAGACAGTGTCCTGTATTATTCTCCCTACAGTGCAGGGACTGACTGCCTCTCGTAGGAGACATCCATGGGCCCAGGCCAGCTGGCCACCACCATTCCCAGTTTCTGTCCACAGCAGGGGCAGGCAGAGCCCAGACCAGAAGCCACCCCGCTTCCCTCTCTGCTGCCCCAGCCTGGAAGGTGGGTGGTGACCCCGTGCTGGTGCCCCAGCCCAGCAGCAAGCCAGCAGGAGCCCCTCTGTGACAGCTGCTAGTGTGGAGTGACTCACGCCCCGGGGGTGCTCCAAGAGCTCCCCCCACCCTCGGGTCCCACGTGCTACATCCAGAGCCCAACTCTGGCTTCAAACCTGATCGCCTTCCTGGGGGACCCAAGGGCTCTTCCTGATTCAAGACTCTCCAGTCAGCATGTCCAGTGTTTAAACAAAGCTGTTTAGAATCTCCCAGGATGAGACGAGCGGAAATGGCAAGCTTCGAGCTCCACCTCACTTTGCCTGAAACAAAACATGTCATTCTACATGTTCACACCCCCTACTCTGACCCGCCTGGCACCCCGCTCCTCTGAGCCCTTCCAACCGTGGGGTGAGGGGCTTGCCAGGGCAGGACCCACACCTCCGGGGCTTGTTGGAGAGCACTGACCCAAAACCTCAGCCTCCATACTGGGGCAGGCAGCCAGGAACTGTGTTTGCTTCACACTCTAAAGGGAGGGGGACATTCGCATCACAGGTATATGCTGACCTGGTGAAAGGGCTCAGGTGGGCCGCTCAGCTAAGAGAACAATGCAGGAGAATGCCCTCCTAGACAAACCCACACGTGCAAACACGCTGAGACAAGCACACACATACTCGCACACACACACATGCACTGACACACATAAATTACTCGCACACACTCACACACACGCATACTCACAGACACACACAGACATACACACACACTCGCGTGCACACTCACACATACACACACATATACTCACAGACACACACATATACACACATGCATACTCAGACACACACACATATACACACATACACACACACATGTACACATATACTCACACACACTTACACATACATACACACATATACTCATAGATGCACACATACACACACACATATACTCACACACACACACGCATACTCAGACACACACATACATATACACACGTATACACTCACACACGCATACAGACACACACACATATACACAAACACACACTCATGCACACACATACTTGTGCACGCACGCGCACACACTCACGCCCACACACACACATATACTCACACATAAACACATACTCGCACATACACATACACATATTCACACATAAACACATACTCACACATACACATATACATACTCACTGACACACACACATATACTCACACATACACATACTGACACACACACACATACTTAAACAAGCACAAACACATACTCACACATACACACAGACATACACACACACACACTCACTGACACACATGCACAGCCACACCCGGTTCTACCCTTGCTCTGAGCACTCCCTGAGATCACGCCCCTCCCCTGTCCACTGCTCTCAGAGGCCCGTTCCCACCCAGGCCCTCTCCCCAGCTCTGAACCCAACTCCCTCTCCTCCCGGGGTTGCAAGGAGCACAAGCTATGCTGGGACAGATGCTCAAGCACAGGGCCACTGCCCACCAGGGCTCCAGAAGGCTGGCCCAGGTGGAGAGGGACGTTTTCAGGTTTACAACAATTTACTCACTCTAATTTATTTTCTTTTTCACCTGCTGTTTTCCAGTCACTAAGTCATGTTTGATTCTTTGCGACCCCATGGTCTGCAGCACACCAGCCTTCCTTGTCCTTCACTGTCTTCTGGAGTTTGCTCAAACTCATGTCCATTGAGTCAGTGCATTTTTTGAATCTGCACAAAGATGCTTTGAGGGTCAACAGTGGCCCTGCGTTGCCAAGGCCAAGGCCAGAAACACATCAAGATCCTACATGGGGGGCTGAGGGACCCTCAGTCTTCCTGCAGTGACAGCCAAGCCTCCCCAACAAGTGGGGGGTTCCAAGGAACGGCTGAGATACCTGACTCTTCAGACCCCCTGGGCGGCTCTCCACCCCTATCCTTTCCTGCTTGCAGCACAAGGTCAGATATTTTTACAAATGCTGACACTGGTTGTAGAGATGATTACAAGACTCTCAGAAAGCAAGCAAGTATTCAAAGTGCAGTAAATTTCATGTCCTGGAAAAGGGAGTGGGGAGGGGGTGGGAACCTCAAACACACAGATAGTATTAACCCAGACACTCAAAACTCATCTCTAGGACTTCCCTAGTGACTAAGCAGTAAAGAACCCTCCTGCCAATGCAGGAGACACTGGTTCAGTCCCTGGTCTGGGAAGATCCCACATGCCTCGGAGCAACTAAGTTTATGCGTGTGTGCTAAGTTGCTTCAGTCGTGACTCTTTGTGACCCCATGAACTGCGGCCCACCAGGCTCCTCTCTCTGTCCAGGGATTCTCCAGGCAAGAATACTAGAGTGGGCTGGCATGCCCTCCTCCAGGGGATCTTCCCAACCCAGGGATGGAACCAGAGTCTCCCACGTCTCCTGCCCTGGCAGGCAGGTTCTTTACCACTGGGAAGCCCAACGAAGGCCATGCACCACAACGACTGAGCCTGTGCTCTAGCAACTAGGGATCCGCAACTGCTGAAGCCCACGTGCCTAGAGCCCATACTCTGCAACAAGAAAAACCACCACAGTGAAAAGCCTGTGCGTCGCAACTAGAGAGTAGCCCCCCTTTCCACAATTAGAGAAAAGCCCTTACACAGCAACGAAGACCCAGCACAGCCAATAAGTAAAAATTATTTTAAAAAC
>SJYQ01105028.1:0-13106 GCA_006410935.1 Redunca redunca | reverse complement strand
GTTCAAAATTGGGAAAGGAGTATGACAAGGCTGTATATTGTCACCTGTGTATTTGACTTATATGAAGAATACATTCCGTGAAATGCCAGGCTGGATGAATCACAAGTTGGAATCCAGACTACCAGGAGAAATAGCAACAACCTCATACATGAAGATGACACCACTCTTATGGCAGAAAGTGAAGAGGAACTAAAGAGCCTCTTGATGAAGGTGAAGTGGGAGAATGAAAAGGCTGGCTTAAAACTCAACATTCAGAAAACTAAGATCATGGCCTCCAGTCCCATCACTTCATGGCAATTAGAAGGGGAGAAAGTGAAAGCTGTGACAGATTTTATTTTCTTGGATTCCAATCACTGTGAATGGTGACTGTAGCCATGAAATTAAAAGATGCTTGCTCCTTGGAAGGAAAGTTTTCACAAACCTAGACAGCATATTAAAAAGCAAAGACATCACTTTGCCAACAAAGGTCCAAACAGTCACAGATATAGTTTTTCCAATAATCATGTATGGATGTGAGAGTTGGACAATAAAGAAGGCTGAACGGCAAAGAATTGATGCTTTCAAACTGTGGTGCTGAAGAACACCCTTGAGAATGAGTCAATCCTAAAGGAAATCAACCCTGAATATTCATTGGAAGGACTGATGCTGAAGTTAAAGCTCCAATACTTTGGCTGTCTGATGCAGAGTCCTCACTTTGGAAAAGATCCTGATGATGAAGGCAGAGGAGAAAAGGATGGCAGAAGACAAGATGGTTAGATAGCATCACTGACTCAATGGAGATGAATGTGAGCAAACTACCGGAGATAGTGAAGAATAGGGAAGCCCGGCATGTTGAAGTCCATGGGGTCACAAAAGCTGAGAAAACAATATGCACAGAATTTACAAATGGAGCAACTTGGTTATCACAAGAAAATGGAAAAGTGAGCTAATCTCACAGAGGGAATCCAGCCATTAAGAATATGAAAATATTAGGTGTCCGCTCCAGTGTTCCTGCCTGGAGAATCCCAGGGTCGGGGGAGCCTGGTGGGCTGCTGTATATGGGGTCGCACAGTCGGACGCGACTGAAGCGACTTAGCAACAGCAGCAGCAAGGAAAACTTCGATTCTAATGACTGTATAAATACTAGATACACAAAGAAGGATAGCTCCATAGCAGACTCTCAAGTCATATTACTGGTGACATGGGGGCTTCCCTTGTAGTTCAGTTGGTAAAGAATCTGCCTGCAGTGCAGGGGACCCGGGTTCAATGCCTGGGTTGGGAAGATCCCCTGGAGAAGGAAATGGCACCCCACTCCAGTATCCTTGCTTGGAAAATCTCCTGGACAGAGAAGCCTGGTGGGCTGCAGTCCATGGGGTTGCAAAAAGGCACGACTGAGTGACTAACACTTAAGTAAATAACAATCAAAAACACGCTCTATTAGAACTTTAATACACAGAAAGTCACAACAACCAGTGAAAAATCATCCAAGAACCTTTTCACCAGTCACTACTTGGTCTAATCTGTGACGTACAAATAAAGACGTAGACTCTGGGCATTAGTTCCTGGTAGTTGATTCACTTGACTCCACCCCACTAAAAGCAGGTGGGGCCGACAAGCAATGCCTTACACTCTCTGGGGTACTGGATTTGGATCAATGACCTAGAAGAGAAAAAGGTTTATGTAGCGTCATCCACTCTCACAGCTCTGACAGCTCCATAAAGCATCCTATACTATGAAGGTGTTCTAGAACAGCGAATATTTAGAGAGGGCATGGCTTTTTCTCCAAATGTGCCACAGCCTCTACAAGTGAGTTTATGAGACAACAGCTGGACAGACATGGTAAAAAAAAACTGGAGCAGAGACCATCCCACTCCTACAACTCTCCAAAACTACGTGTTCAAGTTCAGACCAAAAGGGACAGGAAACGGAAAAGTCAAAGCTCCCTATCGTCATCACTGTCCTAATTGCAAAGGCAGAGCTATGAGCAGCGTCGCCCCACCTGTGGGCGTGGGGAAGGATGAAGCCACCGTGCAGCATCCCCTCCACCACTTGGACCGCTCTGCAATTTCCTTACTGCCTGACACCAGCCCGAACCTCTAGATCTACTTGCAAGGGCAGTTTTCCCAAATCCTTATTGATATGATTTTATATCCTTTTTAAAAAATATTTATTTTTAGTTATTTGGCTGCATAAGTGTCTTAGTTGTGGCACGTGGGATCTAGTTCCCTGACCAGGGATCGAACCCAGCTCCCCTGTATCAGGAGCGCAGAGTCTTAGCCACTGGACCACCAGGGAATTCCCTGATTTTATATTCTTTAAGTGGTACATAAGATGGTGATCACTGTTATGACTTTTAATAGTCATATATCCTTTGCTTTATTTTAAAATCTAACAATGCAAAGACATGAGTACAGGTAGGTTGGGAGTGTGTCTGTGTTTGTATGGAAATGCAGGCCATCTATTAGAGTGTATTTTCTGAGGAGAAAAGATGACAAATGTCATTTCCTTTTTCTTTTTTAAAAACTTCTCAGAAAAGCTGGGAAAGAGAACAGAGTTCTGCAGCTGTGCTTTTGTACCATGCCATGACTCACCAGCATTCATGCTATAGGGTTCAAACACCGTCTCATGCAGCCACTACAAGAGACACAGACACAGAAACACCACAAGGCTGTGGACAGAAGGAGGCATTTAGCTATAAGCCCCACCCCCAAAGGAAACTTAGGAAGCAGAAAAAGGGTCAGCAAACGCTATATTCACTTGCGGTTATGAATAACCTTTTTTATTTTAAGGTGTGTATAAGATGTTTCCTGCCAAAGAAGGCCACAGTTAGGAATTTTCATAAGACAAAAAGAAAAAGGACATCTATGATCCTCTTGCAAAAGCAGCTGAAGTGAGTTTAATGACCACAAATAGTCAGAAAGTCTGTCTGAAGTCTTATATAAGAGGGGAGAAAAAGCCCCACCATCATACTCTTACTCCATATACCTATTAACACAGGGCCCTATAACCACCTTGCTGAGGCCCCGGTTGGCTGCTCCTGGCTGGAGTCACTGCCAGACGCTGAATCACCACCACCGAGTCTCCGGCACCTGAGTTGTGTTTGGAAGGATTCCATTCAAGCACTGCCCAAGCCTGAGCCTGTCTAGCTTATGAGAGTTGACAAGACCACAGCCTGGGGTGCTGTGACTGGAGGCACCATGAGCACTGCAATGAAGTCAAACAGAAGTCAAGTTTATTAGAGAATGTCTAAAATGTTAAGCTGGATGCTGCAGCAAATCCATTTCCCCTTGTTAAGGAAGGACCAGACTGTATCCAAAAATGAGTATATACACTGGCCTGGTCCTTTTCCATGGTTCCAAAGTGGAAACGGGGTATGTGTTGGGGTGGGGGGGGGATGTCAAATGCAAGAATAAATGAATCAAAGGGCTCTATGAACTCACTGTAATAACCTGCTGTTTTCTGCAATTGCTTTTTATGAGGGTGCAGCCCGGTGACTCTCATTACCGAATAATCTAGATTCTTATCTTTTCATACCTTGGAATGAGACTTGCTAATTTTGAAAGCTGCAGAAAAACCAGGCTGGAATCATGCTCAAATAAAGGAGATTTTCCTATGATTTTACTAGTAACACTGGACTTATTTTCAGCCCAAGCAAATGATGCTATATCCCCTTTTTTTCTTGTGACGTAAACCACACGTACTTCTGAGGCCCTAAAAGGAAATTAAACCCTTAGAATCATTCACCTTCCCTAATTACCTTTCTTTCCTTAATTGAATTTTGGTCAAAGAAACAAGAGGGAGAACCAAGTTCAGTCAAGATAAAAGACAAAAGAAAAAAACAGAAATGGGAAGAGGAGAAAGACCAAAATAGGACTAGTAATCTAAAATTTGGAACTAATTGGGATTTGCCTGGTGGTCCAGTGGCTAAGATGCCGTGCTGCAAGTGCAAGGGCCTGAGTGTGATCCCTGGTCGAAGAACTAGATCCCACATGCTGCAACTAAAGACCCCATGTGTTGCAACTAAAAGACCCCATGTGCTGCAACTAAAGACCCCATGTGCTGCTGCAACTAAAGACCCCATGTGCTGCAACTAAAGACCCCATGTGTTGCAACTAAGACCTGGTACAGCCAGAAGAATACTTGGGGAAAAAAAGTTTGGAGCTACTCACTCTTGGCCAAAGTTAGCCTAGATAGAAAAAATCCAAGTATTTTCTAATAATTTACACTTTCAAAGCAGTAATTTCAAACACCAAAGATCACACCTGCATAAGAACTTAAAGAAATGAGGAACATCTAGAAACAGGGGGGCAAGGAGAGACTAATAACTCCCCATGTTTAAAATTACATGTTAAAAATGTACTGATTACTATGTGCCAGGCACTACGCCAGTTACTTGCTTTACACTTAAAAAAAAATTTTTTTTTTTGTTCCCAAGCATTTCTAAGGCAAGCAAGGGAGACATTATAATTATCAATGGAAAATGGAAAAGCTAAGACGGTGAGGTTTGGTGACTTGCCCAAGGTCACAAGTCTAGTGAGTGGTTAGGAGAAAAATACAAAAACAAACAAACATTGTCTTCTGAGAACTTGATACTCACATTCTACCAAGGTCAATGATTAGACCAAATATGGCCAAGGGTAATCCTGGCATATGGACATGCAGTCCTCTGGAGCCAAAAAGGCACAAATAAATGTGCACCCCACTGCCTTGGGATGAAAGAAAAAGCCTTCCACAGTATCACACGTCCAGACGTATTTGCCTCTTTTCCCCACAGTGAAGACTTGCCTTTTTTTTTTCCCCCAACCAGATCTTCCTGTTCCCAGGACTCTTGGAGTCACAGTCATTTCTGTAATTCTCTTGTGTTCTCTGCCCGCATTTACCTGGCATCCAAGTATCTTCTCCATTTAAACTCTACCCTTCCCAGACAAATACTCCAAGATCTGATCTATAAATAGAACTGTAAAAAGTTGAATTCAAAGAAGCAGAGTAGGATGGTGGTTGCCAGGGACTGGAAGGAGGGGAGATGGCAAGGTACTCGTCAAAGGCCAACAAGGTTCAGCTGTGTGAGATGAATAAGCTCCGCGAATGTAACCTACGGCACCATGACTATACTCAGTAATACTGTACTACGTGCCTGGAGTTTTCCAAGAGGGTACATCTTAAATCCTCTCACTATATACACAAAAGGGTAATTATATAGAGGTGATGGACAAGGTATTTAATTTCAGTGTGGTGATCTTTTCGCAATGTACAGCTATATGAAAACAAGCTGTACACCTAATGCACATACCATTTCTTTATGTCAAAGTTATCTCGATAAAGTTGTTTGAAAAGTAAAATAAATCTTAAAAAAATAATACAGTCTACCTTTTCCTAAAATCTCATCCAATTCCTTCAGGTGGTGGAATCCTTCCCTTGGGAGCCCAGGGAGCAGCGGTGCCTGTGAGTGCCCCCAGCACCCTGGGTCTCTACTGCCGGGAGGGCCATCCCAAGCAGGCAGACAGGAAGATCTCCAAAATGCCCTCACAATTACCGACCCAGGTTCACCCATCTCGCGGGGGACGCTGATGCTGTCACTATCATCCTCTGGCTTTGATCCTTTCTTCAAGCCCCAACAGGGACATGTCCCGTTTCGTGGTTCAACTGAGCCAAGGTCGGACTTTTGCAGAAAGAGCTTTTGGTACGGCAAACAAAGGGGACACCAAGCTGAGAAAGGATACATTTCTTTTCAGTTTGACTGAAGTCCAGCCGCAGTTTAAGCAGTCCGACACCTGTGTCTCTGCTCCCCCTTTGTTTAAGTTCGAGCCACCTTTCTCCACCTTCCAGGCAGGGTGAGTCCAGTAGGATTTCTGGCCCTTGTGCTTACAATCCACTGTAGATTCTCACATTCTACTACAGCTCCTTGTTACTTGTCTAAGTGGTGGTGGGGGTGTTAAGTGATTGAGAACTTCTAGGATGGACTCTGCTAGCAACTTCCAAATACACAATACAGTATTATTAACTTCAGACACCATGCTGTATGTGACATCCTCAAAACTTATCTTTATAGCTTTGGACAAACCACCCATTTCCCTAATCCTCAAACTCTGGCAATCACCCATCTGTTCTTTGTTTTTTATGGGTTTGATCATGTTAAATTCCACATACAAGTAAGGTTATAAGTATTTGTCTTTCTCTGACTTATTTTACTTAGCAGGACGTTCTAAACACCCACCCATGTTGCTAAAAATGACAGGATTTCCTTTTTATGGGTGAATATTATTCCCTGTGTGTGTGCATGTATGTATATCACATTTTCTTTATTCATTCATCTATCGAAGGACATTTAGGTTTTTTTTTTTCCCATATCTTGGCTACTGTACATAATGCTGCAATGAACGTGGGGCTGTAGATATTTTTTCCAGGTAATGATTTCGTTTCCTTTGGGTACATACCCAGAAGTGGAATTGCTGGATTGTATGAGAGCCCTATTTTTAATTTTTTGAGGAGCTTCCGCACTGCTTTCCATCGTGGTTGCACCACTTTACACTCCCCTTAGCAGTGCAGGAGAGCTTACCGGTCTTCATATCCTCACAAACTCTTTGTTATTTGTCTTCTTGATAAGAGTCATTCTAACGGGTGTGAACTGACATCTTACTGTGGCTTTGATCTGCATTTCCAATTAAACGTATCCTAAAAACTTGTGATTCCTGGCTGGTGGGGATAGGGAAGATACTAATATAAGTTGCCATTTTGTGAGTGTATATCACCTGACAACTACTCAACAGTACTGGCACATGATCTCATTTAATTTTCACAGTCCTTTAAAGCAGTATTATACCTAGTTAACATATATGGAAACATAGGAACAGAGAGGTTAAATTCTAAAGATTATGTGAGATAAATACAACCCTTAGCACAGCCCCTATACATGACAATTACTTATTTAATGGAAACTAGTGCTACAGTCGGAGAAGGCAATGGCACCCCACTCCAGTACTCTCGCCTGGAAAATCCCATGGACAGAGGAGCCTGGTAGGCTGCAGTCCATGGGGTCGCTGAGGGTTAGACATAACTGAGCAACTTCACTTTCACTTTTCACTTTCATGCATTGGAGAAGGAAATGGCAACCCACTCCAGTGTTCTTGCCTGGAGAATCCCAGGGACGGCAGAGCCCGGTGGGCTGCCGTCTATGGGGTTGCACAGAGTCAGGCACGACTGAAGCGACTTAGCAGCAGCAGCAGTGCTACAGTACACTGCCCCATAAATGAGAAAAGATATTTTGTGGGAAACAAAGATTCCTCTTCCCCAGTGATCTCAATCCACTGGCTTAGCTCCTTTAGAGAGACACTGAGAAAACCAGAGTATTCTCTAATGAGCCCAAAGGAATCTTGGTATCCGGCTTGGCTATAAATTGTTTTATGTAGACAGAAAGCTTATCGAGTGTGCCCAAGGTCACACAGTCTAGCTTAGAATACCTTCCTTTATACTTCAAGAATGACATAACTCAAAAAGGCCACTAATGTACACATCCATGGACTTGGAATTCCTGCATTCACATGGGAGCTGCATTCACATGCTAGACAGGACAGATCATTACAGAAAAATTTAGAAATATCTAGAAGAATACAGTGAGTTAATGTAAGCAATGCTCAAAGGAACTTTGTAGTGACCTTTTGGAAGATCTGATAACCCTGGTCAAGGAATTAAGACATATTTTCTTAAAAGGGAGGTTAAAAACAAAACTGTGTTCATCAGTTGGACAATAGTGCTCACAGACTTGTGCTCATAGGGTAACAGTGATCTTTCCAACTTCTGGCCACTGCAGCAAAAGGTGGAACTTGAGTCTCCAGGCATGAAGAAATGGGGATTCCCTGGGAATTTGGGGGAATTACTGACCTTGGGAGAGGCATAGCACTTCCAAAGAAAGGTTTACTTTATAAAACATTAATGTACTTTTACAGAAGCAGCACATGATCGTGAAGTGTCCGTCAGTCATTCTGCCTGATTTCAATCCCAGCTCCACCACTTGCAACCTGTGTGACCCTAGACAAGTTACCTAATCTCTCTTTGCCTCAGTTTCTTCAACTGTTAAAAGGAGAAGAAATAACAGTCCCTATATCGTAATTAATATATACAATGTGCACAGCCTAGGATCTGATGTCGAATAAGTGCTTAAGTTTTTAAGTTGGAGAAAGGTAAATATCATATGACATCACTTATATGTGGAATTTTAAAAAGAGATACAATGAATTTACTTATAAAATAGAAATAGACTTACAGACATAGAAAACAAACTTATGATTAGCAAAGTGGGAGGGACGGATAAATTAGGAGTTTGGGATTAACATATATACAGTTTTATATAAGAAAACAAACAAGGATCTACCATAGGGCACAGGGAACTATATTAAATATCTTGTAATAACCTATAGTAGAAAAGAACTTGAAAAAGGATGCACATGCGCAGGCGTGCTAAGTGGCTTCAGTCGTGTCCGACTCTTTGCGACCCCATGAACTGTAGCCCACCAGGCTGCTCTGTCCATGGGATTCTCCAGGCATGAATACTGGAGTGGGTCGCCATGCCCTCCTCCAAGGAATCTTTCTGACCTAAGAATCAAACTCACATCTCTTATGCCTCCTGCATTTGCACCACCTGGGAAGTCCAAACAAGCATACATACATATATATATATATATATATATATGTATGTATATAGAGAGATTCGGTACAGCACTGAATCACTGTGATGTACACCTGAAAAAATGCAACACTGTAAATCACCCAGACTTCAATTTTAGAAAAGCACTTAAAAATGATTACTCCTCTTAGAAGATACGAAAAATGCATAAGTTAATTCAGAAAATAAAAAGTCAACTGTAGTAGCCTCATCTACACATGATACCCTGCCAACATTTGGGGGCATGCTTATGTATATTACTTTCCTGAAGCAAAACTGGAATCATTATTTAGACACTTTTGACAATCATTTTTTCAAATTAAAAACATAACTTTGAATGGAGATTTTTCAAACTTAATTTCTATGTTCAGCTTCCAACAAACAAACAGTTCTGGGAACCAAACAACCTAAATTCTACACCTACCCTATTCTAGAAACCTTCCAGAAAAGGTCTGAACGTAGACTTAAAACTGCAGATGGCATGTGACTAATTTTTATTCTGTTAAGTAGTAACCGTAGGAAGGAACCCAAGACACACGAGAATTCAAGAATCACACAGCAACACTGAGGGTTAACAGAACGTTTCAAATCTTTTGCCCCCAAGTGCACAACCACAGAGTAACTTCTCACTTTGCACAGCCAATGAGCAGTGTCTGTTTTTTTTGCAAACAACCAACTAACTTGATTTTTGTGGAAGTTAAATTGCCAACATCACGTTGAGTTAAAACGAAACAAAACAAAAATCAAATTGTTAGCCCAATCTGTATCCCCCCCCCAAAAAACCCAAAAAACTCCTAACTTTGATGCTGAAGAGATTAAAAGTCAGCATGATTACTCTCTAGCAGTTCCTCCCTTCCATCTCCATCAACACCATGCACTAGATTTACTTTCCAGTCCAGTTTCTTCATGGCAAAATACTTTCTCATGAGACTGCCTGTGGTCAGGGCTGAGTATGTCACAGGAAAAATGTTCCTCATGGCATCTAGATCATCCCCTTTTCAGGTCTTGCCTGACCATGAAATACAGACACACCCGGAAATTATAAACTATTTTAACAAGAGGACGTTTTCCCACCTCAAAAGAGGGATCATCTTCACAGCCTACCTATGTCCCAAGGGTGTTCCGAGTATTAATGAGTTAGCATTAGTCAGGCACTTTGATTTGTACAGACAAAAGGCCCTGTATAAGTACAAAGTATGATGATCCAACTCAAGTGCCTTTCGGAGAGTCACCCAAGGTGACGAGGAGAGGCAGTGGAAAGGTTAGCGCGGCTATGGTGGTCCTCTCCAGCACGAAGCCACCTCCCAGGCACACACATGCAGGGCGATCCTGATGGAAGCTATACTGTGTGTGAGGGTTGGCTGCATTGTTCCCTTATATAGTCAATGGAGAGGGAATCCCTCTGTGTTCATATTTCCAATTCACATTCCAAGACAGTATAGGCAACAAAACAGATTTTCAGCTGTGGTTTATAAGGGCTTGATATGACCGGGCCAGGCACTATGCTAGGATCATCGTTTGTTCAGGGTGTGGACACAGGGGGCAGCCCCTGCACAAAATCATGCTGCAGTTATTACAAAACGTGCCCGTCTGTGCATGTACATGTAGGTCAGTGCGTGCCTATGTCTAAAGAACGTCGCCAGGCACTGATGCAAGCCCTGCCAGAAGATGAAAACAAAGAGAAAATACTTTTTTTTTTGGTTTCCTTGTTTAAAAAAATCTACATTTCACATAGACTCGAGACCTTCCCAGGGTCTCTAGAGGACTTGATCTGAGACAGCCAACAGGCCTGCAGGTCATCACAGTCAAGACGGAAAGATGTTCTGAGGGTATCTTCGAAACCTACAAGCAGATGCTTTGAAGGATACCACCTGCCTGACACGCTTTAAGAGAGAAGCAAAAGTTGGCCACTAATAAAATGTTGCTGCTCACTGGTTACAGAAACTCTGGTATATTTTCCTTCAACTGAGCTGTTTATGTTTCAATGGAAAGTCATAATATAGCCTTCAACAAAACTGTAAGAACTGCTGATTTACCCCAATGGCATCGTTAGTTAAAACACACACACACACAAACACACTCTCTCTCTCTCACTCACACACATCGTAAAAACAGAGCTACTGAGGCAGGCATAACTAAGGAAAGCATCTAGAAAAGCCAAACTACAGAACAACTAATCCTGGGAAATCCTGTGCCATAAAATCATCCACCGCAATAGATTAATTCTCAGTAACAGCTGGGCAGATTCTCAGAAGGCATGCAGGCTCCTGAGTCTTAAGGGTTAACTTGGTTGCCTTTGGGAAAAAAAAAGAAAATGACACATATAATTTCCTTTTATCATAAAACAATGCATTTATTCTTTTCTGTATGTCTGTTAAAGGGCACGGCTTTCTGAGTGGAAAACAAAACAGAACTTGGTCACATGTTTATTTGCTTCAGCTACTCCCTTCCCCTTCTGATAAATAATCAAACATGCCATCCAGAAAAAACAAAACCAGCGAGCTGGGAAATTTGATGGTCATCAAATAGACTGCGATACCAAGAAAAGCAGCCCACTGTTCCCACACTGGGTTTTCGGCCCCCACACCTACACTAACATCTGAGTAAATATCTCCAGTCACTCTTTCCATTTTCCCTGCAATTACTCCTACTGTTATACAAATTGTCCTTAAGGCAGTCTCAAACATAAATTTTTTTTTTTCCCTCACAAAGTAGAACAACTTCTGAACATGAAAAAGTCAGCCTAGCAAGAGCCATACACATATACACACACATGCACTTTTTTTTTACATACTAAAATGTTTCTTCCTTGAGAGGTGGGGGGACAATGGCTGAGCCTACTTCTTTTTCTGTTCTAATAGATGGTTGATTTAGAGGTTAAAATTTAAGTATATTTAGTCTGGGGACTAACAAACAAGGTTTAGAGTTGTAACAATTCCCTTCAGATCAAAAGAGCTAATTTTCTACTTCCTGTCTATTCCCTGACCAGTACATAGTTAAAGAAAAAAAAATTAGCACCTGGCTTACCAATTATACTGAAGTTGGGGGTCAGGGTTGGGGGAGGGGTATGGGGAGAGGGGAGGGGAGCCCAAGGGATGTCCACAGCAGACAGGAAAAGGTGGAACCTTTTTTTAAAAAAATGACAAACCATGTGTTGAAAAAGTCATTTCAAGAGAAAGGACCCAGGAGCGGACCACATGGCTCTTGGGCACAGAAAGCAGCAGCAGCCCGGGTCTGAGGGCTCTCCCTGCCATCCTAATTATCCACGATGAGCATTCTGAAAAGACCCTTCCCACATCAAAGTTAACAACCATCTCAGAAAGTGAGGCGGGCTTTCTCTTTCCTTTTTGCAGTTCACTCCGTTTAAACAATAGTAATATGAATGAGATAATGACCGTGCTTGTTTCAGCAGTCTGACTTTTATTGGCATGAAATTGGTACAAATATTATCAAGACCGATGCACAAACGACGACGGGGTCACGATGCATGCATCGAGGACAATCCGGCAGACGCAGAATTACCAAGGCACCATCCCCACCCCCCCACCCCCGACTCCTGGTGATAACAGGAAGGACAAGGCGACACAAAACGCCATCACAAATAAGCAGAGCAAGGTTCTAATCTCCGTTCAAGCCCCTAAACCGGTCCTGACAACCCGCGGCTGCTGACTTAGCTGAGACTACCCGAAGACGCACTGGAAAGCAAGACTGAATCACTAAGGAGTTAGAAAGAACCGGTCCTCTCAGGGCTCTAAAAAGAAAAACGGCTTTGATGGGGGTGGGGTGGGGGGGCGGCGGTGGGAGCCGCGTGAAGAACAGTAAACAAGTCGGATCATCTAATTTTGCCCTTCAGAGCATGTCCGTGCAGGAGTGGATCTCTACTTTAAAAAGTTTCACCCAGCAAAAGGTTCCGTTTCTTTTTTTTTTTCCTTTCCTTTCCTTTTCCTCTGGACACTTACAGAGAAAATGAAGAGTTTGACCGAAAGAGCCCGCACTGTCTGCCTCTGGATTTCCGTCTTCTTGCTGTCGATGGTTCTGGCTGTTTCTGTGAAGCGGGGGTTGCCGAGTGGTAAAAAAGATGTTTGAATAAACAGGAAGTCCTGTGCGGCTGAAGTACACTAGAGGAGAAAACACCCTGGAACATTGCCCTTTGTAGGCAACCTCAGGGACGCTTGCCTCCACAGTAGCTGCCCGGGCTCTCACTAAATGACAAAGAAACCGCAAGAATTCCTCAAGTAATTCTTCACTTTCAAAATTGAAAGATCAGTTGGAGCTTGCAGGTAATTTTCAAAGTTGCATTTAGCACTTAAAGAAATCTATTCAGGCTACACTGTATCTAAATCACTCCAGGTCTGCAAGCATGGACAGAGCATCAGAATTGCACCCTGGCTAGTCCAAGCCCTAGCCAAACACAGCTCATTCACCCAGACAAACACACAGCAACACGGGTTTTGGAAAACCTGCTCAT
>SJYQ01105022.1:352592-364943 GCA_006410935.1 Redunca redunca | reverse complement strand
CTAAGCTTATATTGATAACATAGTAACTAAATTGGGAAGAAATAGCAATTAATACTGTACCATCTTTCTTTTTTTCTGAATGGGTCTTACTGAAATAATTTGTTTAGAAAAAGTTTAATGGGAGAGGCACATGGGAAGATAATGGAAATTTTTGCTCAGGAAAATTACAGTATGATTAAGTAATTTACCATGTATCATAGGATACTATTCCTTACAATCTAAATTTAAAATACATATTACACACAATGCTAAAGGCAGTATGAAAGAAGCCTGAAAGTGAAATCTCTCAGAGGCTCTGCCATCCATGGGATTTTCCAGGCAAGAATACTGGAGTGGGTTACCATTTCCTTCTCTAGGGGATCTTCCCAACCCAGGGATCAAATCCAGGTCTCCTGCATTGCAGACAGACGCTTTATCATCTGAGCCACCAGGGAAGCCCATAATGTTAAAGACAAATTATAGTATAGAATCCAGGCTTCCCAGGTGGTGCTAGCGGTAAAGAACCCAACTGCCAATGCACAATTCTGTGTATATAAATTCTATCTCCTATGTACCAAACATGCAAATCATTATATTGACAAAGGAAATTTCTTTTAGAAATTTGAAAATAGAATCTAGAGTAGTTAGAGTAATGAATATAAAAGGTAAAACATTATTTGCGTTTTCAGTAGATATATGCAGTTAGTATCTATTACTGTAATTAACCTAAGGCATTCATAAGGAAAGTGAGCTAAAATTAACTACATAGGAACAGAATTGTTTAATCAAATTATGAAGAACAAAATAACAATTTTTCCAATATCATATAACTAATTAGAGTAAGTGACACTTAACACACATAGGTATTATATTGGGCAAACCTTTTTGCTCTTTCCATATTATGTGAAGCTCAAATAAAGGCCTCTTACTAAGTTTTAGAAATGAGACACACTGAAAATAGGACAAGAATTTACAAAATAGAAACCACTGACCAAAGAGACTTTCTTTTCATGTCTCTCTTTTATTCCCACATTTATTTTAAAGCATCTCTACTTGTTTTTTGTCCTTTTACCTGGCTACCCGAATCTTCAAGGAGGATTAATGTGACTTTGAACCACCATGAATTTCTTTTACCTTTTTCTCAGCACCCTTCCTACCTACGCAGGCTGAAGATGCTTTGAAGTCAATGGGCAGCCCACATCAGAGGTGATTAGTAGGGTTCAGAGCAAACAAAAAATAGTTTCCTGACAAAGGCTCATACCTTTCCACAAATATCTCCAGCCTGGAGTGTCACAACTCTTTTCTAGAAAGCCAAGTTACTTACCTATTCAACTAAGCTCACTTTTAGTCCCTGTGCCTTACATCCAAGTAAGGCTGTTTGTTTGACTGTTTGGGACAAATCTCTCTTTGGGTCACATACTAAACCATGAACTTTTCCTCTCAGGATCTCTCACACAGTATGAGGCTATCTCTGTGTGTCACCCTTGATAGAATACTGTAAAAGGACCTGAAAAATGATGACAGAGTAAAAGGGAAAATGTAGCTGCTGACAAGCACAAAAATGATGAGACAAATACATTTTGAGATGGTTGCTGAACCCTGACAGTTGACTGAAAGCTAATCAGGCAAAGCACCATGGCCAATGCCAAAGAGAATTCTGGCAGGGGAGAGGAGCACCCTCTAGTAATTATGGGAAACTGACTAACAGTGTTGTAATTGAAAGAGGACCAGTTGTGTTCTGAACCTGCCTCTGCTGATCACCCCTGCATAGCTCTGGGCAAGACAATCTACTTCTGCGAGCCTATTTCTTAATAAAAAAGATTCCAGGGAAGAAAATTTCTGTTTTCTTCCAGAATCTGATGATTTAAAAAAAAAAAAAAGACATCACAAAATGTACTCATCCAAATGTTTTCATCATTATCACTGGTGCTGGAGATTGGTTGGGTTTTAAGGAAAATGAAGTAAAAGTAATCCACAAAGGACCATTACAAATAAAAAGAAAACAGGATACAAGACAAAAGTAAATCAAGTGCTGTTTTTTCAGAAATGTCACTAACATGAAAATGAGAACTGTAAAGTCGAGTAGCTGTAGCTAGTATTATATCATGTGTAAGAAGATACTGATTTGGGATAGAATGTCTTCTTGTACCTCACATATCATCCTGTCATCTGTACTACTTATTTCAAACTCAGTGAAGATATTAAAAGTAAAAATATTCGCTGCCAAACTTTTCATACTGTTTTGATACTATTCTTTTAGGGACAAAATGGGTACATGATTGTTGATGTTTTTCTTATCACCCTTTTAGCTATTTATAGGTCTAATTATTTATGGTGTGAAACTTATGATTAATGAATTCTTCAATATCTTACATGCTTTGGGGTAACACAGGAGGCAAAAAATAGCATATTAAAAGCATAGAGCTGGAAATGTTGGCAACAGTTTGGGGCTTATATATGAATAAACAGAAAGCTCAGCATACATACTTTTCATAAACACAAGTCAGAGATGATAGTGAAAAGATCTTTCTCCAGAAGCTAAGTGGTAAAAGAAAATTGTTTATTTTGATATGTATAAACTAATTTATTCAGGATAAGACACATTCTAAAGATATTCTATTTCATAAATGTTAATCTAAACAAAATTCATAAATATGAGTGAAATATCTAGAAAATAAAAGTATAGAAAAAGATCATTTAATTTTGGGGGATAAAAGCATGTACGGAAGAAAAATTCATCACTCTAAAACATGGTAAATCTTTACATAACCAAATTAACACAGCAGTTTTAAGGAATACCAGTGTTTTGATAATGAGCATGACATGAAGAATGTCTCAAATGAGAAATTACTTTCTGTGGAAAAATGTTTCTCCAGTAAAATAATTGGTTNAGATCTTGAAAAATCTGTTATATCTAATTTAAGTAACTCATCTGTTTCACTAGATTACTGATATACACCATATCAATAGATTCCTAAAATAAATTTGAAGTTAAGCTATTATCTTTAGACCATAATATAATTACACTGTATCTTTTCAATTCACAAGCTATGTAGTGACAATTTCCTGGGTATCTTTTTAAATGTATCCTCAAATTTTATCTCCATTGTGTAAGTGAGGAAACAAACAAATGTTTGCTGATAAGAAAGATATTCTCATATAAATTATAAATTAGTATGCTCTATTAGATCTACAACACCTATATTTCTTTATCTTGAGGGTTTAAACAATCTTCTTTTTCAATAGGAATCCAATTGCATATGTAAGGAATTTGGATGGGACCAGGAAATTACCGATATGGAGAGTTTAAACAGGAGACTCAGAGAGTAGAATTAGAAATAACAGGAGTTTTTCATTAAAAAAAAAAAAAAAATCCCTCATGGCTAGGGGACTTCTTTGGTTGTCCAGTGATTAAAATTCCATGCTCCCAGGGCACGGGACCTGGGTTTGATCCCAAAGAATTAGAACCCACATGCCATACACAAATAAAAGCCCACATGCTAAAACTAAAAGCAACTAAGACCCAGTGCAGCCAAATGAATTTTTAAGAATCCATCGTGGCTAACTTTCTTTTTATTCATGAAGAGGGACAAAATCAGTTACAAGCAGATAGAAGGAATAAAGAGAGGAAGAGAGGGAGAGAAAGAGGGAAGGAAATAGGCAGGAAAGGACATGAATGAAGGAGGGAAGGAAGAAAAGAAGAAGAGGAATTAGGAAGGAAAAGAGGGAGGAAGGGATTATTATTCTATTGGACTTCTGTCAGTAAATTTTGTTTAAATACTGAACCTGTATTTGAGACTGATAGCCTTCTATTTCTGTGACAATGACCACTTTGACATATTTTATAAATGAGAAAAAATCATAAATATGATGATAGTAGGAAAGGCCAACATTAAACTTTGGCTCTATTTTGGATAAATAATTATAGAAACGTGATAACTATAAGGGAGATTTAGAGAAGCAAGGTACACTAATATAAGAAAATGTTTCCAAATGATGGGCACTCTGAAGGCCAACAAAGATCTTCTTCACCATGGAAGATAAGCTTCAAGGAAGATTATCGCTAAACCTTAAACAAATAGAGGTGCAAAGCCATCATGTAGGTGTTGTCTGGCCTGGAGGGATGTCATTCCTAATTCTTGCAACAGTATTCATGGACTAGCAGCTGCTCTGTGTAAGTGACAAACCTTTGAGCTACTTGATGGATCTGTCAGTGGACTAAGGGCAGAGAGAGTCATCTAGAGAATAGCAGTTTTTGACTCAGCCTAGGATAATCATCAACAACCAAAGTGCTGACAAAATGTCAGCCCAATGTTCTGTCCCTTTTGCTGTCAAAAGTCTCTGAGACCCTGAATAACTACATTTTCTCTCATGAAAGTAAAAATGGGCACTTTAATAATATAGAGCACTATGATCTGATGAGATTTACCTTCTGCAAAAACAAAGCAATACCCTGCCTTGTTCTGTGGAGAATGTTTCTTCCTAAGCTTTTCCAAAGGTGTGATCCTGCTGCGTATCTGAATTGCTTCTCCAAGAAAGGATAATCCTGTTTATACAGTTTTGAGGCTGTATCCCTCAGCACACACACAAATTCACATCCTGTCAGTATCTGCCTCATCTGTCAGTTTGTTTATGCATCTAGCTGTAATGTAATGTAAAGCTGAATCATGAAATATTCTCTATTTTAATATGGACAAGAGAAAAACAAATGTCTTTGTGTGACTGGTAGCCAAACAGCCTGATAGAAAAGTTTTTAGCTAAGATTTGATAAGAGAAGAAGCACTCAGTGATATTTAAACAGAAATACTTACAAGAATTAGACCATGTGTGTTTGTTGGAGCCAGTTTAGTAGTCTAGTGGCTATCACCCCTGCATTTAGTTTTACGACTGAATTCAGGTCTACAGTTTACAACAGAAATATTCATAGTGGGGAGAGCAAGACTAACTGGCAGCTGTATCCATCACTTACTACCTCCAACCTTTGTGATAAGGGCCACCTGTAGGACAGCCTATAGCACCTCACTGTGGATCTTCACCCACCCTGGCCCAAGATCCAAATTTGAAGAAGATCCAGTGGGAGCAGAACAGACAGCAGGTCTGACTACTGTCCCCAGACAACTATTGAGCCCACATATGAGTGTGGATATGTGGAAGCAGGAATAGGACCTGGCCTTGCACTAAGCTTCAGAGCATTAAAACATAAGACCACTTCTCCCACACAGATTTTCCTGCAGTCAATCAAACTTGACACCATGCAGTGTAGAAAATCCATGAAAGATGGCTCCAGCTCAGCTAAATTGACAGAGTGAAAAGAACCAATATAAGTTTTACTGCAGAAAATAAAATGAGAAAAGTAACATAAATCATTATATAAATAAACTAGGAAGGCATACAAAAGACTTCCAAAGGATGTTCACAGGCTGTCTCAGGTTGTTGGGACATCTTCTTAGACTGAACCATCTGTCCAATCTAGACGAGGTCAGCTGATGCTCACAATTGGAATAAGCCAGAAGAAAAGAGAAAAACAAAACAAAACAGTAAAAATTATGTATGATCAAACAGTCCCTTCATACTTTCAGAAATAGAGGATATAGATACAGAGAAAGAGGTACATATAATTTTGAATAAGCTATTCTTTTTTATAGATGAAGATATGTCAATACCATCAACCATGATAGTTCAGAGTCTCTAAGCTGAAATTAACAGTAAGTATGATTGAATTAGCAAACCCTTGGTGGCTCAGTTGGTAAAAAAAAATCTGCCTGCAATGAAGGAGGTCCTAAAGAAAATCCCTTGGACAAGGAAATGGCAACCCACTCCAGTATTCCTACCTGGAGAATTCCATGGATGGATGAGCCTGGTGTGCTACTGTCTGTTGTTCCTGCGACCCCAAGGACTACAGCCTACCAGGCTTCTCCATCCATGGGATTTTCCAGGTAAGAGTGTTGGAGTGGGTTGCCATTGCCTTCTCCTAAGGAGTCACAAAGAGTTGGACACAACTGAGCTGCTAACATTTACTCACATGACTGAACTGGAGTCCTGAGAGCCCAACCAGCTTTCAACTCTCTTTATGAAATAAAGTGTTTCTTATTACTGATCAAAATTCTGTGTTTTTACATTTAAGAGCTTAAGAGCTTGTATTCTCTTTTTATCTTTAATTTAAGAAAAAACAAGGGAAAATCTGATATTATGATGAGATTAATCAATCCATTTGTCTTTCGAGGATATACATATTTTTAATGTGGGGACGCCAGCTTAAGATTTGTCAATATTAATCCCATGCATTTGTAAGTATATATGTTTATTAATTTTATATTCCCTTACTTTCAATTCAAAGGGTCATGTGCTATATTGTGAAATATCTCATTTTAACTCAATGTTTATAGTAGACATGAATTGCTGTAAGAATACTGATTTAAATTTCTATGCGTTTAGGGCCATATTAAATGTTTCTTTGAATAATGCAATAAACTGGCTATTAATCAATCAAGAGCAGAGATGGATAAATAACTTTGCAATATATAAATGTTTCTTTTATCTAAATGGCATTCTCTGTTCAAAACTGATCCTTAGGAATTTAACATAGCATGTCCTCCAGGAGACTCAATATGACGTCATAATTTATACTCTAACATGCAGAGTACATCATGAGAAATGCTGGGCTGGAAGAAACACAAGCTGGAATCAAGATTGCCGGGAGAAATAGCAATAACCTCAGATAAGCAGATGACACTACCCTTATGGCAGAAAGTGAAGAGGAACTAAAATGTCTCTTGATGAAAGTAAAAGAGGAAAGTGAAAAAGTTGGCTTAAAGCTCAACATTCAGAAAACGAAGATCATGGCATCTGTTCCCATCACTTCATGGGAAATAGATGAGGAAACAGTGGAAACAGTGTCAGACTTTTTTGGGGCGGCTCCAAAATCACTGCAAATGGTGATTGCAGCCATGAAATGAAAAGACGCTTACTCCTTGGAAGGAAAGTTATGACTAACCTAGATAGCATATTAAAAACAGAGACATTACTTTGCCAACAAAGGTCTGTTTAGTCAAAGCTATGGTTTTTCCAGTAGTCATGTATGGATGTGAGAGTTGGACTGTGAAGAAAGCTGAGTGCCGAAGAATTGATGCTTTTGAACTGTGGTGTTGGAGAAGACTCTTGAAAGTCCCTTGGACTGCAAGGAAATACAACTAATCCATTCTAAAGATCAGTCCTGGGTGTTCTTTGGAAGGAATGATGCTAAAGCTGAAACTCCAGTCCTTTGGCCACCTCATGGGAAGAGTTGACTCATTGCAAAAGACTTTGATGCTGGGAGGGATTGGGGGCAGGAGGAGAAGGGGACGACAGAGGATGAGATGGCTGGATTGCATCATGGACTCGATGGGCATAGGTCTGAGTGAACTGCGGGAGATGGTGATGGACAGGGAGGCCTGGCTTGCTGCGATTCATGGGGTCGCAAAGAGTAAGACACGACTGAGTGACTGAACTGAACAATGCTCGTATAAGGCTATTAAAGTAACTACCTAATTATCCAAACCACTAAGCAGAATACGCAAGTTTTTTTGTTTAACTGGAGCTTTAAGAATCCTAAAGGAGGAGATTTGGATATTAACTTTGACTAGAGTCAAAAGGGAAAGCCTGTTAACAGTGTTCCCTGACTTCTTTAAGAAAATAAAAGAAAGCAAAAGAAATGGAAAGGAAAGGAACAGAAAGGAAGAAGCAGGAATATCTTATTACAGTATTCTTTACAGAGAAAGAATGAGTGGCAGATAGACCACTACAGTTCAGTTCTGTTTAGTTCAGTTCAGTCCCTCAGTCGCATCTGACTCTTTGTGACCCCATGGACTGCAGCACATCAGGCTTCCCTGTCCATCACCAACTCCCAGAGCCTTCTCAAACCCATGTACATCAAGTCAGTGATGCCTGATGCTGAGAAAGATAGAGTCAGCAATGCAAATTATTTTCATATATGTTGTTATTGTTTACATGCTAAATCTTGTCCAGCTTTTTTGCACCCACATGGATTGTAGCCCACCAAGCTAGTCTGTCCATGGAATTTCCCAGGCAAGAACGCTGGAGTGGTTTGCCATTTTCTACTCCAGGTGATCTTCCTAAACCAGTGATCAAACCCATGTCTTCTGCATTTGCAGGCAGATTTTTTTTTTTTTTTTTTTACCACTGAACTACCAGGGAAGCCCCTTTATACATAATTAGGTTAAATTTAAGGTTTGATAATATGGTAGTCTAATGACAGGAAATCTATTGCACAGCCCTTCCCAAATATCCTTGATTAATTTAATAGACAGGTACAGAAACTTGAGATCTCCAGTAGAGGAGTTCAGGACTATGCATTTTAACAAACACACAAGGTAATCACTCATTTTTGAGGAACAAAAACTGGACTTCAGAATAGAAAAATATAATTTAGATTCTGAGCTCTCCTATTTTTATTTGACTTCTCACATAAACATTTTTTAAATTAACCTTAACAGAATTTTAATGTGTCTATTATATTTAGAGAGGACTTTTTGCCTGGTACTACAGTTGAGTATTTCATTTTGTAAAGTAATAGGTTCAAAAGATATATGTTCCAATGTCTTTTCCTGTTTTAAAATGTTGATGTCATAAAACTGCTACCATTTTTTTTGCTTGTTTATTTGTCTTCTTTATTTTCAAGAGATTTGTGGGAGCATAGCTTAATTAGAAAATGCTGAGATGAAAGGGATACATTAGCAGAAGTTTAAGTACATTGAGGTTATCTCACTAGTTTTCTGATATACACAATTTCAGATACTCTATTAACCTAATCAAATGAAATACAGCTATGATTATATGAGTCACACTCAGAGTGAGATTTTGTTTTAGCAGAATGGCATAGCAGTATCAATGGAATTAAAATATACATATTTGACTTTGCCAAGTTAGTTGTGAGGCAACCTGGATAAAGGAAATCAACCCTGAATATACATTGGAAGGACTGTCACTAAAGCTGAAGCTCCAATACTTTGGTCACCTGCTGTGAAGAGCCAACTCATTGGAAAAGACCCTGATCCTGGGAAAGATTGAAGGCAAAAGGAGAAGGGGACTGCAGAGGATGAAATGATTAGATAGCATCACCAACTCAATGGACATGAATTTAAGTTAACTCTGGGAGATAGTAGGGCTTTCCAGGTTGCTCAGTAGTAAAGAATCCACCTTCCAATGCAGAAGCCACAGGAGATGCAAGTTTGATCCCTGGGTCAGGAAGATCCCATGGACAGAGGAGCCTGGCTGGCTATAGTCTATCCAGTTGCAAAGAGTCAGACATGACTTAGCAACTGAAAAACAACAGCAAACAACTAAACGAATTGATATGGTAAATTAATACTAATCACCTTATAAAATATATAGCTAAAATTTGAATCTCAGAAAATATTTACACTAACTCCAATATATAATTTTATTAATATATTTCCTGAAAGTGTACTGAAACATACTGTAAACTATGTAATTTAGTTGCTAGAATGTATTCTCTAATTTGATTAAGCAACAACTTTGTGTATCAACATTATGGGGATAATTTCAAATGAAATAGAAATGAAAAGGAAGATATTACATACTAAGTTTATTAGTCNTAGTCACAGAAGATCTAATGGTTAGTGTGATAATCAAATTTATGATATTATTGTACTGGAAGCCTCTAAAATGACAATACTTTGGAGTACCTTGAATTGAGTAAGTTATTTAACAACTATTAACTATTATGCAATAAAGATGAAATAATCCTGTATAATAACTGCATGATAATACCAAGGAAGATATTTATTGTTCAAGAAAGTAAGTAGTTTTAGTTTTGGCACCCTCCAAAAATCCTATACAATACATTTACAATAGCAAGAAAGAAATTTATTATTCAAGAAAGTAAACAGGTTCAGTCTTGGTACTCCAAAAAGGTCCTATACAATATATTTCAGTACAGTTTAGCTGCTCAGTCATGTCTAACTCTTTGTGACCCCATGAACTGCAGCAACCCAGGCCTCCCTGTCCATCACCAATTCCTGAAGTTTGCTCAAATTCATGTCCATTGATTCAGTGATGCCATCCAACCATTCATCCTCTGTCGCCCCCTTCTCCTCCTGCCTTCAATCTTTCCCAGCATCAGGGTCTTTTCCAAGGAGTCAGTTCTTCACATCAGGTGACCAAAGTTGGAGTTTCAGCTTCAGCATCAGTCCTTCTAATGAATATTCAGGACTGATTTCCTTGAGGATTGACTGGTTTGATCACCTTGCTCTCCAAGGGACTCTCAAGAGTCTTCTCCAACACTACATTTCAAAAGCAACAATTCTCCGGCACTCAGCTTTCTTTATAGTCCAACTCTCACATTTGTATATGACCACTGGAAAAACCATAGCTTTGACTAGATGGACCTTTGTTGGCAAATTAATTTCTCTGCTTTTTAATATGCTGTCTAGGTTGGTCAAAACTTCTCTTCCAAGACGCAAATGTTTTTTAGTTTCATGGCTGCAGTCACAATCTGCAGTGATTTTGGAGCCCCCCCACCAAAAAAAAAGAAAAAAAGTCTGTCCCTGTTTCCCAATCTATTTGCCATGAAGTGAGGGGACCGGATGCCATGATCTTCATTTTTTGAATGTTGTTTTAAGCCAGCTCTTTCACTCTCCTCTTTCACTTTCATCAAGAAGCTGTTTAATTCTTTGCTTTCTGCCATAAGGGTGGTATCATCTGCATATCTGAGGTTGTTGATATTTCTCCTGGCAATCTTAATTCCAGCTTGTGCCTCATCCAGCCAAGGATTTAGCATGATATACTCTACATAGAAGTTAAATAAACAGGGTAACAATATTGAACATTGAAAATTTTAAACCAGCCTGTTTTTCCATGTCTAGTTCTAACTGTTGCTTCGTGACCTGAGTTCAGATTTCTCAGTAGGCAAGTAAGGTGGTCTGGTATTCCTATCTCTTGAAAAAATTGTTCATAGTTAGTTATGATCTACACAGTCAAAGGCTTTGGCATAATCAATAAAACAGAAATAGATGTTTTTGTGAAATTCTCTTGCTTTTTTGATGATTCAATGGATATTGGAAATTTGACCTCTGGTTCCTCTGGCTTTTCTAAATCCAGCTTGAACATCTGGAAGCTCATGGTTAACATACTGTGGAAGCCTGGCTTGGATAATTTTGAGCATTACTCTGTTAGCATGTGAGATGAGTGCAATTGTGTGGTAGTTTGAACATTCTTTGGCTTGCCTTTCTTTAGGAGTGGAATGAAAGTTGACCTTTTCCTGTCCTGTGACAATTGCTGAGTTTTCCAATACATATGTAGTAGATTCAAAAGAGATATGTTTTAATGCCATTTCCAGTTTTAAAATGTGTGTATATATATATGTATATGCACACTTACCTGGGACATCTCCAGAGGCCCAGTGGGCTGAAGAATTCTCCATCCCCTGGAGTTGACCATCTTTTCTGTTTCTTCTGAGACAGTTCCCTTTCTCCCCCATGTGAAGCCTGGGAAGGTTCCTTCTAGAAGCAGAAGAGGAGGTGGAAGTGGGAAGTGAACCCTGCCTGTCAGGGAGGGGCGGGCACCCTGAGGTAGGAGGGACACAGTCCCTGAATGAGGGCACTGCTGTCTGTCCCTCTTTGTGATCCCATGGACTGTAGTCTACCAGGCTCCTCCATCCATGGGATTTTCCAGGCAAGAATACTGGAGTGGGTTGCCATTTCCTTCTCCATATGTTTGCACAAATATACATAAATTCATGTATTTTAACAAAAGCAAATTTATGTGTGTAGGCTATTTCAAGTTTTTGTGTAATGAAATTAAAAATTATGCATATTTTAAAACTTTGTTAGATATATTTTTCCAATTAGTATGACACCCTAGCATGGCAGTAAAGAATGGCTCAGCAATATATGACAGTGCCAACATTCTCTTTTGCAATGGAAGGCATTGCCTTTGTTGGTTGATATGCTTTGTAAATTTGTATTCTTTTTTGATACTTGTATCTTTACTAATATTAAGATTAGCACCTTTCAACTTTCATGGTGAATTTTCTATTCATACTCATTTCAGATTTTTCTCACCATACTTCTTTGTTTTAAAAATTAGGATTATTACTTCATAAATCTTGAATATATTTAATAGTCATTTGCATTTTGATCTGCATATTTTACCCTCCTGTAAATTTTTTTCATATTGCTAATACTGCAGATGGTGGTTGCAGTGATGAAATTAAAAGACGCTTACTCCTTGGAAGAAAAGTTATGATCAACCTAGATAGCATATTCAAAAGCAGAGACATTACTTTGCCGACTAAGGTCTGTCTAGTCAAGGCTATGGTTTTTCCTGTGGTCATGTATGGATGTGGGAGTTGGA
>SJYQ01105022.1:313193-351090 GCA_006410935.1 Redunca redunca | reverse complement strand
GAATTATGTTCTCCCTTACATTTCAAAAAGGGCATTGAAAACTAAGTTCAAGCTGATGTATTGCAAGATAATCAAGTTACAATATCCAGTTTCTATTAAGCATTTAATCTTCAAATAATTTAGAGAAAAATTTGATGACTCTTGTCTTACACAAAGTTAGGGACTTCCCTTGGAAGTCCTGTCTGCATTCTTCTCAGGCCCTACATCACTGCAGCCCTTTAAAATTTTGCCCAGGGCCAAGGGTACTATTGCCAAGACACCCAATCTGACATCTCTTCTTTGATGAGGGTCAGCCAGTCCACACGTATTGTAACAACTGACATCTGACTGTATTCCTCTCATTTATACCTATTATCTGAATGCATTTTTGTTCATTCATCTTTTCACTTGTCCTAGTTCTTAAATTCAGTTCAGCTTTTCAATTTTGCCTGATCCTTCTTCTTATCAATAATAAACAGAGCCATATTTCTTTAGTCTCAAATTATGCTCTCAGCCATATGATTTATTTACCAACAGCTTTTCCATCAGAATGAAATGTTTTGAAGGCTTTCACTTTGCTACATCATTCCCCTCCAACATGAAATCTTAATTTAGAATTATTTTGCTTTCTGGTTTTATCTCTGAGTATATTGCCAAAATATAAAATGCCTTAGTTCCTGGTTATTATATATTTTTTCTAACATATTTTATCATCTATCTCAATAATCATTACTTAGTTATTTTTACCTACAGTACAATATTACCATCAGAATTTAAGCATAGTATAAGCCTTTTAGCTAGCCACTGATTGCCTGATGTATCTTTTATATCTTTTGATATACATACTTATTCAACTGATATTTGGTTAGAATACATAGGAGTGAATATTTTCTGAGTTTTCATATGTCTAAGTATGTAGCACTTTGATACTGACAGTGAAGAGATACATTGGCTGGATAGAGGATTCTGGATCACTGTCATATTCTCTCAGTCTATAAATGTACTTATAATATCCTTAGCTCCTGGTATAACTGATAACATAAATGTAAGTAGGTTTTAATTGGGTCTGAAGGTTGGTTAAATATCCATTTATCCTGAAAATGTAGAAATATTACTGTTGTATCTTAGAATAAATCTTTAAAATTAATATTCTAAGAATTAGTTTTAAAAATTTTCTTCAATTTAGAGAAATTCTCTAAATTGTAACCATCTCTGAAATATTTGCTATTTTTATTTGCATATGAGATTTCCTTTATCTGTTCCCGAAGCCTGTAATTTTCCTTCATGAATTTCATTTCCATAAATATTACAGATAGAAAGAAAGTGAAAGTCTCTCAGTCATGTCCAACTCTTTGCGACCCCATAGACTATACAGTCCATGGAATTCTCCAGGCCAGAATATTGGAACAGTTAGCTGTTCCCTTCTCCAGGGAATCTTCCCAACCCAGCGATCAAACCCAGGTCTCCCACAGTGCAGGTGGATTCTTTATCAGCTGAGCCACCAGAGAAGCCCAAGAATATAAATTTACATAAAACATTACCAAATGTTTATGAGGCAGCTTATTCAAGTTAACTGTCATCTACCTAAAGGATGCCAACAAATAGTTTAATATAAAATGGATCGTAGCAGTAGTGCCTCACATATTAGAAATTTACATGGTTTCTCAGCCTAAGTATTACTTGTGTTTTAGGCTGAATAATGTTCTTGTGGGAGGGGCTGTGTAGAGTGTTTAGCACTAACCCTATCCTCTACAAAATATATGCTAGTAGCACCCACTCCACAGCTTTGACAACCAAAAATGTCTCCAGACATTGTCAGTAGTCCCCTTGGGAGAGAAATTGATGTTAGTTAAGAACTCTTGCTCTGATGTTCTTCAGGGACAACATCCTTGATACTAACAAGATTTAAGTACCATATTTAAATATTTAATTGGTAAAATGGCAATTTAAATCTTTAAAGAATCTAGTTGTTAATCTGTCAATGCCAGTTCTTATCTCAGGCAGGTTTAATGATCACCCCTTAGTGGAAATATCATTTCTAAATGATTTTATTCATGGTTTCTACAGGGTCTTTCACAAGGCTCTCTGTCTCAAGCTGTATCAGTCATGTATTTTTTTTTAGTTTCTTGAAATAATATCTGTAATTCATCATGTGAATAATGTGTGAATAAAGCATTCACCTTAGAGCTGGCATTTCCTCCAGCTGGGATTGAGATGTCTAGTTTCCCATAGCCATCTGGGCTTCTGACAATAGTCTGGCAACACCAGACAGACATGTTGTCCTACAGAAGGTTGACTCTTTAGTGTTTGATGAGTTACTGGGTCTGAGAGAAGAGCATCTACTAAAACGGAGGCAAGAGAAAACAGAGTAGGATGTATGCTCCAGTCTTTTCCTATTTAATCTCTGACATTCATGCTTTTCTGTGCTAAACATTAACTTGAATCATTTACTCAGCTCCCTGAGCTTGGCAAGAAGCCATTTCAGTTTGTTCACTTTTGGCAAAGACACTTTCACATCAAAGAAAGGCATTAGTAGATTAGTCACACTTTTAGCACAAATATGTGGACTTTGTGCTACCAGAGCTTTGCATGCATTAATTCAGATAGTGCATAGAATAGTACTTGTCACTCAATAAGGCATATGAGTGAAGCCACTCCAACATTAGATCTTTGATCTGCTTAGTTCTATGTTAATTTCTAGGCTTTTATAATAACTTAGCTATTCATCAATGTTGTGCAGTATAATCACATTTACTTTTCTGAGTTATTGGAATGGCCAAACATATAGACAAATAACTTTCTAACTCAGGATGGTGGCTCTTTCTTGTTTGGACATATGATAGCTCTCTAGGAATCAAACCTACCCTCAAAAGACAATTTTGTTTATTACTTTATATGTGATACCCAAGCTTGCCCTTTATGTTTACCTATACTTCATTTAAGAAAAAGTAGGCTGATGTTGTAACAGGGATTATATTAATCAATTCCCAGATAAAATATTTAAAATAAAAATAATATCTATAAAATTCCAATAGTCTACCAATTCTCCTCTTTCAGTGAGAGAAGTTNTAAAATATTTAAAATAAAAATAATATCTATAAAATTCCAATAGTCTACCAATTCTCCTTTTTCAGTGAGAGAAGTTAATGCTTCTCCCTATATCTCAACTCATTTTGTGATAGCCCAAGTATTAAAGGCTTTCTTGGGCAATAAATTCACTTCAAAATATTTATATCTAATGCTAGGCATAGCAGATTTCAAGCTGTGAGATCCAGTTGCCACATCCTTAAAACCAGTTCTAGGTCTAAAGCAAGAAAAAGCAAGCACATATGATCTATTTCTGGAAAATGAAATACAGCACTTTTAAATGGTAAAAAAAAAGTAAGTTTCTTGTCAGTTATAACCAGTTAGTGCCCAAAGAAATTTATGTACATTTACAATTAGCTCTGTGTTTTATATATATGTGTGTGTGTGTGTGTGTGTGTGTGTGTGTGTGTGTGTTATACACACACACACACATGATTATTTGGGCTTTCCAGGCTTATGTTAGTGGAAAAGAACCCAACCTGATAATGCAGGAGACATAAAAGACATGGGTTTGATCCTCCAGTGAAGCAGATCCTCTGGAGGAGGGCATGTCAACCCACTCCAGTATTCTTGCTTGGGGAATTCCATGGACAGAGAAGCCTGGTGAGTCACAGTCCATGGGGTTTCAAGGAGTCACAAAGAGACTGAAATGCCTTAGCTAACACACACACATGATTATTTTATAATATTGTAACTTTAAGAGGACCTTTAAAAATTGACAGGAATTTAGAATTAAAACCTGTTGGTAGATGGAATTGGTTTCATTCATGCCCAATTAATGTCATCTGTGATTCTACTGCAGCTAAATAATGTCAATTGCTCTTGGATCAACAGTTTCAGTTCTGGGTCCATTACTTATTAGGCATATTATTTTGGTGAAATTCTTTATTTTCTGTAAGGTTTAGTTTCCTCATTGTGTTAGTGATCTCCAGGGGTTTCCTAGGTGATGCTAGTAGTAAAGAACCTACTAACAGTGTAAGAGATTTAAGAGATGTGAGTTCCATCCCTGGGTTGGGAAGATCCCCTGGAGGAGGGCATGGTAACTTACTCTGGTATTCTTGCCTGGAATATCCCATAGACAGAGGATCTTGGTGGGCTACAGTTCACGGGGGTTGCAAAGAGTGGGACATGACTGAATGACTAAGATTTAATAGCAAGTATTATCTTTAATATCAAGTAAAAATCACGGTTGCTAATCTAGCTTTTATTATACTATATGTTTCAACTGGAAAATCATAATCTTACACATTTTTGACACAATATTTTCCATTTCATTATTTCTTTGGTTGCATATCCTGCATTGGGAGGAGACAAAGGGAAGGGAGAGTTAAATGGCAATACAAACCTGTAACAGCCTGGATAATATGCTAAGATCTATATTAATGATAGTGATGGCAGAGAAAAAGCAGGAGCAGGTAGGCAGTCAGAGCCCAAATTCTATTGTCATGGTTTTAGCAGGCTGTGTCCATGGAATTTTCCAGGCAAGAATACTGCAGAGAGTTGCCATTTCCTCCTCCAGGGGATCTTCTTGACCCAGTGATGGAACCCATGTTTGTTGTACTGACCCAGGGAGATAACTGACATGTCTCTGGCATCTCTTGTATTGACAGGCAGATTCTTTACCACTAGTGCCACCTGGGAAGGCCATTTGACAACATAGAAGTTCACTAACAAGCTACAAGATGCAAAGAATACCTTGAATTAGGATTTCCTTAAGTCACTTGTTACGGAATTGAACCTCAAGAGTAAACCCAGATTCAGAACATCCTGGCAGGTACAATGCATTACAGACAAGTTAAAGAAATCTTTGAGTTTATCAGAAACATTAATAGGAAAGAACTTCTGGACATGGATTTAAGCAAAATCCAGGAGACAGTGGAGGACAGAGGAGCCTGTTGTGCTACAGTACATGAGGCAGGGTCTGACATGACTTTAGCGACTGAACAGTAACAACTTCTGTAAACCACTAGAATTCTTACTAGTAAAATAAGATGTTGTCATTTAGATTTTTTTCTTAAATAATCTTACTGAGAGTTTGTGAATTATTTTCCCTAAGAATATTACAATAAAAATTAGAACACAAGGGTAACAATAGAATGTTTTCCTAAATATTATTTTAGTCACCATTTGATATATCCAGCTTTACAAGTGAAAGAGGACAGGTACTATTCTGTTAATAGAAAGTGAAAATGTTAGTTGCTCAGTCTTGTCCAACTCTGTGTGACTCCGTGGACCATAGCCTTACAGGTTCCTCTGTTCATGGGATTCTCCAGGCAAGAATACCGGAGTGGGTAGCCATTCCCTTCTCTGGGGGTGGGGGGTCTTCACAAACCAGGGATCAAACCCAGGAGTCCTCTACTGCAGGCAGATTCTTTACCATCTGAGCCAACATGGAAGCTTCCATTAATATAAAGGCTATTTATATAATATAATAAGTTATATTATGGTATTATACAATATAATAATATAAATTATATTTAATATATATAATTATATAATACAATAAGTTCTTCTCATCTAGAAGAACCACAAACCATAGTTTCTCTTTTCCTTATACTTCACTGACCATGAATGATACCAAGATGCTCTTTACCTTTTATATATGAAATTTTAGAGGCCTGCATATTTTATAGCTAAACACAGGCTTTGAATTTTTAATCAGTATCTTATTTTCATCATTCTCTCATTGTACTGTAATTTGTTGTGCATTGGGAAAACTGTCAGAAATGTCACAGTACATGATTTCTAAATATTTTTCAGNAACATGAGTTTTATTGATCTTATGAAGGATTTTAATAATTTTCTAAATTTTTCTAAAGTTCTAAATAATTTTCTAAATTTTTATCAAACCAACAGAAATCAATAATGTTTTTAAAATAAAGTGCTAACATGACCAATGAAGTGAAAGTGAAAGTGAAGTTGCTCAGTCGTGTCCGACTCTTTGCAACCCTGTGGACTGTAGCCCGCCAGGCTCCTCTGTCCATGGGATTCTTCAGGCAAGAATCCTGGAGTGGGTTGTCATTTCCTTCTCCAAGGGATCTTCCCAACCCAGAGATCAAACCCGGGTCTCCTGTTTTGCAGGCAGACGCTTTATCCTCTGAGCCACCAGGGAAGCCAACATGACCAATAATTTATGTTAAAAATTTGCCTCTGATCACTGTCTGAGAAAACAGTTACAAAGAGTCCAAGATTGGATAAGGAGAGGCCAATTATCAAATTGTTGCAATACATCAGGCTACAGATGGTGGTAGATTTTGGCTGTGAATATTGAAAGGAGTCAAAGATTTTATAAAAATTTATGATGTAAATTCGTTGAACTTGATAATAAATGATTACAGATAATGGAAGGGAGATGTCAATGCTGACACTTAACTTACTGACATGTCTAATGATATGGATGGTATTGATATTGCAAGAGCACTGATAGTAATTAATAATGATATATCTGGACCTTAAGGTGACAATAGCCTACTACCTTAATAGCCTGTTACTTTACTTGTGAGGACTGGAATCAAAAGTAGGAAGTCAAGAAACATCTGGAGTAACAGGGAAATTTGGCCTAGGCATACAGAATAAAGCAAGGCAAAGGCTAATAGAGTTTTGCTACGAGAATGCACTGGTCATAGCAAACACCCTCTTCCAACAACACAAGAGAAGACTCTACACATGGAGAGTCTTCTCCATGATGGCCAACACCGAAATCAAATTGATTATATTATTTGCAGCCAAAGATGGAGACACACTATACCGTCAGCAAAAACAAGACTGGAGCTCACTGTGGCTCAGATCATGAGATCTTTATTGCCAAATTAAGACTTAAATTGAAGAAAGTGTGGAAAATCACTATACCGTTCAGGTATGACCTAAATCATATCCCTTATGATTATACAGTGGAAGTGAGAAATAGACAAAATGCCTGATGAACTATGGATGGAGGTTCCTGACATTGTACAGCAGACAGGGATCAAGACTATCCCCCAAAAAAAGAAATGCAAAAAAGCAAAATGGCTGTCTGAGAAGGGCTTACAAATAGCTGTGAAAAGAAGAGAAGCAAAAGGCAAAGGATTAAAGGAAAGATATACCCATTTGAAGGCAGAGTTCCAAAGAATAGCATGGAGAGATAAGAAAGCCTTCTTCAGTGATCAATGCAAAGAAATAGAGGAAAACAACAGAATGGGAAAGACCAGAGATCTCTTCAAGAAAATTAGAGATACCAAGGGAACATTTCATGCAAAGATGAGTTTAATAAAGAACAGATATGGTACGGACATAATAGAAGCAGAAGATATTAAGAAGAGGTGGCAAGAATACACAGAAGAACTGTACAAAAAAGATCTTCATGACCCAGATAATCATGATGGTGTGATCACTCACCTAGAGTCAGACATCCTGGAATGTGAAGTCAGGTGGGCCTCAGGAAGCATCACTATGAACAAACCAGGTGGAGGTGATGGAATTCCAGTTGAGCTATTCCAGTCCTAAAAGATGATGCTGTGAAAGTGCTGCACTCAACATGCTAGCAAATTTGGAAAAATCAGCAGTGGCCACAGGACTGGAAAAGTCAGGTTTAATTCCAATCCCAAACAGAGGCAATGCCAAAGAATGCTCAAACTACTGCACAATTGCACTCATCTCACACGCTAGTAATGTTCAAAATTCTCCAAGCCAGGCTTCATCAATATGTCAATCATGAACTTCCAGATGTTCAAGCTAGATTTAGAAAAGGTAAAGGAGCCAGATATCAAATTGCAAACATCCACTGGGTCATCAAAAAAGCAAGAGAGTTCCAGAAAAAATATCTATTTCTGCTTTATTGACTATACCAGAGCCTTTGACTGTGTGGATGACAATAAACTGGAAAATTCTGAAAGAGATGGGAATACCAGAGCATCTGACCTGCCTCTTGAGAAACTGTATGCAGGTCAGGAAGCAACAGTTAGAACTGGACATGGAACAACAGACTGGTTCCAAATAGGAAATGGAGTATGTCAAGCCTGTATATTGTCATCCTGCTTATTTAACTTATAAGCAGAGTACATCATGAGAAACGCTGGGCTGGAAGAAGCACAAGCTGGACTCAAGATTGCCAGGAGAAATATCAATAACCTCAGATATGCAGATGACACCACCCTTATGGCAGAAAGTGAAGATAAATGAAAAAGTCTCTTGATGAAAGTGAAAGAGAAGAGTGAAATGTTGGCTTAAAGCTCAATATTCAGAAAACTAAGATCATGGCATCCAGTTCCATCACTTCGTGGAAAATAGATGGGGTAATACTGGAAGCAATGTCAGACTATTTTTTTGGGCTCCAAAAGCACTGCAGATGGTGATTGCAGCCATGAAATTAAAAGACGCTTATTCCTTGGAAGGAAAGTTATGACCAACCTAGATATCATATTCAAAAGCAGAGACATTACTTTGCCAACAAAGGTCCATTTAGTCAAGGCAATGGTTTTTCCAGTTATCATGTATGGATGTGTGAGTTGGGCTTAAAGAGAGCTGAGTGACGAAGAATTGATGCCTTTGAACTGTGGTGTTGGAGAAGACTCTTGAGAGCCCCTTAGACTGCAAAGAGAATGAACCAATCCATCCTAAAGGAGATCAGTCCTGGATGTTCATTGGAAGGACTGATGCTGAAGCTGAAACTCCAATACTTTGGCCACCTGATGTGAAGAGCTGACTCATTTGAAATGACATTGACGCTGGGAAAGATTGAGGGCAGGTCGAAAAGGGGATGACAGAGGATGAGATGGTTGGATGGCATCACCGACTCAATGGACATGAGTTTGGGTAAACTCCAGGAGTTGGTGATGGACGGGGAGGCCTGGCATGCTGTCTTTCATGGGTCACAAAGAGTCAGTCATGTCTGAGCAACTGAACTGAACTGAACTTTAAGATCTGAGCAATCACTTGTACCCATCATATTGAGGTTAAACATCTCCTCTAAAAATGTAACTCATGGGTCAAGAAGAGTTAGAACAGAAAACAGCTGAATGTTGAGGAGATGAGAAAAATGCCACTCTTCCCAATACATTTTGAACTTGAAAACTTCCAACATCAAAAACCTATGAGTAATAGTTCTACTTTTGTTCAAGATGGAGTAATAAACATCAGATTTACCTTCCTGCTTAAACAACAAAAAAAGAAAATATGAAACAATGTTTTTTAAATTCACTGGACTTTACATATATTTAGTGATCCTTGAGAAATGAGAAAGAAGTAAGTTGAGCTCTGTGGACATGAAAACTTATTGTCCAGATAACATGAAACCAGACAAACTCCAATGTATTCCCTGAGACAAAGCTGAGATTACAGAAAGACCAAGATAGCTGTTGTCACAGGAAAGACTACAGATAAGAGGGGAGAGAATAGAGAAAATTCCAGAAATTTGGAAGTTCTCCTTTGAGTATTTTCACTATGATGTAGAGTAGATCTTCCCTGGTAACTCAGCTGGAAAGATCTAACCTGCCAATGCAGGAGACACAGGTTCAACCCCTGGGTTAGAAAGATCCCCTGGAGAAGGAAATGGTAACCCTGTCCAGTATTATTGCCTGGAAAATCCCATGGACAGAGGAGCCTGGTTGGCTACAGTCCATGGGGTCACAAAAAAGTCTGACATGATTTAGCGATTACACCACCACCACCACCAAGTGTGTAACAGCATTATGTCTTAAAAAAGCAATGTATGTGCCATAATTAAAAAGTACTTTACTCCTAAAAATGCTAACCACCATCTGAGCCTGCAGTGAGCTGTAATCTTTTTGGAATAATAAATGTCAAAGGTCACTTATCACAGGTCATCATAACAAATACAATAAAAATAAAAGTTTGAGATATTGTGAGAATTACCAAAATGTTGTTGGAAGAATGGTGACAATAGCCTTGCTTGCCACAAACCTTCAATTTGAAAAAAAACATATCTGTGAAGTGCAGTAAAATGAAGCACAATAGGCCAAGGATGCATGTATCCATAATTATTTTATATATTTTTATAGACATGTTTTCCATATATATGTGTATATGTATACATATAATCTCTCTTGTGTATATGGCATAAATATATGTACATATATGTGTCCTTCTGAAAATACCCTTAAAATTACAAAACAGTAATACTAGAAGATTCACTGTAGGATGGCATGACAACCTGTTTCAGTATTCTTGCCTGAAGAATCCCATGACAGTAGAGCCTGGCAGGTTACAGTCCATGGGGTCACAACAGTCAGACATAATGGAAGCGACTTTGCACATGTGCAGTAAGTCAAAAAAGGAAATAAAATATATTAAAAAATAAGCAATTCAAGTAATAGAGTAAAAAAGGAACAAAAATAGACTGGAAAGTAGGAACAAGATGTAGATAGTACCATTTAAATTAATCACATAAATAATAATAACTAAGTAAAATTCAAATGGTCTAAGCACACCAATTATAAGGAGGAGATTTTCAGACTAGACAATAAACTAAAACCCAATTCTATGCTGCCTAAATAAAGCACATTTTAGATATTAACTCCTTATCAGATATATAATTGCAAATATTTCTTCCATTTTATAGGACTTTTAACTCTGCTGGGAAAGATTGAAGCCCAGAGGAGAAGGGGATGACAGAGGATGAGATGGTCGGATGTCATCACTGACTCAATGAACATGAGTTTGAGTAAACTCCGGGAGTTGGCAATGGATAGGGAGGCCTGGCGTGCTGCAGTCCATGGGGTCGCAGAGTCGGACACGACTGAGCAACTGAACTGAACTTATGATTCAGCAATTCTACTCTGAGTACATATTCAAGAGATTTGTCATCATGATTCAAAGTGATAGCTGTATGATCATTGCAACATTATCCATAAGAGCCAAGATATGGAAAACAACTAAATATTCATCAATGAATGATGCAAAAAAAAGTATGGTATATACAAAGAACGGAATATTTTTGTCTCGTCTTTATTGTTCAGTCACTCGGTTCTGTCCAATTCTTTGCAACCCCATGGAACAGGCTAGGCCTCACTGCCCTTCACTATGTCTGGAGTTTGCTCAGATTCATGTATATTGAGTCAATGATGCCATCCAACCACCTTATCCTCTTTTGTCCCCTTCTGTTCCTGCCCTCAATCTTTCCCAGCATCAGGGTCTTTTCCAGTGAATCTACTCTTCTCATCAGATGGCCAAAGTATTGGAGCTTTAACTTTATCATCAGTCTTTTCAATGAATATTCACAGTTGATTTCCTTTAGGATTGACTGGTTAGATCTCCTTACCTTCCAAGGGACTCTTAAAAGCCTTCTGCAGCACCACAGTTCAAAAGCATCAATTCTTCAGCACCAGGCCTTCTTTATGGTCCAGCTCTCACATCCGTACATGACTACCATAGCTTTGAGTATTTGGATCTTTGTCAGCAAAGTAATGTCTCTGCTTTTGAATACTCTTAAGTTTCTCATAGCTTTTCTTCCAAGGAGCAAGTGTCTTTTAATTCCATGGCTGCAGTCACTATCTGCAGAAATTTTTGAGTCCAGGAAAGTAAAATCTGTCACTGTTTCCATCCCCCCCACCCCCATCTATTTGCTGTGAAGGGATGGAACTGGATGACATGATCTTACTTTTTAGAATGTTGAGTTTTAAAGCAGCTTTTTCACAATCTTCTTTCACCTTCATCAAGAGGCTCTTTAGTTCCTCTTTACTTTCTACCATTAGTGTGGTATCATGTGCATATCTGAGGTTATTGATATTTCTCCCAGCAATCTCGATTCCAGCTTGAGCTTCATTCAGCCCAGCATTTCACATGATGTACTCATATAAGTTAAATAAGAAGGATGACAATATACAGTTTTGACAAACTCCTTTCCCAATTTGGAACCAGTCTGTTGCTTCATGTCCAGTTCTAACCGTTGCTTTTTGATCTGCATACAGTTTTCTCAAGTGGTGATAAAAAGAAGAAAATTTTGCCATATGGGAAAACATGGACTAGCCTGGAGGACATTATATTAAATGTAAAAAGCCAGTCACAGATGGACAAATACTACATGATTCCATTTATACTTGTTGTTTAGTCACTCAACCATGTCCTACTCTTTGTGACCCAATGGACTGCAGCACACCAGGATTTTCTATCCTTCACCATCTGCTGGAGCTTGCTCAAACTCATGTCTATTAGGTCAGTGGTGCCATCCAACCATCTAATCCACTGCTGTCCCCTTCTCTTCCTACCTTCGATTTTCCCAGCATCAGGCTCCTTTCTAATGAGTCAACTCTGCATCAGGTGGCCAAAGTATTGGAGTTTCAGTTTTACCATGAGTCTTACCAATGAATATTCAGGATTGATTTTCTTTAGAATTTACTGGTTTAATCTCCTTTCAGTCCAAGGGACACTCAAGAGTCTTCTCCAACACCACAGTTCAATACCATCAATTTTTCAGCACTCAGCCTTCTTAATGGTCCAAATCTCACATACATACATGACTATTGGGAAATCCATAATTTTGACTATATGGACCTTTGTCAGCAAAGTAATGTCTCTGCTTTTTAATGTGCTGTCTAGTTTGGTTATAACTTTTCTTCCAAGGAGCAAGTGCCCTTCAGTTTCGTGGCTGCAGTCACCAACTGCAGTGATTTTGAATCCCAAGAAAATAAAGTCTATCACTGTTTCCATTCTATTTGCAATGAAGTTGTATAAGTTATATATAATAGTAAAACTCCTAGGAACAGAGGGTAGAATGGTGGTTTTCAGGGGCTAAGGGAGAAAGGAATGAGAGTTGGTATTCACTTATGCAAGATGAATAAGAACTAAAGATCTGCTATGCAGTATTATACATATAGTAAAAATACTGTATTGTGCACTTAAAAAGTGTTAATATTGTTGATCTAAGTGCTTTTACAACAATTAAAATAAAATAAATGAAATATACTCTAAATATAAAGACTCAAAGAGATTAAATAGAGAAAGTACAATACCGTTGATCAAAGAAAGCAACAGTGGCTATATTAATGTAAGACAAACTTGATTTCAAACAAAACAGTGTTGTCAAGTTTAAAGAAGACTCCTTCATAGCAATAACTGTGTCAGTTTATCAAGAGTAAAATAAATCTTAAGTGTTTGTACACCTAATAGCAGAGCTTCAAAATGTAGAAAGCAAAAACTGATATAACTGCAAGAAGAAAGATATAAATCAAAATGTATAAACAGATATTTCAATACCCACCTCTTAATTATTGATGGAACAAGAGATAGAAAACAAATAAGGTTAGAACACTATCCAACACTATCAAACATGGCTCAACTGACATTTAAACAACACTCTATCCTTCAATGGAATACACATGCTTGGCAAACACACATGTAATATTTATTAAGTTCAACTGTACTTTGGATCATAAAATACATCTCAATATATTTTAGAAAATTTAATCTCAATACAATATATTCTCTGACAACGATGGAGTTAAATCAGTTGTTAATCTCAGGAAGATATATTTTAAAAACCTCCAAATATTTTGACAAAAGATAAAACACTTAAAATAATTTACCATTCAATAACAAATTAAAGGAAAATTGGAAAATATTTTGAATTGAATGAAAATGAGAACACAACATATCCAAATACATAAAATGCTGTTAAAAAGCAGTATACAGGAAGAAACTGATGGTTGTGAAATATATTAGAACTGCATTAGAAAATAATAAAGGCATTCATAATAAAGACCTCAGTTTCCTCTTTAAGAAACTGAGAAAAGAAGAGAAAATTAAATGAAAAACAAATAAAAGAAAGGAAACCATAAAGATGAGTCAATATCAATTAAACACAAACAGGACAAAAAGTAGATAAAAACAATGAAACCAAATAATTATTCATAAAGAAGATCAATGAATTGAAAAATTCCTAGTCAGACTGATCAGATACAAAAGGAAAATACACAAACTNATGATTTTATTTGTCAAAGTATTCTTAGGTATGTTATCAAAAGCACAGTCCTTTAAAGGAGGAAAGATCAATTTTATGTCTCCAAAATTAAAAAAAAAAAATGCTTTTCTAAAAACATGGTTATGATAATGAAAGACAAGCTAGACACTAGGAGAAATATTTGAAAATCATGTAATTGAGTCTCTGCACTCAATATGACAGCAAATTTGGACAACTCAGTGGTGGCCATAGGACTAGAAGAGGTCAGTTTTCATTTGAATCCCAAAGAAGGGCAATGCCAAATAAAATTCAAACTGCCACACAATTGCACTCATTTCACATCCTAGCAAGGTAATGTTCAAACTCCTTCAAGATAGGCTTTCACAGTAAGCGAACCAAGAACTTCCAGATGTACAAGCTGAATTTTAAAAAGGCAGAAGAACCAGAGATCAATTTGCCTATATCCCTGGATCATAGAAAAAGTAAGGGAATTCCAGAAAAACATCTACTTTTCTTCACTGACTACACAAAAGCTGTGGTGCCCAAGAATACTCTTGAGAGTCCCTTGGACAGCAAGGAGATCAAAGCAGTCAATTCCAAAGGAAATCAATAATGACTATTCATTGGAAGGACTGATGCTGAAGCTGAAACTCCAATAATGTGGGCACCTGATAGGAAGATTCGACTCACTGGAAAAGCCTCTGTTCCTGGGAAAGATTGAGGGAAAGGTGAGAAGGGTGAAACAGAGGATAAGACGGTTGAATGGCATCATTGACTCAATGGTCATGAGCAAACTCAGGGAAACAGTGAAGGACAGGGGAACATGGTGTTCTGCAGTCCATGAAGTCACAAAGAGTCGGATACAGCTTAGTGACTGAGCAACAACAAATTTTAAGAAATTCTGTTCATTAAGAGGCATCACAAAGACAGTTAAAGTAAGAAGAAAAAAGACATAGCATAGTTTAGTTAGTGCTTCATGTCATCACTAGCATGATAGTTTCCAGCTGGAAGTGCAACAGCTTCCTATGGGCAAATGGCTGAACTGGTTCTGAAGATTGTAAACTATGCAGCCTCAGGACCATGGTAAACATCAATGCTTCACTATGGCTAACAAGAGAAAGGAATGAGGAGAAAGGGAAATGTTCAATTAGATACAATAATCCCATTAATATTTTCTTCTTTTTTGTTTTACAATGCAAAGAATAATTTCCCTTATCACAAATAATATAATCTATAATTAACAATGAAGATAATTATTAACTCAAGGATTAAATAGGTATTGATGATTAAAATTATCATGAGTATATCTCAAATACTAGCTTAATCACATTGATATGAATTGACATATTTTGTACAATTAGATCAAAAGAAGTCTTATTTAGCTGGTCCATAAGGATTTTTATCATTAAGATGTAGTACCACATCAGATTATCTATTCTTTCTCATATCAGTTTAATATCATAATTGTGTATTTACTCTTTCTCATGTCAGCTTAATATAATTGTGATATGTACAGCTGTAGTAATAAAAATAAAAATATTTCATGCAAACCAATAGCAGAGTAAGTGTATGAGTTTTGTATGTTATCTTGCCAATATTTATGGAGATTTTTCTCCATAAACCTTGAGCTTAGATGATAAGTTTTCTAACTCTGTGAACTGAGTATATATCTAGAAACCATATTATAAAACTTCAAGGTACTTCTTTCATCTGACTAATATATGTTGTTAGGTTTCCCCATTGGCCTAATTATCCCCTTCCCTTGAATCACAACAGGTCTTATGAAGCAATATGAGATAATGGCCATAAGTCCCTGACCCCTCTCCTGAAACTAATCAGTGAATCCCCTCCTCGCAATAGCAATCTTAAATCTTTGATGAGGCTTCTAAATTCAATCATGTCTCGTTAGCAGCTTCTATATTACTTCTTCCCATGTTCTTTAAAGAAATCATTATTGATATTCTTATTTGTGTACATATCAACTTCTTTATACACTGGAAAAAAAAAATAAAAACACAAACCCAGAATTTTTTCCATTAGAGGAAAAGAACCTTCAGAGAAAGCAATGATTCTGGCACTTTTCAAATCAGGAACATTTGAGGATCCATTTAGAGAATATCTATCATTTTGACAGCTTTTTCAGACTTTGAACCAAAAGAAACTATTACCTCAGGGCACAATAAAATTTACTAATTGGACTACTGTGAAGAAGAGTTGTGACAGAGATAGAAAGAGTGACTGAAAAATAATAAAAACAAGAGAAAACAATAATAAACGAAGAGGATAGAATGGAGGAAGAGAGAATGCTTAAAGGAGCAACATAGGAAAGGAGAGGAAAGAAAACATAACAAACCCTAAGTCCAAGAGCAAGGAGCACACAGGATGGCCATCCACACAAAAACACAAGTCCAAGAGAATTAACTGTACCTTTTTAGCTTGATAACTAGTTTCAGATGAAGTATTCCTACAAAGCGTATTTTACCACTTCTATAGATACTTAATCTGGAATGAATTGAAGAAATGTGTTATACAAATTCAGAAAACATCAGGAGACAAAGTTGGAGATGATCATGTTTATACAACTTCAATACACTATAAGCTGTATCATTTAGTGTCCCTGGCAGAAGACAGACACCACTCACTCTAAGGAAAAAATAATAATTTAGTATTAGTGGTAGTTGCTCACAAAATTGTTGAAAATGCTAAAGGAGACAGTTCAAAGCTGAGGCTCCAGGGACATCCCAAGAAGAACCTGAAATCAGCTATTTTGGCAGCTAGGCTGCTCTAAGTTGGGCCATAGTGCATTTTCTACTTCCAGAGGAGCCTTGAATAGCAGAAAACTGAAATAATACAAAAAACTGAAACTCAAGGAGTAAGTAATAAGATCAAGAAATCATTGCTTCTTTCAGAAAACTGAAGAATGGGCACCCATGTAGAAGAACAATGAATTTCCTAAAGAGCAGGGGTAGCCAGAGTTGAAGGAAGAGTGCCTTCCTGGACTTTGTCTTTCAAATTATATGTGAGCACATTTAAGTGGTGAGCACTAATTCATTTCTAGAATTCTAACTGTAAGGGAGCTTAAATTACAGTTTTCAGCAATTCAAAACCTCCAAATAAAAGATATATAGAGACTGAGAGGACCACTTACATTACTCACATGAAGAGATATACAGATAGGAGATAAAAATATGATATCTATCTGTCTAGACAAAACTGAATTTTACTTACATCAATATAAAATAAACATGCCAGGAATTGTCTACAAATGGTACGAGAAATATGCATAATTTTTTGGAAAAATGATAATTTTCTTTTATCACTGATATTTATACCATACGGGAAGTAAAATGAGATGACAAATATGGATGGTAAATAAAAACATGTGATTTCTTTTCTAGAAACCTTAATTTGAGAATTCCGTGATCACTTTAGAGGGCTCAGAAAATATCTCAGTTTTTGGTAATTTAAATACAATACCTGCAATCCTTTAGATAAATATGAAACAATGATTTTCAAATTTGATGATTTTGATATTTAAATAATATGTCTCAAATCTCATGTGAAGCATACTAAATAAAGTGAATGAAGTGAAAATATTGAATGAATGCTGCATCTTTCCCAAACTTGCTTAACTTTACCACTACAAGAATACACGGGTTTTTATAGGAAATGGTTTTCACAGGGGCTTCCCAGGTGGTGTTAGTGGTAAAGAATCTACGTGCCAAAGCAGGAGATGCGGGTTTGATTTCTGGGTTGGGAAAATCCCCAGGAGTAGGAAATGGCACCCCTCTCTAGTATTCATGCCTGGAAAATTTCTTGGGCAGAGGAGCCTGATGGGCTACTTCCATGGAACCACAAAGAGTTGAACACAACCTAGTGACTGAGGATACACACACAGTTTTCATATATGTCTGTTTGCATAGAGAATTCAGTAGCAACACAAAATGACTTAGCAGTTCTCAGTGTACAATAAGATATAGGTTATCAATAGATTTGCCATTCTCATTTCTATTTCTTTCTTTATAAAATAAAATATAAATCAACATTTCCTTCATTTTAGAGTCTATGTACTGAAGTAATTCCTTGAAGTAACTAGATAATATAGTTAACTTCTAATTTATATTTTAACTTATCTCACTTCTGTCCTTATGCTCACTTTTAATTCATCCTAAAACATTATTTTGATTTTGTTTCACATCTGTGTACATCTTTTTACTATCTTCAGTGGTTTCCCATTAGTCCCTCCACTTCTTTAGTCCAGTTTGTTTTGACAAAAAATTTAGTCCAAATGCTTTAGTTTATCACTGAGGGTCACCCTTGTCACCACAATTCTATCCTCTTTTCATTGCCCTAGGCATTGTAAACTTCATTATGTTATGTTGACACCAGTCATTTCCAACTTTTTCTCCATATATTTTCACTGACACACATCTTCTCTTTGTGACCCCACGCACTGTAGCCCATCAGCCTCTGCTGTCCATGAGATTTTCCAGGCAAGAACACTGGAACGGGTTGCCATTTCCTCCTCCAGGAAATCTTCCCTGACCCAGGGATCAAACCTACATCTCTTATGTCTCCTGCATTGACAGAAGACTTCTTTACCACTTAAGCTGCCTGGGAAATCTGTTCACAAATCAGCTCAAATTTACCTCTTTTTTATTTCTTTTCCCATCATCCTCACCAGGAATGATTTATTTTTCCCCTGAAATTTCAGAAACGTATTTCAGTGTTTCTCATGGCATGTGACGATCTCTCTTCTTTAATAATTATTTTGTATCCGCTGCTGCACTACGAGCTGAGGAAGGAGAGATAGTCTCTATGCTTCTGATCTCATAGCACTAGCATGATGACATAGGCTGAGTAGGCACAAAGTTGAATATACATTCATGAATCATTCTAGACAGACTATTTTCTATTTATTAAAACCTGAAAACACCTTAATATTCAGTCTTATTTCTATCTTTTTTTACCTCTCATATTCTACAAATGGTAGCTTGAAGCATTTCTTAAATTTTCTAAAAAAATAATTCATTTAGTCTTTTCTTACTACTTCACATAATTTACTTTGTAGAATTCTGAGCTTTCCTTACAAATCAGAGTTTAAAGTTTTCAGATTCATGGAGAAAATTGTATTGGGGATTATTTGACAAAATTGATGCACAAGAAGTTTTTAAAATACCATTTAATATACTACACAATCGTACATTTGTACTAATTCATTTTATAAGGTTTTGCTTAGAAATACTTAAAGATATTCTCCTCTTTATCAACACATAGGGCCACAAACAGATGATCATTATTCTTACCAGTGTGACCCAAATAGCTTCCTCACCTACCTTATACCTAGCTACCACCATTATAACTGATTATAAAATACTGCAAGTGTGAGATTAATCCTTCTATCAAATCTTTCAATAAATTTCCATTTTCATAAAAATAAACTCCAGATACATTCTGAAATACAAGATCTTTAATGACCTCAGTCTTACTTTATGTTAACCTGGCTTCAATTTTCAACACTCCCTCTTTAATTCTATTTAAACAGTTCAAAAATACATATCTCTTGGGGGAGTTCATTAGCACATTAACTTGTGATAGATTTTCTAAAAATTCCCTGTTTTCTGCTGGGACAAACCATAATAAAAAATTGAAATATAAACCCAATATTCAATTATTTTATAAATACATATTAAAGATATGATAATTCAAGCATGAGTGAGACTTCAGGAGTGAAATTTTTAAGAAACCAGGTCTCTAACCAGGACAAAGGATTTTGACTTAGTGATCAGGTAACAAATCTAATGCTTCCAGAGGTATTGTCCTGTGAAGACTCAGTGTCTGTTTATTTCCCAGTTCTAGAAATGGTCTTATTGGTTAGTTTTTTTTTTTCTCTCTCTCTCTCCTTTTTATTTATTTTTTCACTTTACAATATTGTATTGGTTTTGCCATGCATCAACATGAATCCGCCACGGGGGTACACGTGTTCCCCATCCTGAACACCCCTCCTACATTCCTTCCCATACCATCCCTCTGGGTCATCCCAGTGCACCAGCCCCAAGCATCCAGTATCCTGCATCGAACTTAGACTGGCGATTCATTTCTTATATGATATTATACATGTTTCAATGCCATTCTCCCAAATCATCCCACCCTCTCCCTCTCCCACAGAGTCCAAAAGACTGTTCTATACATCTATGTCTCTTAGTTTATTTATTTGTTTGAAATTACTTTGCTTTGTTTTGACAGTGTGTTAGTGATATTTAGAGGAACTGAAAGATTTGCCAATGACAGTAAAACAGCCTATTCAGCCTTTGCTAAGGTCAAAATGAGGATGAAAAGGATGGTCGTTCCAGAGCTCAAGGTGAGGGTAGCATATAGGGAGACCCAAACGTAGCTGTTAGGAGCAAGGTAACAGGAAAGAAGAACATCATAGAATGGACTGGTTTGTAGTGAAATTTTTAAAAAACAAAAGAAGACAGGAAATAAAACGAAACTTGTCAAATACATTGAAGGCAGGTGACACTGAAAGTGGAGTGTAAGTCAATCCCAAGTTCTCCTTGAGGAAAAAAATATCCCCCTCTGAAAACACAAAACAAGTTCTTTTCCTGCATTCCTGACTTCACACAAAATTACCTGAAAAAAATTTTCAGGCATGACTAAGCTCTCCAAGTATTCAAGAAACCTACAGTAGGTAACTTTGAAATAATTCTTTACAAAACTTCTTCTAATTAACTGAGAAATTACTGATTAAAAATAATAACATAAAAACCATCAATAGAATGTCCACTGTTCAGAAAAGTTAATTCTTGCTCTCCTGTTTTCCTGACCATATGAACAAACTCTAAACTATGGGAGGAGATTGGGCATTCAGGAAAAGTAATATTCCATTTGTGGACTTCTAAGGTATGTTGTTTATAGTTTACACGTTCATATAATTGCATAAGTGAATTTCATAGTCAGTAGAATGATGAGGTAAGCAGATGACATAATCATTTATTTTAAAAAATCAGCCACCTTCTTTTATATAGGATAGCTCTACTTCATTCTTTGGGATTTGCATTTTAAATGATCGAAGATCCAGTAGGACAGCAGGAAACCTCATTAACAAAGATATATCTTCAGGCCTCTACCTGAAGGGAAACTGATGATTTTTCCACCTCATAGCCCTCAGTTTAAATACCTGCTGATTTGTTTTATCTCTGCATACTTCAAAGTATTTCAGCCACATTAATGCAGTTTATAACTATAGAAACTGACATAACATAAAATCAAGCTTTTAGCTATATCTTAAAATAAACAGACCAGAACATTTTTCATTTCTGAAGCTTCTACTTTCTATGATATTGTGTAATATATTAGTAGTTAACTAAGGTTTTCTCTTGATCCTAAGTACCAGGGGATAAACAAACCTCTGTGATTTTACAGTTCATTATGAAAACTAACAGCCAATTTGTTTTAAACAGATGTGGTGTCTCTAGCTACTGCCTTGCTGTAAAAAGCTGAGAATAATAGGGGAGGTAGAGATCATACATTCTCCCTGTATGTATAGTAAAGGTGGTATAATAATTAAGGTTTAATTAGAGCATTCTCCTGCTGCTTTCCCAATCATTGTTGAGGTAATAACAGCATTATAGGTTATATAGCAACTTGCAACCAATTTAGGCAACTGCATCATAAGAAGTAATGTTGATGTATAAAAGAATTAGGTAAACTTAGCCAATGAAGCATAACATCTCATTCATATTAACCTCCAGCAGGGCCCTCACAGTCCCAGGCATTGATCCAATCATTTGCTTGCCTAAGTGTTTTCCACCTTCTGTGTAATTGCTTACTTCTTTTCTGAAACACTGTCTTCTTTAGAAATGCTTTGTATTCTCTCTTTTATGTGGGTATCCTAAGAAAAAGAAATGGTGAGCTATTGGCCACAAATGACAGTACAGAAGCAGTTAAATTTGTATACCTAGAAAAGCATCCAGAAAAAAAATGTGGGAGATTTTTTCACGTGTCTCAGATCTGGAAGTGTTAATTGAAGCACAGCAATCCTACTGACTTTATCAGAATATAAGCCCTTTAAGTATAGGGTTAAAGGAGAATGCTGATGTGTGTGTGTGTGTGTGTGTGTATTGAAGAGTGTCTGGTTTTGTTTTGCTGGTTTACTTTTTTATATCAATGTTAATTATATACTAGTCAATATTTTTCAATTCTACTTCCATGATAAATAGTAGATATTTTAATAATATTTTATAAGCAACAGTGAGCATTTAAGTCCATGAAAATAATAATCATTCTCAGAATGGAGGAGAAAATTTTGGTCTAGGTGAATTTAGAAATACCAGAGCAGAGGATTTCAGTGACCACTATAGATTCCAGTGAGGAGAGGTTTCCTATCCTAACCTCTATAAAAACATAAAGAATCATTAACATGTCTCTCACTGATCTACCATGTTAGATGATAAATAATCAAGTCTTCCATGAAAGTGGCTAAGAGAATTAAGTCAAGGTTTACTGACAGACACATTGACACCCAAGGACAAGGCAATTATAAAGAAACACAAAAACAAGTGCTCAAACATTTTTCCTTGGTATGTAAGTTTTCTCAAATATTTCTGGGGACAGGAGTACCTCAAAATGCTGGAGAAGACAAAAGTGAGTCAAGTCTATTCTATTAAAGTATCAGAAATAATCAGCTGTAAATGACTTATCTACCAATCTATTTAAGGTTATAAAAAGCCAGACATTTATTTCTTTTATTTCTAGAAGTTAGAAGTCTGATATCACAGTGCCAGCATGGTTGGAGGAAGGCTCTCTTCCAGATTGCATACACCTTTTTCTTCACCTGGTGAAAAGGGACTGCCATAGTTTGTTTGTTTGTTTGTTTTTTAATATATTTTGTTCCAAAATAAAAATTATTATCTATTCAAGCAGGTCACTATGTTGAGTAAATTGTAATTATTTAAATTTTTAAAGTTGGTCAAAATTTGAAATAAAAATTGACTATCTTAAATAACAGCATTGGATGTTTGGAAGAAAACACTCCTTCTAGAAGAAAATTATAAGTATTAAACTTCTCAAAAATTATGACAATCAATTTCACAACATAAAACAGTTAGGAAAGCCTTTCCATAATCTGCTCTGTCACCAGTTTATCACAGGCCTCTTTAAATGAAAACATCAGAATGAACAGAGACTGTCTGGCTATATTTTGAATACTCTCTCTTAATAAGGGAAAATATCATTACAAGACAATCTACTTGCTTTTTGTCATTTGTAAAAGATTTGATATCTTGAAATTTCTCATCATAATGATCAAAAATCAGTTTCTCAGATTACAATGTAGACGAACAGATTACAGGTAAATTCCATTCTATTCAAAATTTCTATAAGCTTTGTTAGTCAGGTTCAGTTAAAAATATTTCCCTGTCTCATTTTCCCCACCTCTCTCGAGGTCTATTTACAGAACAGACACGATAAAAACCACTAGTCTCCTATTAACCACTTCAATAATTTCATGTCCTTAAAATTTTTATCATAGTTGTTTCATCCTCTAGATCTTTCATCTCCAGATATGAATGCTTGTTAGAGTCTAAGGGTGCATGATCTTTAAAGGATTTTTTTTTTTGTAACTTTAAATTTTTACTTTGTCTTATGGTACACCTGATTAACAATGTTGTCATTGTTTCAGGTGAACAGAGAAGGGACTCAGCCACACATATACATGTATCTAGTCTCCCCCAAGCCCCTCTCCCATCCAGGATGGCACATAACATTGGGCAGAGTATTTTTTAAGTAATAAAATATACAAAATCAAGATTGGAGGTTGCTTTAAAGTTGTAACTCAGAAAGTTTTTAGGCAATTACAAAATGAGACATGTATCTGAATTAATGAGAACTGATAAAACTTTCTAAGTAATTTTAAGAGAATATTGCCAGACTAACCTTGATATACAAAAGTATTTTCCTTAAACTGGAGCTTCATATTTTTTTCCATTTTTTTCAACATACCTATCCCAGATTTCCTTCTTTTTTTCTTCTTCTTCACTCATGAAATAGAGAATTTGATAGGGAATCAACAAGGAGTAGAATACTTCTAGTACAGGAAAAATATTAATTGCTTGAAAATGCAAAGTGAGGGAAGAAATCAATTGTGAGTAAACAGTGAAGAACGAAACCTCTTGACCTTGTCAGATGCTTTATGGGAGAGACCCTTCAATCAGAAATGTGCTGATGCTAAATTATCACAGGATTTGATCTATCCTCTAATAATTGAAAACTCCCACTCTTGGAAAAGAACCAAGAGCTCCTTGATGAGGATAAAAGAGAAGAGTGAAAAAATTGGCTTAAAACTCAACATTTAAAAAACTAAGATTATGGAATTTGGGTTCATTACCACATGGCAAATAGATGGGGAAAATGGGGAAACAGTGACAGACTTTATTTTCTTGGACTCAAAAATCACTGCGGATTGTGACTGCAGCCATGAAATTAAAAGAGGTTTGCTCCTTGGAAGAAAAGCTCTGACAAACCTAGACAGGATGTAAAAAAGCAGAAATCACTTTGCCAACAAGATACACACAGTCAAAGCTATCATTTTTCAAGTAGTCACGAATGGATGTGAGAACTGGACAATAAAGAAGTCCGAGTACCAAAGAATTGATGCTTTCAGATTTGGTGCTGGAGAAGACTCTTGAGAGTCCTTTGGACAATAAGGTGATCAAACCAGTCGATCCTAAAGGAAATCAACTCCAAATATTCATTGGAAAGATTGATGTTGAAGCTCCAACATTTTGGTCACCTGATGTGAAGAGCTTACTGATCCTGATGCTAGGAAAGATTGAGGGCAGGAGGAGAAGGAGGTGACAGAGAATGGCATGGTGTGATGGCATCACTAATTTGAAGGACATGAGTTTGAGCAAACTCTGGGAGATAGTAAAGGACAGGGAAGCCTGGTGTCCTGCAGTCCATGGGGTCGCTGGGAGTCAGACATGACTTAGCAACTGAACAACAACAAATATGACACAAGTTAACTTATCTATGGGACAGAAGCAGACTCACGGACACACAAACATAGAGAAACAACTTGTGGTTGCCAAGAGGGGATGAGAGAAGAATACATGGGGAGTTTGGGATTAGTAAAACTGAACTATTATATATAGGATGAATAAACAATTTCCTAGAATGACAAATTCTGACGGAAGAAAGGACAGTTTTGGGGCAGAGATAGAACTGGACTTGAATTATGTATTTTGGGCATAATTTCACAAACCTCCCATATTATACTTTCTGAAACTCTTGAGAAACTTATAGGGATAATAATTACTTCATGGGAATATTGAGATGATTAAATAAAGATATACATCGTCTGGAATATAATATTAGCTACATAAACTTGTTTCTTTACTCTTCTTATATTTGCTGTTCTTCTTATTGGAATAATTAAAACTTTTTGTTTAAATTTAGGCTTATTTTTGTTGTGTGTGTGTATTCAGTCAGCCACCATCTTGAGTGAGTTAGATATTCCATTGAACTGGAGTAAAACTACTTCTTTTACTAACTAGATCCATAAAATACTGTAAATCCCTTCAAGACTTTACAACTAAGTATACTCATTTGGGAAATAAGCATATTGAACCTGGTGATCCCTAGTATCTTTCCTTGTTTCAAAAAGAATTATTCTTTTATAAAATGAAATGGGAAGTAATAGCATATTATGCACCAGAAAATGGAGGAGTGGGAAAGACAAATATTCAAAACAATGTAAAAGAACTTCCATGGTCTAGAAGTATGCATGGAACTAACTCAATGTCTGAATAATGGACCAACACGTATAATCACTGGAATAAATAGGTTTTTTTCCAAAGGTAGCATTCCATTAAGGATTCCCCTAACCTTGTTTTCATACTACAAACAAAATTCATAATCTAATATTTGGGAAAGTTTATGATTGCTAAATAAAATATGCTAGGTATCNCCAGATAACTTTGAAGTTTAGATAAATAATGTTTTTAAGTATAATATGTTTCATGCAATATTTGGGACATACTTACAAAAAAAATTTTTATCCAAAATTTATATGTAAGTGTACATCTTATATTCTTTACTTCTAAATATAGTAAAATTAAACAAGTTTATCAAATATGTTATCAAATATATTCAATAATACATTGACAGTTTCTTTAACCTATGTTTAATTAAGAAAGATTAAACCTGGCCTTCTTGATGAGAGTGACAAAGCTAGCTTGAAACTCAACATTAAACAACTAAGATCATGCCTTCCAGTCCCATCACTTAATATCAAATAGAAGGGAAAAAACAGAAGCCGTGACAGATATCATTTTCCTGGGCTTCAAAATTACTGCAGATGCTGATTGTAACCACGAAATTAAAAGACTATTGCTCCTTGAAATAAAAGCTATGACAAACCGAGTCAGCATATTAAAAAGCAGAGCTATCACTTTGCCAACAAAGGTCTGTCTACTTAAAGCTATGGTTTTCAAGTAGTCATGTACAGATGTGAGAGCTGGACCATAAAGAAGGCTGAGAGCCAAAGAATTGATGCTTTCTAATCGTGGTCCTAGAAAAGACTCAAGAGTCCCTTGGACTGCAAGGAGATCAAACCAGTCAATCCTAAAAGGAAATCAATCCTGAATATTCATTGGTAGTACTGATGCTGAGGCTGCAGCTCAAATACTTTGGCTACCTAATGCAAAGAGATGACTCATTGGAAAAGACCCTGACACTGAGAAAGATTGAAGGCAAAAGGACAAGGAGGTGGCAGAGGATGAGATGGTTGGATGGCATCACTCACTCGATGGACATGAATTTGAGCAAAATCCAGGAGATAGGAGAGAACAGAGGAAGCTGGTGCACTGCAGTCCATGAAGTCAAAGAGTTGCACCTGACTTAGTGACTGAACAATAATAACAAAAACTTGGCCCAGATAATGTATTTATTATTTATTAAAATTAATTTATTATTACAGTGTCTTTCCCTTCTCCAGGGGATCTATCCTCCTAACCTAGATATCAAACCCAGGCTTCCCACAGTGCAGGTGGATTCTTTTTCAGTTTAACCACAAGGGAAGCCCAAGAATACTGGAGTGGATAGCCTATCCCTTCTCCAGTGGATTTCCTGACCTAGGAATTGAAATGGGGTCTCCCGCATTTCAGGAAGATTTTTTACCAACTGAGCTATCAAGGAAGTCCCAGGTACTGGGCAATCAGTCTTTAATAAATAAAATGCATATTCTAATTAACTTCATAGAGATATGTACTACAGAGAGAGGAAATCAAGTGTTGCATTAGGTATTGGGCAGTCAATCTTTACAAATAAAATGCATTCCCTAATGAACTTCATAGAGATATGTGATATAGAGATAAACATCAAATATAAAAAGCTATTTTTAGTGGTTCTTGATATGCCTTCAGTTACTTCACCAAGAAACTACTGATAACTATTAAGTGGTAACTATATAGAGATAACTATAACCTCCATGGATAAGATATAAGTGAAATTCTCCAGTGGGTTTTATAATTATTAAATATATTCTAAACCAACATAACACATTATAAATACCTATGGCTGATAATTAATTTTTAATGTGTTATATTATTTAAATGGTGAATAACTATACTGTACACCTGCAACCTATAATATTGTATAGCAACTATACTTCAATAAAAATTAAAAAGAATATTAAGTAAGAAAAAGCAAAACTTCTTAAATCTCTGGGAATTTTAGACACAGGTTCATTTAACAGTTATGGTAATAGCACTGTCCCCATTTGAATCCACTTCTGTGTCCCCTACTATATTCTGTTTCAACCGTATTCCAGGATGTTTACTTGTCTCATGGCCTTTATCATTGACCACAGATTGTTTCCAGTCTTTAGTTACTGACTCTGTGAACAATCACATTGTAGTTAAAACAACAACCAACAAGCAATAGAATCTGCAACACCGTCTCTGCCACTGCAGCACTTTCTGTTTCATATGTCTGTGGAGGAATCATTCTCTCTGTGTAACTGCCAACAACGCTGTTCTATGAGTTGTGGGAAGGACTGACAAAGCCTTTGGCAGAAATAGTCACTTCTTCCTTGGAAGGCATTCTGGAAATGGAGTTACATTTCCTGTGAAATACTTAACTCTCATCATTACTCTCTCCAATGTTGTCTCCCCACTGCCTTCTGACAAAATGTAGTCCCCTGGAGAAGGGAATGGAAAACCACTTCAGTATTTTTGCCTTGAGAACCCCATGAACAGTATGAAAAGGCAAAAAGATATGACACTGAAAGATGAACCCCCTAGGTCCTTAAGTGCACAATATGCTACTGGAGAAGAGTGAAAGAATGAAAGGATGGAACCAAAGTGAAACCAGCACCCAGCTGTGGATGTGACTGGTGATGAAAGTAAAGTCTGATGCTGTAAAGAACAATATTGCAGAAGAAACTGGAATGTTAGGTCCATGAATCAAGGAAAATTGGAAGTGGTCAAACAGGTAATGTCAAGAGTGAACATCGATATTTTAGGAATCAGTGAAATAAAATGGACTGGAATGGGTGAATTTAATTCAGTTGACCATTCTATCTTCTGCTGTGGGCAAGAAACCAATAGAAGAAATGGAGTAGCCTTCATAGTCAACAAAAGATTCCAAAATTCAGTACTTGGATGCAACCTCAAAAATGACAGAATGATCTATGTTCATTTCCAAGACAAACCATTCAGTATCATAGTAATCCAGGTCTATGGCCCAATCACTAATGCCAAAAAAGCTAAAGTTGAACAGTTCTATAAAAACCTACAAGATATTCTAGAACTAATACCCAAAAAAGATGTCCTTTTCATCATAGTGGACTGGAATGCAAAAGTAGAAAGTCAAGAGATACCTGTAGTAACTGGCAAATTTGACCTTGGAGTACAAAAAGAAGCAGGGCAAAGGCTAATAGAGTTTTGCCAGGAGAACACACTGGTCACAGCAAACACTGTCTTTCAAGAACACAAGAGATGACTCTATACGTGGACATTACCAGATGGTCAGTACCAAAATCAGATTGAATATATTCTTTGCAGGTAAAGATGGAGAAACTCTATAAAGTCAGCAAAAACAAGGTGACTGTGGCTCAGATCATGAATACCTTATTGTAAAATTCAGACTTTAATTGAAGAAGATAGGAAAAACAAATAGACCATTCAGGTATGACCTAAGTCAAATCCTTTATGACAATATAGTGGAAGTGACAATTAGATTCAAGAGATTAGATCTGATAGCCAGAATGCCTGAAGAACTATGAATGGAGGTTCATGACATTGGAGATTAGGCAGTGATCAAGACCATTCTCAAGAAAAAGAAATGTAAAAAGACAAAATGGTTGTCTGAGGAGGTCCTACAAATATCTGAGAAAAGAAGAGAAGATAAAAGCTAAGAAGAAAAGGAAAGATATACTCATTTGAATGCAGAGTACCAAAGAATAGCAAGTGTTAAGGGACCAGACCTGAGCCATGACAGGCTCAACAAGCTATACTAGGCCTAAGATTCAGATTCTTGTAAAACCTGAGTCCTGATTCCAGGAAACCTCACCCTGGGAAAATCCCTGCTGGCGCTAAACTGGATTAAAACCTGAGTCATGATTCCAGGGAACCACACCCTGGGAAAGTCCCCAATGGTGCCAAACCTGAACCAATCCGGATAGGGATGCGGGATTTGAAACTCATGCCTACGGCTCAGACAATCATTACCAGCCAGCTGTACTAAGAACCACCTGTATAAAAGCAGCAGTGATTCAGAGCTCAGGGCTTTCATCAAGACTCCACTGCTCTGGATGAGACGGGAGCCCTAGCTCGAGCTAGCAATAAAACCCCTTTATGTTTTTGCATTGCTATGGACTTCTTATTCTCTCAGTTTTGGGGACTCGGACTTCGGGCATAACAGCAAGGAGAGATAAGAAAGTCTTCTTCAGTGATCAGTGCAAAGAAATAGAGGAAACCAACAGAATGGGAAAGACTAGAGATCACTTCAAGAAAATTAGAGATACCAAGGGAAGGTCTCATGCAAAGATGGGCACAATAAAGGACAGAAATGGTATGGACCTAACAGAAGAAGAAGATATTAAGAAGTGGCAAGAATACACAAAACTATACAAAAAAAAAAAAAAAAAAAGACCTTCATGACCTAGATAATCATGATGGTGTGATCAATCACCTAGAACCAGATATCCTAGAATGTGAAGTCAAGTGGGCCTTGGGAATCATCACTAGGAACATAGCTATTGCAGGGGATGGAATTCCAGTTGATCTGTTTCAAATCATGAAAGATAATGCTGTGAAAGTGCTACATACAATATGCCAGCGAATTTGGAAAACAGCAATGACCACAAGACTGGAAAAGGTCAGTTTTCATTCCAATCCCCAAGAAGGCAATGCCAGAGAAAGTTCAAAGTACCACATAATTGCACTCATCTCGCACGCTAGCAAAGTAATGCTCAAAATTCTCCAAGTGAGGCTTCAACAGTACATGAACCATGAACTTCCAGATGTTCAAGCTGGGTTTAGAAAAGACAGGGGGACCAGAAATCAAAACCAACATCCATTGAATCACAGAAAAAGCATCTACTTCTGTTTTATTTACTACACTAAAATCTTTGACTGTATTGATCAGGACAAACTGGAAAATTCTTAAGGAGATGGGAGTACCAGACCAATTTATTCGCCTCCTGAGACATCTGTATTCAGGTCAAGAAGCAACAGTCAGAACTGGCCATGGAACAATGAAAGAAAGAAAGAAAGTTAAGTCGCTCAGTCATGTCTGACTCTGTGACCCTGTGGACTGTAGCCTACCAGGCTCCTCTGTCCATGGGATTCTCCAGGCAAGAATACTGGAGTGGGTTGCTGTTTCCTTCTCCAGGGGGTCTTCTCGACCCAGGGATCAAATCCAGGTCTCCCGCATTGAAAGCAGACACTTTAACCTCTGAGCCACCAGGGAAGCCTATGGAACAATGGACTTGTTGAGAATCCATTGGACTGCAAGGAGATCCAACCAGTCAATCCTAAAGGAAATTAGTCCTGAATATTCATTGGAAGGACTGATGCTGAAGCTGAAGCTCCAATAGTTTGGCCACCTGATGGGAAGAACTGACACACTGGAAAATACCCTGATGCTGGGAAAGATTGAAAACAAGAGGAGAAGGGGAGGACAGAAGCTGAGATGGTTGGATGGCATCACTGACTTGATGGACCTGAGTCTGAGCAAGTTCTGGAAGTTGGTGATGGACAGGGACACCTGGCACGCTGCAGTCTGTGGCTTTCAAAGAGTCAGACACGACTGAGTGACTGAACTGTTCTGAAGTGGACCTTCCTCCCCCAAAAGTTGACACAAGATATTTAATAACTTTAAGTCTAAAATTCTGTGAGTTGCAATGCCAGAAACTTAAACCATGCCTATCATCAAACATTTCCAAATAAATTTTAAAATGTTACCTCTGCTTCCTACCTTGACTGTGGCCTTTAATTAAATAATTAATACTGTTAATATTAATTCACATTAAAAATTCCCAAATTTAAAAACTAGAATATACATGATTATGTATTTAAAAGGAAAAAAAACTATCATTTATCCATTTCAAACCACTTGAAAAATGTGGCAATAATTAACAATCAAATATAATAAAATTTTTATGCTTAAATCCTAAGGTAGTATGGTAAAAATGGATAATAAATTAGCTTGGAAGGAAGAAACCAAAACTCTCACTCTAAATAACTGCAAATCATTTAGAGATTTTTTTAAATCTTTCTTGGCTTAAGTTTTTCCATCTAGTAAGTAGAAGGTAATAATGGCAGGAAGAGCAGGGGAACAGCTTCCTCTATATTCTCTAGATTTTTCATCTAGGCCTAAATTCTGTGTTATATTAAATAATAAAGGTCCAAACCTATAAAAGGAAAACTTACTTCTTGGAAATGTATATTTGAGCATCTGTGTGTGTGTGTGTGTGTGTGTGTGTAATCTGTCTCCAATACAATTTAAATATAATTCAAGTGAATTTATTAGCTATTTACTGAAGGTTAAGTGTATCTAACATATATAATGTTCTTTGCTCATTATTAACAGAATATAAAATATGCCCATTTTATTATTCAGGTATCTGAAAGCCCATACANCATACATTTCCCCTCTCTCTTAGTAATGTTCTACTTATTATTTTTGAGGCACAGACATGACAATAGTACACCAAATAATATTTCCACAGTCTCCTTCAAAGAGCAGCTCAAAAATTGTTTTAGCTTCAACCCACCCACTGAAACACCAACAAACGACTTTAAGATTTTGTCACATTATTAACCTTATAAGTTCTGCAAGATGCTACTCCTGTAGTGACATTTATACAGACCACAATTTCCTTAAGCATTCTTGGTTTAAGAACAATTAAAACACTGGAGATAGTAGAAAGGAGTCTAGCACCCTAGAGCCCTCAGATCCTCATATCAATCAGTGGCTCACTTCACACATTTGCTTCTTTGGTTCCACTTCTTATCTGACCACCTTTAGTTAACCACCTGCTGCAGTGGTATAAACTGATCTCTGTTTTTACCTGCTGTATGCTCCAAGTGTTTTAATATTTCACACTTCTTTTCCTTCCCAAGTGCTGTTCTTCAACATCCCAAATGATCAATCATTTCTGATATAGGTAATAAATGCATCAACATTCTTTTTTAAGTGTTACATTTCCATTGCACTCACTGTGGTCAAAAGAATCCCTCAATATCCAGCATTGAAATTGCCTGTTTCAAAAGCCTCCACTCCTCTATCTGCACATCTGGGGAAATAGAAATAATTGCTGCATGTATGCTGATCTTGTCCTTAGAGCTTTTCACACATCAAGAGCAAGTCCACTTTTTCCTCATTAGTGCAGCAAGCACCTGTTCACACATTGTGATTTTAAAGGCTGTGGGAAGATCTTACTGCTTCTCCAACAATATTTTCCCATGCCTGTAATTCCTTTAATTGGGAAAAAGCATTTCATATGAGAAAACATAAATGACTGATATGAGATCATTTCCTAAGAAAAGGATTTAAAATTTGAGAGGAACAAGAAGACACAAGAACACTCAGCAACATGAACCTGAGAAAAGGAAGGATATATGTGAGATGTTTCATAAAAAGGGAATCTTAATTGGGAAGTAGAAATTGAGACTTGATCATCCATTTCTATATTTGCTTTCTGCAATCCCACATTTTGCTTTATGTCTGACCATTGACTCCACTGCTATTTAAAAATAATTTAAATAAAGTGTCAAATTCATCATGACTGCTTGTTGAAAAATTACAGATATTTGACTGTATATGGAAACAATCTCCACCAGAGATGAACTACAATGCTTTTCAGTTTCTTTCAAATGTCTAGAAGATATAAACTATTCCAGACAATTTACAGGTGTCTTTGCAAGTGACTACTGAAGAGCATTATGCCAAAGGTCCTCAAAATGAAAGAATTTGTCAAATTCCATATCAAATTTCCCATTGCATCAAGCTTTCATTTATCATGAATATATATCAAAATCAGATTTCACCAAAATATATTTGACTAAAAATAATCCAATTTCATATAATAAAAAGGAATGTATTATGTAAATGTGTGGTTAAGGCATATTTTAACCTAGCAGCAATTAATTAAATGTTACTACATACTGGTTGAGGCAAATAAATGTTCAGAATTATATCAATAGCATTTTCAGTTATGATATATCTTTCAATAGAGACAGAGCCAAAGTGACTTCACTGGAAGCTGATGAATTGTAAAAGTAGATTAAATAGTTGGAAAGACACTGGATGACTTTGAACATCTAGTATTTAGGGCAGTTAGATATTTACAAAATGGACAACAGAATGAACAGTGACTGTCAGATAAGAGCTGATATAAATTTGGAAGGTATTTCATTTGAAAACAAATATTTTATCAAGATAGATTATATAAAAGCATAATCATGGATATATTTTCTTTTCATAAAACTAGAAAAATAGCCAAATTCTTTACAGGGTTCTAAAACCTTGTAAGTAAGTCTTCCTAGGTAGGAGCAGAAATATTAGGGTATTATATGTGGGATTTTACTGTCTCTCAAAAAGTGTATTATATATCCATAATATATATACCTGACAATATTGAAATTCATTTTATATTGTAATGGTTATTTCAGCTATTAATGTGAAAAAACATTTTAGACATTCTCTAAAGTAACATTTTGCTCTGTGTGTTACTAGGATAAAGCAATAATATTTCAATATTTTTTACTATTCAAGACATCTTACATATGTTAAATCAAGCTACAACTGAATTAAGTTTTAATCAAGCTGTCTGATTTATGTGTTTTATTAATCTAGTTCAATTCCAATAACCATTTATTGGAGCCAGAATCAGTATAGACCCTGTATAAGGTAGAGTATTCTTGCATTTGGTTTTAAATAAGGGTAAGATAATTGCAGACATTGAAAGGAAAGCTGAACAGAACTGACAACTTGAGAACCATGACTCAGTACTGTGTTTCCACTATCCCTTGAGGTCACTCTGCGCCCTTGCCCACACTTTTAAGATTAACCCCTTAATCTTAAATTAAGATTTTTTTTTTTCTGGTAATGTAAGTTTCCATGTTACTCTTTCCATACATCTCACCCTTTCCTCCCCTCTACCCATGTCCATAATTATTCTCTATGTCTGTTTCTCCATTGTTGCCCTGTAAATAAATTCTTCAGTACTATCCGTATATATGTGTTAGAATATGGTATTTATCTTTCTCTTTCTGAATCACTTCACTCTGCGTAATAGGTTCTAGGTTCATCCACCTCATTAGAATTGACTCAAAGATGTTCCTTTTTATGGCTGAGTAATATTTAATTGTGTATATACACCACAACTTCTTTATCCATTCATCTGTAGATGGGCATCTAGGTTGCTTCCATGTTCTACCTATTGTGAACAGTGCTGCAATGAACAATGGGATACATGTGTCTCTTTCAATTTTGGTTTCCTCAGGGTATATGCCTAGGAGTGGGATTGCTGGGTCATATGATGGTTTTATTCCTAGTTTTTTAAGGAATCTCCATACCATCTTCCATAGTGGCTGTATCAATTTACATTCCCACCAACAGTGCAAGAGTGTTCCCTTTTCTCCATACCCTTTCTAGCATTTACTGTTTGTAGACTTTGACGATGGCCATTCTGACTGGTGTGAGGTGGTATCTCATTGTAGTTTTGATTTGCATTTCTCTAACAGTGAGTGATGTTGAGCATCTCTTTATGTGTTTGTTAGCCATCTGTGTGTCTTCTTTGGAGAAAATGTCCATTTAGGTCTTTTTCCCACTTTTTGATTGGGTTGTTGGTTTTTCTGGCATTGAGGTATATGAGCTGCTTGTATATTTTGGAAATTAATCCTTTGTCAGTTGTTTAATTTGCTATTATTTTCTCCTATTCTTAGGGTTGTCCTTTAACCTTGCTTATAGTTTCCTTTGTTGTTCAAAAGCTTTTAAGTTTAATAGGTCTCACTTGTTTACTTTTGTTTTTATTTCCGTTACTCTAGGAGGGGGGTTATAGAGGATCTTGCTTTGATTTATGTCATCGAGTGTTCTGCCTATGTTTTCCTCTAAGAGTTTTATCATTGCTGGTCTTATTTAGGTATTTAATCCATTTTGAGTTTGTCTTTGTGTATGGTTTTAGGAAGTGTTCTAATTTCATTCTTTTAAATGTAGCTGTCCAGTTTTCCTAGCACCACTTATTGAAGAGGTTGTCTTTGCCCCATTGTATATTCTTGCCTCCTTTGTCAAAAATAAGGTACCCATAGGTGCATGGGTTTATTTCTGGCCTTTCTATCTTGTTTCATTAGTGTATATTTCTGTTTTTGTGCCAGTACCAGATTGTTTTGATGACTGTAGCTTTGTATTATAATCTGAAGTCAGGAAGTTTGATTCTTCCAGCTCCATTCTTCTTTCTCAAGACTGCTTTGACTATTGAAGGTCTTTTGTGTATGAGATTTTGATGTGTTGCTGAATTTTGTTTGCTAAAAATTTTTTGAGGATCTTTGCATCTATGTTCATCAGTGATATTGGCCTGTAGTTTTCTTTGTGTGTGTGTAGTTTTGTCTGGCTTTGGTATCAGGGTGATGGTGGCCTCATAGAAGGAATTTGGTAGTATTCCTTCCTTTGAAGTTTTTTGAAAGAGTTTTAGAAGGATAGGCATTAACTCTTCTCTGAATGTTTCACAGAATTCTCCTATGAAGCCATCTGGGCCTGGGCTTTTGTTTCTTGGGAGATTTTTGATTACAGTTTCAATTTCATTGCTTGTAATTGGGTTGTTCATAATCTGTATTTCTTCTTGACTCAGTCTTGGAAAATTGAACTTTTCTAAGAATCTGTCCATTTCTTCCAGGTTTTCTATTTTATTGCCATATAGTTTTATTCATTATATTCTCTTATAATCATTTGTATTTCTGCATTGTCTGTTGTAACCTCTGCTTTTTCATTTCTAATTTTGTTGATTTGACTCTTCTCCCTTATTTTCTTGATTAGTCTGGCTAAGGGCTTGTTAATTTTCTTTATGTTCTCAAAGAACCAGCATTTAGTTTTGTTAATCTTTACTATTCTTTCTTTCATTTATTTTTCATTTATTTCTGCTTCGATCTTTATGATTTGTCTCCTTCTATTAATTTTGGAGTTTTTTCCTTCTTCTTTTTCCAGTTACTTTAGATGTAAATTTAGGTTGTCAATTCAATGTTTTTCTTGTTTCTTCAGGTAGGATTGTATTGCTATAAACCTCCCTCTTAGAACTGCTTTTGCTGTATGCCATAGGTTTTGAGTTGTCATGTTTTCAGTCATTTATTTCTAGAATTTTTTCTGATTTCCTTTTTGATTTCCTCAGTAACCTGCTGGTTATTTAGAACTGTGATGTTTAATCTCCATGTGTTTGTGTTTCTTACAGTTTTTTTTTTCTTGTAATTGATATCTAATCTTATAACATTGTGATCAGAGAAGATGCCTGATACAATTTCAATTTTCTTAAATTTACTGAGATTTGTTTTGTGACCCAAGATGTGGTCTATCTTGGAGAATGTTTCATGTGCACTTGAGAAGAAGGTGTATTCCTCTGCATTTGGATGGAATGCCCTGAAGATGTCAATGAGATCCATCTCATCTAATGTATCATTTAAGACTTGTGTTTCCTTATTAATGTTCTGTTTTGATGATCTGTCCATTGATGTGAATGGGGTGTTAAAGTCTCCTACTATTATTGTGTTATAGTCTCCTGCTGTAATAGTGCCTTTTCCTCTTTCCTTACCTGAACTCTGGAATAGTTTTCACCAGTACTTACTGTGAAAACTTGGTTAAGTTTCTGAGGTGAAACTCAGTTGCATGAAGGGTCCCTTGGAGTTTTAAATTCTTGGACTTGTCCACTCTGAGCCTCCATCATTTAGTTACTTACAGTCAGGCTTTTTCATTCTGGGACAAATTCTGGTGGAGTTTTAGCTCATGACTTTCTGCTCCAAGATCAAACCCTGAACCTTTGGAGTGGGAACACTGACTCCAAGACCCTAGACTACCAGATAACTAACCGTAGGTAGTATCAAATAGTGAGAACTCATACAAAGGAAATGACTTGAATACAAGACCTGGTATCACCCAACCACTAGTAGCACCCTGTGTAGGACGCCTCATCTAAACAACAGAGAAAACAAAAATACAAACCCAATCATCAGCTGACAGGAGTACCACCTCACTCAGCCTTGCCCATCAGAGGAAAAACAAACTAACAGAAACTCAGCACAAATCTCACCCTATACGAAGTTCACACAAACCACTGGACCAACCTTAGGAGGGAAGAAACCAAAATAAAGAAAGAATTCAACCTTCTTCAAGGAAAGAATTCAACTTTCCTTGAAGCCTGGGAAAAGGAGATCTCAAACACAATAA
>SJYQ01105022.1:286500-311904 GCA_006410935.1 Redunca redunca | reverse complement strand
ACATACATATCAATAATTATTTTAAATGTAAATGGATTAAATGCTCCAACCAAAAGACACAGACTGGCTGAATGGACACAAAAACAAGACCCATATATATGCTGTCTACAAGAAACCTACTTCAGACCTCAAGACACATATAGACTGAAAATGAGAGGATGGAAACATATATTCTGTTGAGGTCCTTTAATGCACTGGGACCTGGCAGTCCAGCGTTGATGATAAGAAAATAAATAGCCTCCGATTAAAATAAATAAATTTAAATTAAAAAAAAAGAAAGTGAAAGAGAGAGCCAGAGAGAGGGTGAGAGAGAGAGAGAAAGAAAGAGAGAAAGAAAGAAAGACACTGGGACCCAAGCTCTGATGGAACTGCTGTTCCTAAGTCGCTTCAGTCGTGTCTGACTCTGTGCCACCCCATAGATGGCAGCCCATCAGGCTCCCCTGTCCCTGGGATTCTCCAGGCAAGAACACTGGAGTGGGTTGCCATTGCCTTCTCCAATACATGAAAGTGAAAAGTAAATGTGAAGTCGCTCAGTCGTGTCCGGCTCTTAGTGACCCCATGGACTGCAGCCTACCAGGCTCCTCTGTCCATGGGATTTTCCAGGCAAGAGTACTGGAGTGGGTTATGATTGCCTTCTCTCTGATGGAGCAAAGATGCTTTAATGATGTTTCTGTGAGTATATATAAGCTGTTGTACAAGAAATATCTTTCAACAATGATAAAGATCAGAAAACCAAACATATAGCAACCATTACCAAGGGAACAAAGGGTTAATAATAGTCACAAGGTCAGGAGACAATCCATATCTCAAGAAAGAGGATCAAGACTAAGGAGTTTTGTCATCAGGAGAATGTTTACTGAAAGAGACTCAAGGCTGTCTCATCCTATGATCTCAGTCCTGAGAGCTGTGTGCATCTCTACTCGTTTCTGACAGCAGAAACTGATAAGGAACAGAGTATTTATGAGAAACAGCACATAGGAATCCTCCTGCTAAACATTCCTGTTAAACAATATTCTATGCAAATGGGAAGCAAAAGAAAATTGTAGTAGCAATCCTCACATCCGACAAAATAGACCTTAAAATAAAGATGAATACAAGATATAAAGCAAGACACTACACAATGATCAAGGGATCATTAAGTTTTAAGGTAATATATCTTCCTTAAATTATCCTAAATTGATTGTTATCCAACTCTACTGGGCACTTTAACTGAGTCAATTCCCCAAAACACATAAACTATTTCGAAGGCTGTTCCCTAATACCTTATAAAATTTCCATTTCTGCACCAAAATACCAAAGAAGGAAAAGTATTTCCAGTAGTTTGCTGCTGCTGCTGCTAAGTCACTTCAGTCGTGTCCAACTCTGTGTAACCCCATAGACGGTAGCCCACCAGGCTCCCCCGTCCCTGGGATTCTCCAGGCAAGAACACTGGAGTGGGTTGCCATTTCCTTCTCCAATGCATGAAAGTGAAAAGTGAAAGGGAAGTCACTCAGTCGTGTCTGACTCTTCGCGACCCCATGGACTGCAGCCCGCCAGGATCCTCTGTCCATGGGATTTTCCAGGCAAGAGTACTGGAGAGGGGTGCCATCGCCTTCTCCGTCCTGTAGTTTCAGTTCAGTTCAGTTGCTCAGTAGTGTCCGACTCTTTGCGACCCCATGAATTGCAGCACGCCAGGCCTCCCTGTCCATCACCAACTCCCAGAGTTCACTAAGACTCACGTCCATCGAGTCAGTGATGCCATCCAGCCATCTCATCTTCTGTTGTCCCCTTCTCCTCCTGCCCCCAGTCCTTCCCAGCATCAGAGTCTTTTCCAATGAGTCAACTCTTCGCATGAGGTGGCCAAAGTACTGGAGTTTCAGCTTTAGCATTATTCCTTCCAAAGAACACCCAGGACTGATCTCCTTCAGAATGGACTGGTTGGATCTCCTTGCAGTCCAAGGGACTCTCAAGAGTCTTCTCCAACACCACAGTTCAAAAGTGTCAATTCTTTGGCGTTCAGCCTTCTTCACAGTCCAGCTCTCACATCCATACATGACCACAGGAGTTTAGAAAGCCTTAAATCCAATCATAAAAGATTCCTGGTGAAGGGAAGGAAAACAGTCAATATCCAGTAATTAGAATGATGATATATCAAAAATTTATAATAATAAATACATTTTAATATAAAATAACATTCCAATAAATTATCCACATAAAGGTATAGCAAGTTACAGTGGAACTTTATAAACTATATGCACTTGTTAGTTTGGATATGATTTTTTTTAAGGGAATATAAAGCAATGAGTGTCTTTGAGATAGAAAGTTCAAAAAATGATGAAAATTTGCTACTCTGCTTTCTCACAACAACAACTTATCTTTAATTAAATTGAAAATATTAATGATATATATCATGTTCAAAGCTCAGTAGTAAATCTTTACTGAGCATAGTGAGATGCTAATTTTTATTGTAGCAAAAATACATCACTTTATATGTTGTTGTTATTCAGTCACTAAGTCATGTCTGACTCTTTGCAACACCATCGACTACAGCATGCCAGGCTTTCTTGTCCATCACTATTGAGTCAGTGATGCCATCTAAATATCTAACCAACCATGGCATTACTATATATGAATGTATCTTTATTTTAAATACATAGAACCCAAAACAAATTCACTGAACTTGAATCAATATTTTGCAGATGATATAATTTAAAATAATTTAGATAATTTAGCTCTATCATGGCAGAACTTTGACAAGAACTCTAGTTTTCTAACTCCCAATTCTGTTCAATGAACAGATCTCCTCTTATGATGGTACCATTCTAAATACATACACATTTAATGTATTCACAATTAAGAAAAAACTTTTATTGTGTTTTTCCCTTTTACTGATGTATTTTTTTCTTTTTATGTTCCACTCTAAGAAGAAATAGTAACAGGTTAGTTGGCCAACTGGCTACTGTTAAACTCTAACAATCATATTTACCTGGCTTTTAGATGCACTGTTGCTAGGGATATATGTACAAACATGACTATCCTTATAAAACCCTTTGGCAATTCTTACAAATACAACTTCAGTTTACTAAACTACTTCCCTTTAAAATAAAAGATAGATACGTGTATTTCCCCTGCTATTTGCTAGGACAATCAGACAACCTCTCTAACATGGCATCTGACACGTTTCTTCCACTATATTAATTCTTCCTTTTCAACATGATTTCTCACCCTACATTACCCCTCAAAAAGCCCTCAGAAATATACTTCAGCATATAAGAAAGAGTTTCATTTTCTATCTTTACTTATCCTCTTTCTTCAGAAATATTAGTTTGTCAACATTATTTTGGTTAAAATAAAAATATCCTTCAAGCTCAATACAAATATTTCTTTCATGTAATGTACGTTCTGATCACTTTAATCAAGAGCAATTTCTTTCTTTTATTTGTTTTTATTGTTTCTCTGCTGTAATAATCACATATATTTTTTTTATTTCTATGTATATGGTTAATTGGTTGATACCTGACCTAATTTGCACACACTATCGAAAATGTGAAGATCATTAAGGTGAAAGAACTGTGCACTTAAGTGAAGATGGAAGATAATGAAAATGAAAATATAAACTGGGGAACAAAAGTGGTAGAACTTGAACATCAAGGTAAGCACATGTCCTCTCTTCAATAAACTCTAGAGTGATGAAAACCAAATTTATCTTTATTTTTGAATCAGAAAAACATTTCAAAACTAAAAATTAGGAAAATAGACCATTTCATACAATGAATCATTTTGGATCCCACGTGTTGCTTTTAATCATAGTTGACCCATAGTGATTCAAATTGTAATGCTGAATTTAATATATAGACACATGTACTGTTTATAAAGCAATTCACTAGACAGAACTACTGAATCAAAAATAATGACATTTCATGAATCTGAACATTTGCTATTCAACAATTTAATTGCTATATTTTTTTAACAATAAGAGCACATTTCCAACTATGCCTAAAATGATCTTGAGATTCTGATATGAATATTTTCTCATTCCCTCTGCCAGGATCTATTGTAGTCATCACTGCTTTTCACTGGAAGAAAATGTTTTTAGACTATTCATCAAAAATACCATAACATCACATTAATCATACTTGGCAAAACCTAAAACACAAGTCACTTATAAGCACTGATTTTTCCAAACATCTCTATGAACTAGTATAATATTTTTCAGGTTTTGCAGATTGTATTTGAGTTCTATTCTTTGACACTCAACATGTGTATCTGGATCACTGCACCCAATATTGCATTACAAATATTTGAGCATAACTTAGTAGCTATATCCCAGATATATCTCACTGACATTTTCTATAATTTAAAAGGGTGACATCTGCTTTCCTTCTTATTCATTTTCATAAGAACACCCTACTTCTATTTTTTATAAAACATCAATACATATTCTAAAATAAGATACATCCTTCAGATGTAAACCCAAGAGTTCAGAGACTGAAAAATCTGCTTCCACACCTGTATCTTTTGGCAGAAAGATGCTTCATTTGGGTAGAAAAAAAGATAGAGTGGGTGCCAGGAACAGTCATATAATCTGCTTTGGCAGCATTTGTATGCCACCGTATTTTTATTTTTAATCTCTAGGGATAATTCACAGAGAAAAATATCTTTATGTGTTGCTGAAATATGTATTATGTTGACAGCCAAACTGAAAACTTACTCAGTTATATTAAAGGTTTAAAAAGATATACCTACTTTAAGATGTTATGGCATGTTAAACTATGAAGATGGAAACATATACTACAAATTGATATTAAATTATTTTTCACATTTTTGTCAGCTATAATAAGTACAAGATCCCCCAAATACTATCTGCAATGATTATTGAGGTATGTGGAGCAGATTTAGTGTAAGGTGGAAAATATAATTGAATGTATTTGAAGAGGTTTCAGACTCTCATTTATGTTTATATACCTTTTCAATTTGTATTTCTGTTATAAAACTCAGATGTAAAGGAAAGTAAAGTCACTCAGTCGTGTCCAACTCTTTGTGACCCCATGGACTGTAGCCCACCAGGCCCCTCCATCTATGGAATTTTCTAGGCAAGAGTACTGGAGTGGGTTGCCATTTCCTTCTCCAGGGTATCTTCCCAACCCAGGGAAGATGTAAAGGAAAGGGATGTACTAAAAAATTTATTGCTCCTTCTTCCCTCTTTTCCTCTCTCTTTCCTTCCTACTCCTTTCTTTCCTTTGTTTCAAATTTTATTGAGTACTTTCTATATATCAGAACCATACTCAGTTCAGAAGTTTCAAGAATGAATAAGACTAAAGATTGAATACAGGGAATTGATACTATTAAAGAAGGCTTAAAAAGGGTGTGATAAAGTAGAGTTAAGGTGATTATGTTTATCCAGTTTAAAAGATTAACACTTACTCTGCTTTGGCCACTGGAGTCTCCACATTAAATAGTACTCAAGGTTCCCCAATGTCATAACTTTCTTTATCTAAATATGGGCGCATTTGGTGATAATTTAATCTTTCCCCATGGATTATTTTTAAACATTTTTCTCATATAACCCATAGGATTTATACATTAAGGTTTTCTTTTTTATCACTTAAATGCATGAGATATCAATCAAAGCTCTGCGTTTTTTTCAAGATTTTGAGAACTGTCACCTCCATCACAAACTTCAGGGATTTTAGTGGTCAGTGGAACACCAGGAATCAAGAATAAAATAGTAAGATGACTGGATAAAATCTCCAGGAACAGCATTTCTCAATTATTATCATATGTTATATATGACTAATAGCTACTGCTTTCCCACTTTCTTCAGATAATTCCTTACCAACATTCACCACAGCTGATATTCTTCACATGCATGGTGTGAGCTGTTGTGTTGATGGGAAAATATTTAAAAGGTTTCCAAGGGGAATAAAGATTTAAAAGAGTTGTGGTTTGACAGATTCAATACATAGTATCCCTCTTAAGTTCCGAGCCAAGTCAAAAAGATGAAGGCATCAGCTGAAAGAAGACATGGCTGCTTCATCCCTGACAGTGCTGTTGCAGGGCACACCTCAGTGTGAGAGCTCCATGTACCAGTCCACTGAAACAGCTCATCAGAAGTGTTGAACTTCTCAGAGAAGGTATATACACTCAGGTCACCAATTCACCCTGAGTTGGGATAAATGGGAGATATTATAAATAAGGATCTCTTCCATATAAATGAAGCAGGGCAAAGACTAATAGAGTTTTGCCAAGAAAACGCACTGGTCATAGCAAAAACCCTCTTCCAACAACACAAGAGAAGACTCTACACATGGACATCACCAGATGNGAGCTAAAAAGCCTCTTGATGAAGGTGAAAGAGGAGAGCAAAAAAGTTGGCTTAAAGCTCAACATTCAGAAAACTAAGATCATGGCATCCAGTCCCATCACTTCATGGGAAATAGATGGGGAAACGGTAGAAATAGTGTCAGACTTTATTTTTTGGGGGCTCCAAAATCACTGCAGATGGTGACTGCAGCCATGAAATTAAAAGATGCTTACTCTTTGGAAGAAAAGTTATGACCAACCTAGATAGTACATTCCAAAGCAGAGACATTACCTTGCCGACTAAGGTCCGTCTAGTCAAGGCTATGGTTTCTCCTGTGGTCATGTATGGATGTGAGAGTTGGACTGTGAAGAAGGCTGAGTGCCAAAGAATTGATGCGTTTGAACTGTGGTGTTGGTAGAAGACTCTTGAGAGTCCCTTCGAGTGCAAGGAGATCCAACCAGTCCATTCTGAAGATCAGCCCTGGGATTTCTTTGGAAGGAATGATGCTAAAGCTGAAACTCCAGTACTTTGGCCACCTCATTCGAAGAGTTGACTCATTGGAAAAGACTCTGATGCTGGGAGGGGTTGGGGGCAGGAGGAGAAGGGGATGACCCAGGATGAGATGGCTGGATGGCATCATGGACACGATGGACCTGAGTCTGAGTGAACTCCGGGAGATGGTGATGGACAGGGAGGCCTGGCGTGCTGCAATTCATGGGGTTGCAAAGAATTGGACACGACTGAGTGACTGAACTGAACTGAACTTCCATGTTAATTGCAATTTTCTTCATCCACTTAATAAATGCAAACCAATGGCTGGCATTTATGAACAAATTAACTCACTCTACCTTAAATTGGAGGAGTAAGAGGAGAGGGCCAAAGGCAAAAAGAAGTACCTTACTATATAAAATAGAGAAATTTGAATTACTTGAATAAATCTCCCTGTCATAACTAGATATATTTCTCTCAAAAATCACCATACACAAAATGCCATGTAGTTTATGATACCATGTTGTGATCTCCAAGAACCAACAAATTCTTCTAAATTTCTTTGAGCTGGCTCGATTTCAGGCTTCATTTTATCTTTTCAAAAGTTCTTGGGTACATGATTACTGAGTAAATAACCAAAATATTTAAAATATATTATAATACAGTAATATGCAGTATCATGCATGTTATATATTATATGAGGTGAAGAAAAGAACAATTTTCTGCCAGCTAGTATGCCTTGCTATTTGACCTTCCACATAGTAACAATAGAAATACCATGAATAAACAAATATTAAAGATAATAAAGTGCTCTATTTTTATCTTTTTAACTCAAGAGATCAGTGTACTAATTAGCCATTTAAAAGAGTTTTTCCTACCAAAGGCTTAGGGCTTTCCTCAAAAATCAGATCAACATTAGCCCTACCACTTGACAGAGGGAAAAAAAAAAGGCAAGAGAAAAATATAGAGAAAAGTTTGATTATTTCAGACTCCTAAAGAGCAGAGTCTGAAATCACAGAAACCTCAAAAATATGTATCTCTAGAAAATAATATTTTAAGCATAAGAAAGACAGTATAATATTTTGTAAATTGTTAGGTACCAGGAGAAGAACCATGAATCTTATGTAAGTTAACACTTCATTGTTAATTTTTACTAACAAAATGGTAAAGGTAAAATAAGGACCATGATGTACAAGGCATATCTAATGAACTATTTCTATAGGTTAAGTTTAACTACCTAAGCTTATATTCAAATGCATACATTTTTTTTTCTCAAATTTATATTGAAGCCCCACTACAAATGCAGGAAATATAAATTAGTTGAGGTAGAAAAATGTGACTGTTCAGTGCTCCTTGGTTGTTATAGACTGAGTTGTGTCCCTCTGAAATTTGTATGCTTAGGGCCTAACCCCCTGAGGTACTCTTCAGGACTGACTGTGTTTGGAGACAAGTGCTTCAAAGGGGTGATTGAGACAAAAGGAGATGATTAGAGTGGGCAATGGCAATCCACTCCAGTAGTCTTGCCTGGAAAATCCCATGGACAGAGGAGCCTGGTGGGCTGCTGTCTGTGGGGTTGCAGAGAGTCGCACACAACTGAAGCGACTCAGCAGCAGCAGCAGCAGCAGCAGAGTGTGCTGTAATCCATTCTGACTGATATAAGATGATGATGTCAGAACACAAAAGAAGAAAGACAATATGAGGAGACTTTGTCTACGCTCCTTGTTCATTTTCATAGAGAGGCTCTTTAGTTCTTCTTTGCTTTCTGCCATAAGGGTGGTGTCATCTGCATATATGAAGTTATTGATAGTTCTCCAGAAATCCTGATTCCAGCTTGTCCTTTATCCACTCCAGCATTTTGCATGATGTATTCTGCACAGAAATTAAATAAACTGGGTGACAATATACAGTCTTGATGTACAGCTTTCCCAATTTACAACCAGTCCATTGTTTCATGTCTGGTTCAAAATGTTGCTTCTTGACCTGCATACAGGTTTCTCAGGAGGCAAGTGAGGTGTTCTGTTATTCCCATCTCTTTAAGAATTTTCCACAGTTGATTGTGATCCACACAGTCAAAGGCTTTAGTGTAGTCAATGAAGCAGAAGTAAAATTGTAACTAATTTTAGTTTTTGATTATGACTTAGAGACTGAACAACAAGGAAACCAATAAATTAAATTAATTTAAAGATGGTTATTAAAATTGAATGCTCTCTTAAGATTAGTATTAATACTTATTAAAATGATTACTTTTGCTAAAATAGAAGAAGCATCAAAAAGCTTAACTAATGAACTGACATTTGAAATTACTCCATGAAGCAGGTATTACCCCATTTTCTTTAGCTCACTCTATTTTAATATATACATTTAAAATTGCAGTAGGATAGTCACATCTCTCAACTTTAGTATGTTTTTACTGTATCTTCTTCCCTGGTGGCTCAGATGGTAAAGAGTACGTCTGCAGTGCAGGAAACTCAGATTCAATCCCTGGGTTGGGAAGATCCCCTGGAGAAGGAAATGGCAATCCACTGTAGTATTCTTGCCTGGAAAATCCCATGGATAGAGGAACCTCCCAGGTTACAATCTATGGACTTGCAAAGAGTTGGACATGACTGAGTGACTTCACTTCTTCACTGTAGTTTCTATACGTCATGTTTGTTTATTTTTAACACTTCATTTAACTCCTTCCTATGATATTCAAATTTTATTAACACAAACCTAATCCTGTGACATTAAACAAACACTGTGACTTCAAGTCTGCTCCCTACTCATTCCAAGACTGACTGTAGCATATTCTCTGCTGTAGCCCAACCTATTATGGAATCTGAGAGCAGAAACAAAATCATACCTATTAAATATACTTAAATTGTTAAAGTGTTATGCAGTTAAATATAAACTAGCATTGCATACATATAATCTCATAATCTTTTAAATTGAAATAGAAATAACTAATTTTTGATAATATAGGATATCAGAAAGAATGAGGAGTTAGATNGTTAGATCCATGCTCCCATTACAAAGACAATGCTTTTGGAACAATTTCTTTTAGGTCAATATTATTTAATCATACTACATTGAAAATGTTATACATTATTTTATTTTAACAATTTTTTCTTTGTGGTATATAATATTTTTCATATATTGCATTTGAGTATGTTCAAGCGCTTGCATTAAAATTCAAATTTTTGGCTAGCATTATAGCAAAAACACAATTTAGGATGCTGGAAGAATAATCAAAAAATATCTATGAACATACATTTATTCTGATTCAACAAGCTTTTTGAGCCTTCAAGTCAATTAAGTGATTAAGTTAATTTAGCATTAAGCATCTGTGTTAGTTCACAAAGAGGAAAAATAGCAGGGAGGAGTGTATGGCACATACTGTCATTAGAGAGACATATCAGGTCAATCTCTTTCTAGGCCTTTGGAGAACTCTTTTCAGCTGGTGTCTAATAGCCTCAGTTCATCTATACCCTGATCTGCCCAAGGAGTTGCTTATTCCCTAATATTTTTCACTCCAGCCCATGAAAATTCGAACCATATTCTGACAAGATGCAGAGACCAATGTGGCAGTTCACTGATATTCAAAGGTATAGAGAGCTTTTTATACTACCATAAGCTTAAGTGTCATAGACACAGCTTATCTTCTAGTTGCTCAAAATTACTTCATTTTTACCAGTGCATTTACCTATAGCATAATAATATAATGTATATTCATATAATAAGAGTATGTTTTAAAAGATAAGTCATTTGTTTGTAAACTGTGTTGCAACATTAGGGCATTTTATATCTGAAGCATACAGCAGGCCATTATTTTTGAGTGAATTAAACTAACAAGAGGGTGAACAGTTTTACTTAAGAATACTTATTCTTCTGTACAATGAATCATAGCAAACAATTCAGGATAAGACATCCTTTTCATAATTTATAACTTATACTCCATCCATAGTATTAAATAACATCAGTTTTATTGTACTTTAAACACACATTAACTAGTGACTCAAGCTATTGCTATGAATTTTTTTAAGAANAAACGAACTTTAGAAATGGGCTTATAGGCATTTCATATTCTTTTTTACCTGTATACTATACATTTCAAAACACAGTGTAAGCCAATATTTGAATAAACTAATACAGACACATCCAATTGAAACAAATATTTTAAATAATAGCAAAACTGCTTAATTGAATTGACTTTTATCACAGGATATGGAAAAAAGAGAAATACTGTAAAAAATGAGAAACTATGAAATTTATGAGTCTGAAACAATCTAGCTTCTCAAATTCATTTAAAAAGATCTATCACCAATATGTTATGTGAAAGTCACTCAGTTGTGTCTGACACTTTGCAACCCCATGGACTATACAGTCATGGAATTCTCCAGGCCAGAATATTGGAGTGGGTAGCCCTTCCCTTCTCCATGGGATCTTTCCAACCTAGGGATCAAATCCAGGTCTCCCACACTGCACGTGGATTCTTTACCAACTGAGCCACAAGGGAAACCCAAGAATACTGGACTGAGTAGCCTATCACATCTCCAGGAGATCTTCCAGACCCAGGAATTGAGTCGGGGTCTCCTGCATTGCAGGCGGATTCTTTACCAACTGACCTATCTGTGAAGCCTGATTCCAAATCGGGAAAGGAGTATGCCAAGACTGTATATTATCACCCTGCTTATTCAACTTATATGCAGAGTACATGATGCAAAATTCCAGGCTGGATGAAGTACGAGCTGGAATCAAGTTTGCCAGGAGAAATATCAATAAGCTCAGATATGCAGATGACAGCACACTATGGCAGAAAGTGAAGAAGAACTAAAGAGCTTTTTGATGAAGGTGAAAGAGGACAGTGAAAAAGCTGGCTTAAGACTCAGTATTCAAAAAACGAAGATCATGGTGTCTGGTCCCATCACTTCATGGCAAATAGATGGGGAAACAATGGAAACAGTGTCAGACTTTATTTTCCTTGCCTCCAAAATCACTGTGGATGGTGACTGAAGCCAGGAAATTAAGATGCTTGCTCCTTGGAAAAAAAGTTATGACCAACCTAGACAGCATATTCAAAAGCAGAGACATCCATTTAGTCAAAGCTATGGTTTTTCCATTGGTCATGTATGGATGTAAGAGTTGGACTATAAAGAAAGCTGAGCAGTGAAGATTGATGCTTTTGAACTGTGGTGTTGGGGAAGACTCTTGAGAGTCCCTTGGGCTTCAAGGAGATCAAACCAGTCTATCCTAAAGAAATCAGTCCTGAATATTAATTGAAAGGACTGATCCTGAAGCAGAAACTACAATACTTTGGCACCTGATGTGAAGAACTGACTTATTGGAAAAGACCCTGATGCTGGGAAAGGTTGAAGGCAGGAGGAGAAGGGTCGACAGAGGATGAGATGGTTGGATGGTATCACTGACTTGATGGATATGAGTTTGAGCAAGCTTCAGGATTTGGTGACAGACAGCAAATCCTGGTGTGCTGCAGTCCATAGGGCCACAAAAAGTTGGAGACGACTGAGTGACTGAACTGAACTGAGTATGTTCTAGCCCAGAAAATAAAGATAGTGCTTAAAATCATTAAATGTATACTTTTCATATCTTAAAATACTTTCATCTTTCCCCCTGGTGGGTAAGTTTCTTAGTATCTTAACTAAAATATCCTCATGAGATCTGAACAGAAAAAGAATCTTTAAAGTGAGTTTTCTTGCTCTGACTACAAGAAACTATTAGAAGGGAAAAATGTTGAGTTGTTCATTCATTTGTTCATTTCTTTAATTTTAAAATATATATTAAGTAATTATTATTTGTTCAACACCACTCTAGACAACATAAATTTAAATATAAGAGGATGCTGCAAGGACGTTAATTGTTTCATAAAACCTTATCAAGTAGAAGCTAAAAAGAGTGAATTAAATTTTTTTTTAATTTTCTGTCTTGAAATTTCTAAGATTTAAATTTAATATTGTGTGTGTGCTCAGTCAGTCAGTTGTGTCCACCAGACTCCTCTGTCCATGGAATTTTCCAGTCAAGAATATTGGAGCAGGTTGCTATTTCCTATTCCGGGGATCTTCCTGACCCAGGGATCAAATATGAATCTTTTTCATCTCCTGCTTTGGCAGGTGGATTTTTTTTTACCATTGCACCACCACAAAATGTATATTAAGAGCATACAGTTTCCTTCTGGAGACCCATGAAATGTTTGACTCTTGGATTCCTACCCCCAAAATCATCCAATTAAAAAAATTGTAATTCTTATGTCCCCTTTAATTAAAAAAAAATTCAGAAGCAGATTAAAGAGATCAAATTAAACCTATTGCTGTCCTGAGCCAGAGGCCTCTCTCTACCATAAAGCTAAGAAGTAGATGCAAAAGCAGAGTTTCAAGGCCAGAGCTGAATCATGTGCCGTGCCCTGTAATTGTGTGCAGAACACCCTGCATGAACTACCAGCAATGAAAATGTCAGTAGAATGAATGACTCCCAAAGGAAAGGAGATTCTGTACTAGAAGTGGTGAGGTACAGGCTAACATAGCAGATGTCCACTGTACAGGCATTTGGTAAGTAATTAAAAGAGGGTTGTGTGTTATTAAATTGCATTTAAGAGTTCATCACCAAGGGAATATAATATAAGGCTTGTCAAAATCTTCCTGGTGTGCAAAGTAACCAGGAAACTATCAGATAAAGAGCAGGGAAATGGGAGTAATTAAAAAGAGATATTTTAGACAGAATAAATAGCCAATGAGATAAATAAATTTGAAATGCTGTATACAGAATATTTGATATGCTGAGAAAGATTCAGAATGGCTGCAATCTAAAGAAACGGAAGAAAGAGAAATGAGCAGAATTGGGGAGGGGGGCAGACGAACAGAAAGGAAAAGGCAAAACAAACTATAGCCACAGTAGGAATTTTAAGCTTGATCTTAAAAGTGATAAGAAACCACTTAAATCTGGGATTAAAACATGATTTAAGTCTGAATTTGGCAATAATGAGTTCGTGATCTGAGCCACAATGAGCTCCCAGTCTTATTTCTGCTGACTGTATAGAGCTTGTCCATCTTTGGCTGCAAAGAATATAATCAATCTGAATTTGGTGTTGACCATCTGGTGATATCCATGCTTAGAGTCTTCTCTTGTGTTGTTGGAAGAGGGTGTTTGCTATGATCAGTGCGTTTTCTCTTGGCAAAACTCTATTAGTCTTTGCCCTGCTTTATTCTGTACTCCAAGGCCCACTAGGCTCCTCTGTCCATGGGATTTTCCAGGCATGAATACTGGAGTTGGTTGCCATTTCCTTGTCCAGGGGATCTTCCCAACCCAGGGATTGAACCCAGGTCTTCTGCATTTCAGGCAGATGCTTTGACCTCTGAGCTACCAGGGAAGGCATTAGCTGAACATATAGACAAATGTGGTATCTAAATCCATCACGGGTTTGATTTACTGTCATTGAAAGTCCCTAGTTCCTCAAATAAACTGGAAGATTGTAATAAAATGATGCAGCTTCTTAAGAAAAATCTTCCAGTTAACTTACATATAGACAGTAGACTAAAGGACTCCTACTGAGAATAGAATCTTGGCCAACATATGGACCTGGCTACCTCAGAACTCATACCTCCTCAAAGACAGGAATCTATGCTTATCTTTGTCCAGAACGACCACTGTAATTCACTCTTCCTTTACTGTATTCCAAATGACAACTTTTTACTGCCATTCTCCTGCACCATTGTGTTTTGGATGTGTGAGACTTTATATAATTTATCATTTCGCCACAGATTACTGGACTGCGATGAGCTCCATCTGGACCCATATAAAAGGGATGCTAATCATACTGGATATGGAGCTGGGCAGATTATTATTATCTTCCTCTGGGGACAGAATAAGTGAATTTTCAATTATATATAGGAGAGTTGCATTATGTTTAAAGAGACTTTTTTTTTTTTAAAGAAGTGTATAGGAAGAGAAGTTCTGGGCCCACAACAAAGTGGCATAATAAAGCTGGTCTATTGTGTTTTTATCTATAGAGTGTTTTTACTCCTGATTACAAATGCTCTCTCCAGTTGATGCCAATTCCAGGTTCCAGAATGTGACAATGGTCTGAACCTGAGTATTCAGAGCACTTTCTTCCTAGGCCATACTGACTGGTCCATGCTGCTGCTGCTAAGTCACTTCAGTCGTGTCCGACTCTGTGTGAACCCTTAGACGGCAGCCCACCAGGCTCCCCCGTCCCTGGGATTCTCCAGGCAAGAACATTGGAGTGGGTTGCCATTTCCTTCTCCAATGCATGAAAGTGAAAAGTGAAAGGGAAGTAGCTCAGTTGTGTTCGACTCTTAGCGACCCCATGGACTGCAGCCCGCCAGGCTCCTCTGTCCATGGGATTTTCCAAGCAAGAGTATTGGAGTGGGGTGCCATTGCCTTCTCTGGGATTGGTCCATGGGTGATCATAAAAAGAAAAATGAATAAACATAATTAGAAGAAGAAACAGGAGATTCCTGACCACATTGTTTGAACTCACAGAAATAATAATGGCAAATATCTCTAATACTAGCTGTTCAAAGTATACAGGCTATATCTTTCTTGATTACTGATTATTCTGTATATTGATTATTCACATGCAATGGGAAAGTAACTGAAAGATAATATGAAGATAATTATCTGTTTAATTGAATTACATCAAATTCAATTGAATATTTTAAATTGTTTCTAGGTTATGAAAGTATAATTCTCAGATAAAAGGAGAAATGAACAAATTATATCACACAATGAAATGTGTGAAAAGTACCTTTGAAATATTGATCTTCCTCCCATTGGCAGTTAACCTTAAATCTTACATCTTGTTCCTTTTTCATGCTCTCAGATCAAATTCGTAGCCAGAGTATAAGGGGAAAACATTCTATTCGCCAAGACTACCCCCTTCCTTTTTAATATTTAGAAGACATTATTTTCAACCAGAGTTTTTCATGGTAGATTTTTTAATCTTACCTTTACTCTTAGAGAGATACGTTGCATTGGCTCTTCTTCAGTTGTAGGCAAGGGCTTTTTTTCTCAGACATTTGAGAAAGGGACAATAAATAAAAAGTAGAAGTTATAGGTAGGAATATGAGTTGAGTTTCAGATGTATGGGGATGGCATACTATATAATAACTAGCTATAGATATCTAGTATATTCAGTCTGTAGACTGAAGAAATTTTTGAGTTGGAAAAATACACTTCAGTGTTATCATCTTATAGATGCTAAGTAATTGTAGACACAGAAGTAGATGAGCCTGTTCAAGGAGTATAGCTACATTAAGAAGTGAAGAATGAAGGCAAGGACCAGCTAAATGGTACAAAGAACACAAAGAGATAAATGTTAAGAAAACACAATAAGAAAATATTTTATGAAGTGAGATTAATGTATTCTGAATACAGGTCAAGTAAGAACCATTAATTTGTTTGTTCAGCAAACATTTTATTAAACCACTCTTATGTGCCAAGATTTATTCTAGGTGTTGAAGAAACAGAACTGAATGAAACAGAAACTACAGCTTAAATGTGTCCATTCCCCAGTCTTCCACATACCACTACCACAAGGGAGACTAGAGAAAGGGGCCTGATGAACTATCAACAAAAGGTTTTAATTCATGTAAATAATATCTATCTCTAGTTCAGCATAGTTTAAGACTGATCAAGAAGAGCATTCACTACCTCATTGGTCAGAGATAATGAAATAAAATTCATATTTAAAGAAAAATGACAAAAAAAATTTTGAACCAAATATTTTCTCTGTTCTTGGGTCCCCTTCCCCTCACTCAAATGTGCATTATGTGTGTGCATTATGCATTAATCGGATCTCCCCAATGATAGAAATATCTGCTCAACCATAAAGATCAATTTTTCTTCTTCAGGAACCAGCCCTGTAACTTCTTATAAGATAACATTATTTACTTATGACCTTATTAATATAACTAGTTTTATTGTGTGTACTCTGCTTATTTTATAGATTATTGTTTCTTGCTTTACCAAATGTGTGACTGAGATTCTGATCAAATGTTTGACTGAGATTCTGATAAAAATGATGACTACATGACTTGAACTGATAGACCAAATAAATAGTTCTATAAGTTCAATGATTGTAGTAGTGTAACTCTAGACATGGAAAGAAACAACAGGAGGGAATCATTTCCTGGACCATGACTTAGTGGTAAGACAGGCAGTCAAGAAGTTTTTGAGTATTGTTAAACATTATCTTCTGTTCATGGGTTCACAGCCTTGTCATGGTGAAGGAACTTACTTAACTCAGTGAAGATATGAGCCATGCCATGCAGGGACACCCAAGACAGATGGATCATAGTGAAGAGTTCTGACAAAATATGGTCCTCTGGAAGAGGGAGTGGCAAACCTCTACAGTATTCTTGAGGTGAGAAAGCCATGAATAATATGAAAACACAAAAAATGACATGAGTAGATGAGCCTCTCCAGGTTGAAAAGTGTCTGGTATGCTACTGGGAAGGAGTGGAGGGCCATTACTAACAGCTCCAGAAAGAATGAAGCAGTGGGCCAAAGTGGAAACGATGTCTGTTAGTTCATTGATTCCAAAGATGTTAATATTCACTCTTGTCATCTTCTGCTTGACCAACTTACCTTGATTCATGGACTTAACATTCCAGATTCCTATGCAATATTGTTTTTTACAGCTCTGGACTTTATTTCACTCCCAGATACATTCAGTTGTGGGTATGTCTGGTGGTGAAAGTAAAGTCCAATGCTTTAATAAAACAATATTGCTTAGGGACCTGGAATGTTAGGTACGTGAATCAAGGTAAAATGGATATGCTCAAGCAGGAGCTGGAAAGAGTGAATATCAACATCTTAGGAATCAGTGAACTAAAATGGACAGGAATAGAACAGGATTCCCATTCATCAGAGAACTAAAATGGACAGGATCCAGCTGTCTCATCTGAATGAATTTAAGTCAGATGATCATTATATCTACTACTGTGTGCAAGAATCATTTAGAAGAAATAGAATAGCCCTCATAGACAACAAAAGAGTCTGAAATGCAGTACTTGGGTATGATCTCAAAAATGACAGAAAGATTTTGGTTCATTTCCAAGCCAAACTATTCAACTTCACAATAACCCAAATCTATGCCCCATCCACTGCTTTCAAAAAAGCTAAGGTTGACTGGTTCTACGAAGACCTACAGAGCTTCTAGAATTAACATCAACAAATATATATTTTTCATCATAGGGGATTGGAATGCAAAAGTAAATTAAGAGATAATTGGAATAGTTTGGCTTTGGAAGAGAAAATGAAGCAAGAAAAGGCTAACAGAGTTTTCCAAGAGAACATGTTGGTCATAGCAAGCACCTTTTTTTTTTTTTTTTCCAAAAACCCAAGAGAAAATTCTACACATGGATATCACCAGATGGTCAATACCGAAATCATACTGATTATATTCTTTACAGCCAAACCTGGAGAAGCTCTATAAAGTCAGCAAAAACAAGACCAGGAGCTTACTGTGGCTCAGATCATGAACTCCTTATTGCCAAAATCAGACTTAAATTGAAGAAAGTAGGAGAAACCACTATTTAGGTCGTTCAGGTAAGACCTAAATCAAATCCATTATGAATACACAGTGGGTATGACTAATACATTCAAGAGATTAGATCTGGTAGATATAGTACCTGAAGAGCTTTGGACAGATATTCATAATATTGTACAGGAGCCAGTGACCAAAGCCAACCCAAAGGAAAAAAAAATGCAAGAAGTCACAGTGGTTGTCTGCAGAAGCTTTGCAAATAGATGAGAAAAGAAGAGAAGCAAAAGGCAAGAGGGAAAGGGAAAGATAGACCCAACTGATTGCAGAGTTTCAGAGAATAGCAAGGAGAGACAAAAGCCCCCTTAAATGAACAATGCAAAGAAATAGAGGAAAGCAATAGAATGGGAAAAATAAAGATTTCTTCAAGAAAATTGGAGATATCAAGGGAACATTTCATGCAAAGATGGGCATGATAAAGGACAGAAATGTTTAGGATGTAACAGAAGCAAAAGAGATCATGAAGAGGTGAAAGAATACATAGAAGAACTATACAAAAAAGGTCTTAATGACCTGAGTAACCATGATAGTGTGGTCACTCACCTAGAGCTAGGCATCCTGGAATGCAAAGTCTAGTGGGACTTTAGGAAGCATTACTATGAACAAAGCTAGTGGAGGTGATGAAATCCCAGGAGAGAGACTTCAAAACCTATAAGATGATGCTCTTAAAGTGTTGTACTCAAAATGTCAGTAAATTTGGAAAACTCTGTAGTGGCTACAGGACTGGAAAAGTTCAGTTTTTATTCCAATCCCAAAGAAGGGCAATGACACAGAATGTTCAAACTACTATACAACTGTGCTCATTTTACATGCTAGCAAGATAATGCTCAAAGTCTTTCAAGTTAGGTTTTAGCAGTACATGAACCAAAAACTTCCAGGTGTATAAGGTAGGTTTAGAAAAGGCAGAGGAGCAAGAGATCAAACTGCCAAACCATTTGTTGGATCATAGAGAAAACAAGAAATTTCCAAAAATACATCTACTTCTGCTTCATTGACTCCATAAAGCCTTTGACTGTGTGGATCACAACAAACTGTGGAAAATTGTTAAAGAGATGGGAATACCAGACTATCCTACCTACCTCCTGAGAAACCTGTATATGAGTCAAGAAGCAACTGTTATAACTGGAGATGGAACAGACTTGTTCAAAATTAGGAAAGGAGCATGAGAAAACTGTATAGTGTTCACCTTGATTATTTAACATCTATGTAGAATACATCAAGCAAAATGCCAGTCTGGATGAATCACAAGCTGAAATCAAGATTGTTAGGGGAAATATAAACAATCTCAGATATGCATATGATATCACTGTAATGGCAGAAAGTGAAGATGAACTAAAACCCTCTTTAAGGTGTGTGTACTTAGTCATGTCTAACTCTTTGTGATCCCATGGACTGTAGCCCACCAGGCTCCTTTGTCCATGTGATATCCCAGGGAGGAACACTAGAATTAGGTTGATATTTCCTCTTCCATGGGATCTTCCGAACCCAAGGATCCAACCTGTGTATCCTGTCTCTTGCATTGACAGGCAGATTCTTTATCACCAGCACCACCTGTTTATGAGGGTCAAAGAAGAGAGTGAAAAGGCTGGTACTAAACATTCAAAAGATGAAGATTATAGCATTCAGTCCCATTACTTTATGGAAAATAGAAGGGAAAAATTGGAAGTAGTGACAGACTTTATTTTCTTAGGCTCCAAAATCACTGTGGACAATCCATGAAGACAGAGGAGCCTGGTTTAGATAGTAGGAACATAATTTAAGCACCCCTATCAACTAAATTACCATTAAAATAAACTCTCGGCAGATAAAACTTGGTTCCTACTACAACATGATCTATCTCTTGGTTCTCTTCTCAATTCTCTGAAAGATTATTCTTTCCACAAATACTCATGGTGAACACTACCCTGTGCCTGACCTAGCCCAGACATGGGAGAGCCCTTGTATAGTTTGGTGAAGAAATAAGCAATAAAGTAATAATCACACACAATACTATTTCTTCTCAGTCATATTTACTAGATAATTTTTATTTCTATGTAAATATCTATATTTCCTGAGGCTCACTCTATCTCCCATCCAGATATTTTCAACTATTCCTCAAATATCAAATATGCATAGACATTTGAGTGTCAAGATCATATGTCATGTACTCAACCTCCTCTTCAAGCCACAGCTCCAATTTTCCAAATACTCCATCTGATATGATTAAAAAAGAACGCTATCTAAGCTGATCACTGGCCTGCTTTACTCCAGACACACTCAAAAGAAAAGCCTTTTCTATGTGTCTTTCATTTTTCATAGGCTGTTGCTAACAAAATCTGATTTTGTAACTTCAGAGTTGTTTATTCATCCATTCATTCATTTATCAAAATTTTTTAAACCACTTATTTTATGTCAGGCTCCAGGAACAAAGAAAGATTTTTTTAAAAAATCATAGTTTTAAAAAGAATTTAGTATTTAATGCAAAAGATGATCCATTGTAATATAGTATGAAAAATAATATGATACAAAATCATACATCAGCATAAAGGAGGAGCCACTCTGACTGAGTGGAGCAGTCTAGAAAGAATTCCAAGGGAAAAAAGATAAATGTAGCAGTGACATGAACAAATAAGGGCTGTTTAAATGTTAAAGCAAGTTACAAAGGGAATTTCAGCAAAGAATCATGTGGTGCATTGGCACTGATTTTGTGAGAGAACATGACACATTTTAAGATGTTCAAATGTTTTATTATGATTCAAGTCAATAAAGTATCAGGGGAAAGATAAGAAGGAATATAGTCAGGTAAGAACTAGTTAGTGCTTGAATGTCCTGAAAGCTATCAAATAGTTATTTGACTAGTATAAACAAGATATTTGCATAAAATATGTGCATTTTGGAAAATGACCCTGACAGTATTGTGGCGAAATTCACCCAGACAGCATGAATACAAACTTGAATGAAGCATAACTTGTTAAAAACAAAGTAAAGCTTGTAAACTTGGTTGGCTCTCCCAATGTCACTAATTTAGGGTTGTGTTCTAGGTTTCTCAGACTCCAAATCATATGCTCTCATCAACCTTGCTCTAAGTTCCCAATAAATAAACGTCATAACATAGTACTACATGTCTTCCTCTCTAATCTCATCTTGCACCAGTTTACACTTCATAATGTTTACTCTTGTAAGACTGAACTAAAATTCACCCAAACATCAGGACATGTCATACATCTGGAACTTGGTTCATATTTCACCTCATGCACATCTTCAAGTGGTGAAACCATTCTACAAAATCACTACAGACCCCACTGGAAGTTTGTTTTGGTTGTCAAAACTGATGATGTCACACACAAAAGGAATGAGGTTTTCTGGGGAGATGAGATATGTCCTCTCAAGCTGGCCCAAAAATGGCTTGACAGAGCAGGGAAAAAAGAGGATCTTGGGGTTTTATAGTGGCTAAGGGATGGAATTTCTGCATTTTGGCAGGGGCTTGCATGATTTGAAACCCCCACTGGTGCCAAAGGAAAGAATATCTACACTATCTCATTGGTTTGCCCATGTGTGGAGCAGAGCAGGGAAGGGGGTGTGAGACTTAAAACTGTTACCAGTCAAATATCAAAATGTTGAGTCACATATTTTATTACAATTTGATCATGTTGTTGCTGACATAAACCCACATGATTATCACATAAACAGGCATGACTTTTGATAACAAACTTTAGCCATTTACCCTGTTTTCATTTTTATTTTTTCCTCCATACCTCTTAGTACTACTTGCCAAACTTTATTTCCTTCTTATTTTCTGCCTTTCATGCTAGAACTTGAGTGCCTTGATATCAGATTCTTGGTCTGTTTTGTTCACTACTATATCTCTACCATGTAGAACAGTAACTGACTAACAGTAGGTGAAGGTCAGTTTTCATTCCAATCCCAAAGAAAGGCAATGCCAAAGAATGCTCAAACTACTGCACAATTGCACTCATCTCACATGCTAGTAAAGTAATGCTCAAAATTCTCCAAGCCAGGCTTCAGCAATATGTGAACCATGAACTTCCAGATGTTCAAGCTGGTTTTAGAAAAGGCAGAGGAACCAGAGATCAAATTGCCAACACCCGCTGGATCATGGAAAAAGCAAGAGAGTTCCAGAAAAACATCTATTTCTGCTTTATTGACTATGCCAAAGCCTTTGACTGTGTGGATCACAATAAACTGGAAAATTCTGAAAGAGAGGGGAATACCAGACCACGTGACCCGCCCCTTGAGAAATCTGTATGCAGATCAGGAAGCAACAGTTAGAACTGGACATGGAACAACAGACTGGTTCCAAATAGGAAAAGGAGTATGCCAAGGCTGTATATTGTCACCCTGCTTATTTAACTTANGGTCCGTCTAGTCAAGGCTATGGTTTTTCCTGTGGTCATGTGAGAGTTGGACTGTGAAGAAGGTTGAGCGCTGAAGAATTGATGCTTTTGAACTGTGGTGTTGGAGAAGACTCTTGAGAGTCCCTTGGACTGCAAGGAGATCCAACCAATCCTTTCTGAAGGAGATCAGCCCTGAGATTTCTTTGGAAGGAATGATGCTAAAGCTGAAACTCCAGTACTTTGGGCACCTCACATGAAGAGTTGACTCATTGGAAAAGACTCTGATGCTGGGAGGGATTGGGGGCAGGAGGAGAAGGGGACAACAGAGGATAAGATGGCTGGATGGCATCACTGACTCGATGGACATGAGTTTGAGTGAACTCCGGGAGTTGGTGATAGACAGGGAGGCCTGACGTGCTGTGATTCATGGGGTCGCAAAGAGTCAGACACGACTGAGCGACTGAACTGAACTGAAGTGAATAGTAGGTGATCAATAAAGACTTCTTTAAATTCATCAAAAGTTGAGGGAAAAGTACATTGCAATAGAAGATATTTGAAAATAAACCTTAAAGCAGGCAGAATTTAAGGTGAATGTTAAAGTAAGAATGTAATTTCAACAGACCGATAGGAAAAGATTTCTAGAGCAGGGAAATGAAGTAACATTAAAAAGTAGTCTGGCTTACTCTTGTACTTTGGCAATTTTTTCACTCTACTTTGCCTTCAATTTTTCCATATTAACCTGTCACTTAGTGTTTACTTAGGGTTGCCTCACCTGTCTATTGAAGCAAAAAGAGTTCCAGTAAAAATGGTTTTGACAGTGATTGAGTAAATGTTCTTTGGTGATCTTGTTTTTGTCTCTAGCATTAAGTATGGCTCATTGGTGGTATTAATGGAGAAGTTTAAAATAACTGAAATGATATATGAACTAAGTGTCCCCAAGAAACTATACCTGAGGTAACAGAACAAAATACCAAATGTGTTTATTAATCTATGAGTACAGAGACTAAACCTCAGAAATAAACTGAATCTGCATTATTATTAATGGAGTTATGAAGCTTATGCATATTAATGGCATAGACATTGCATTAAGAGTAAGCAAGGCACTTGTTATAGTGATCTCATAGCATCTATCTTAAATGTTGTAATAACTTTCTGCCCAACTTTAGTGCTTCTGTTATTCCCCATTCCACTACATTGTATACATTATTGCAAGATCAATCAATTGCTTTTTGAAGCAAAGCTGACATCTGATTATTCTTTTTATTCATTTTTTCAGCAATATATGTTGATCACCTATAACACCTAAGGCAATTTTTTTTTAATTTTTATTTTGACTTTATTTTACTTTACAATACTATATTGGTTTGCCATACATTGACATGAATGCTATAATATAGAGAGATATTGTCCTGTTATCATGAATTTCAAAACATTTAATGGTTTCCTAATCCCTGGAACAGCATTTTAGGATGAAACTATGTTTTCAGGACTTGGGGTAGAAAATATTCAATAGTCAAGCAATATGAAAATATTGGATTCAGTAAATTTTAAATGCATGTTATGACCTCAGGTATTTAATGATGAATGTTGCATTTGCTTAATAATATGTTCCAGATTTTTTATTAAAAATTTTGTGTGCATAAGTGTGTGTATGTGGAGCAGCTTTGGTGGTGATGAGAGAGGTAACATTCTGCAGAAATGTGTCTTTATTTTGTATCTCACACAATATCATAAATGTTCTATAAATAGCATTGCAGAAAGAAATTTCTTCTGACTCTGGTGAAGGATAAAATAATATATTGATTAGCACAAAGTACTGAAAAACTTATATCTTAGATATTTTTAAATGACACTGTGCAGATTTTGGTAGACTAACTGAAAAATGCCTTCAGGAGATAATGAAGATTCTATTTCTCATTCTAGGATTCATATCGCTTAAAAATTAACTCTAAAGCCCCAGTGTTTGACACCTACAACATGAACAAAAAAAATCAATATGACATTTTGAAACCTCAAACTGTTATTATTTAGTGCCCCAAATAAGAGCTATTTAGTTTATTCACTGATATGCATGTCTTATCTAGCACTAACAGATGAATATCAATATATTAAAACCTACAAAGTATCAGTTCAAAGACAAGATTCTAGTTTTGAAGGAAACGATTGATAAAGAATAGAGAATGGTGACACAGTGAAACTACCTAAACCTTTACTTTCACAGTAAGTTCTTTAGAGAAAGGATATTTGCTGTAAGTATAAATCATGTTTTGTTAACAACCTGGGACAATAAGAACTGAAATTAAATTATTTAATACAGCATCCAAATTTTCATTATCCCCTCAAAAACAGAGTGTTTTGTTTAGTTGTTATTAATGTTCAACTTAAGAGCAAACTGCAAGGAAAATTCTACTGAGGTGGACAGAGACCTCCTGCAACTATTTGCTACTGATAAAAACAAATTGATCACACACTTTGCAAACTGCATATACTCAAAAGAAGCATTGCTTAATATTAGACAAGTGAGGAAAATAAGCTAGACCATGACATCAAATTCAATAAAAGAAAATTTTTGTTGACTTAAAAAAAAACTATGAAACATTCACATATGTCTTAAACAACACTGCTTATTAGAAAAACACTCAAATTCTACAAATAATTTTGTGAGACATGAATAAATTTAATAAATCAAAATGTCTTAAATCTATCTGAGTACACAAAAATGTATCTTCACTCACTTGAGA